>CALYLW010000193.1:0-600000 GCA_944989445.1 Ampullaceana balthica | reverse complement strand
ATGAAGTTTTGTCTTCTGGACAAAATGACCAGGTTGGTTTTTAAACTTGAAGATATTTTGGCCTGTGATCAGAGGCATCGCTAGGGTTGGTGTCAACCAGTGGGGTAACTTATTGTGTCACCCGGTCAAAATTTACCATTACCACGTAGGCCTACTCCGAGTCTGCCTCAGCCAAATAACGGGAACATACACAATTTTACAATTTGGTGTTCCTCCTTGAGATAGTGTCACCTGGTGCAGTCCACAACCCCAGCCCTCCCCTAGAGACGCCTCTGCCGGTGATATCACAAACCGTGAAAATAATATATGGAAATGTTGATAAATATTGATGAATAAATCCATTATGATACAAATACGGATGAATAGTTTTATGGTAAATGTTTTGTGCTTTCGTTGTAAATATACTACTAGGGCGCAGTGGTTCCTAATCTTTTGGGGTCCATGCACCCCTTTAGATGCCCAAAACGTTCATGCACCCCTTCGTGAAACTTGCAGAAAATGCATAATAAACTATGTTTATTTTAGGAAAACAACAGTTTTGACAATAGGCAACAGGGAATTTAGTGAGAGATCTGCTGCTTCTTAAGATCAATCAGCGATTTAAATCTGGGGACTGTTTTGAAAAAAGCAAATATCATGCCATCCTCTGCATTCAAAGTATCCCTTGCCTTGGTTTTAATCGTCAAAAGTGTGGAGAATCCTGCTTCATAGAGATAGGTTGTGGCAAATGGAAGGAGAGTCAGTACTGCCCTCTTGGCTAATTGGGGGTAGGAATCTAGCTGGGCGCACCAAAATTCAATAAAGTTATTGCAACTGAAGGCACTCCTCAGTACTTCTCTGGTTCTCATATCAATCAGGTCATCTTTAGCAAGGTTACTGTCATCAATGTTGTCCAAGTCGCAGAGAAAAGGATTGCGAATCCAAAGTTATTTCCAAAAATTTCTTGACAGAAATCCCCATCAAAGGACCTTTGCAATGTTGAAAGGTGCTCTGAAATTTCCCCTTTGATGTTGTCAGGCAGTGATTCCTCAGTGCTTCCTTCTGCAGCAGGTATTACAACTTCATCCAAGGGTGGAAAGTTGGCCAAGTTGGACTTTTCTAGTCGTCGTTGGAATAGTGGCGGCTTGTTAAGGAGGCTTGCAATCTCTCGGTAGCATCCATTACACTCACAGCAGGTCCTTGGAGAGATGTGTTCAACTCATTCAAGATGGAGAAGATGTCAGCCAGATATGCCAAATAATGAATGAAATTTGGACAGTCAAACTTGTCAGCAAGGTCACTCTCTTTTTCTCGCAAGAAAATTGCAAGCTCCACTCTCAGTTCTACTAACCGAGAAAGTATCCGTCCCCTCGACAACTAGTGCACCCTCTGACAGAACCACTTGAAGAGGCGGTGGTTCAAGGCATGTGAGCGGATAAAATTTATGCCCAATGAAAAAAATACGATCGGCGCCTTTAAAAAAATATATATATTAACGATTTTGAGGGGGCGATGACAATAGGAAAGTCGTAACAGTCACAGGAAAATTTTTAACTTACGAAGTTGATGTTTTTTTGAATAGAATTGCATGTTCAACTCAAGATTTTAGATTTCAGTGACGAATATTGGCTTACAATTAACGTTTTTAAGACATTTACAGCGTACCGAGCAATAAAAGTGAAGGAAACAAAATACCAACGTTTACATCCGCTCAAAACAGGGAGAGGGTCACCGGAAGCCATATATCTGACGTATTTGATGAAAAAATTAAATTATTTCTAGAAAAAGGAAGAAGGTTACACACTGGGCAAAGCGACTTCGAGCGTTGAAAGACAGTTGCAGGATTACTCATACTTGCAAATGGGTATTTCTTGAATACGGAATAAAAAAGTGTGTGTATGCCTATGTCTTTCTGAATGGTGCATCAAATTATTGCTGGTTTGTATGTCCAATTTATAATAAATTGTCATATATATTGTTCTTTGTTCTTCGATCTTCTAGAGTGTTATTCAGTGTTAAGTTTAGCGATCTAGCCTCGGGTAATCACCGAAAAGGGGATTTTCAAAAAAAGTGAGGGCATTGTGTTGAAAGACAATCTAAGATTGAGAAATTTATAAGAGATACATATAGCTTACCTAAAAGATAGCGCTATACTTACAGCAAAGAAAACATGAATATATTATTTGTAATAGATACACTTCATGCATTATGTTGAGGTGTCTTTAGACTACAAATTTATGTTAAATTACATTGTTTACTTTATAGTGAGTAACAAGAGCTATATTTTAAAATGACAAAAAGTTTATTATCGTTATTAAAAAAATATATTTTAAAGACTTAAAGATTTTAAAAAAAAATTTTTTTAAAAAAAATAAAAAAATAATAGTCTAATTTTTTCATGATGGACACTTTTTTACCTAGTTCTATATAATACCATCTTCCAAATAGTTTAATTATTAAATATTATAAACAATATAATTTCTAATGTCTGTCCGTGACGATACTAATTTTAGAAAGCAGGGAAAACCAAATTACTGCACAAATGCATGAAAAGGTGTGCAAATTAAAAATGCGCTGTAAAAAAAAATTATATGACGTCATTGTTTTCGCTCATACATGTATTTTAATTTTGGAAAAGGGATCAATGTAATAAAACAAACCCGTAAAAACAAATGTTTTTGACTATAAATCCCTTATATATGAGACATAACTAACAGTATTGATTATTTTCAAACGCGACAAACATTTACAGACTGAATCTGTCTTAACTCAACTTTGCTTCACAACCCTAGGGGGGGTGGGGGGGGGGATGGGAAAAGTCTGGTCACCTATCGCTTTACCGAGCTCAGCGTGACACGTAAAATGTAAACAAAAGCACGCCGGTACTTCGATGGGTCGCGTCAACTCGTCAACTCAAACTTTCACGTGGGAAAAAAACAATAACAAACAGTGAATTTGAATTACATACGTTATATAAGGATAAACTAAAAATGCATTAATTTAATTACGGTACGTTCGATCGATCTAAAATTTTTATACGATGCATTGTTACGTGAGACGGGTCCATGTGCCAAATTTCAGCTTGATCGAATAACGGAAAGTGGGTCATTTTTGACTTTTGTTTTTCCACCCGCCCATGAGATGACGACAGAACGACAGAGAGACAGAGACGGCCGTGAAGTTAATATAAGGGATTTAAAAAGAGGATATGATGATGGTTAATTATAAAATAAAAAAACAAACCCTATTATAAAATACTTTGTGTACATTTCAGAAAGTTTAATATTTCGTATTTATCAAACAAGGACAAGTTAGTTGGGCTTTTGAAAAGGTCGGCGCCGTAGGTGCCGTAAAAAAGTGCATTTTTTATAAAATAAATAGATTTCAGCAAAAAAAAACTTCCGTCATTTTTGACGGGTGATACGCTAGTACATATATAGTCCAGAATTTTACATTTTAATAGTGTTAGAAGTAAATCCATTGTCTTAAAACAAAGCACAAAAAAGTATGCTTATTTGAATTATTTTATTTTGTTTTCTGCTATTTTACAGCATTAACACAGCAACACTTTTGGTTAATCTCGACGCCCTCTCTTGGGGCGACCCCTGCATTCACCCGTGTAGAGCTATCCTCCCGTTGAACGGTCTACCACAGTTCTGCGAGTTGAGCCCGCACCTGTTGGTGTAGGTTCTACCGTCACTGCCACAAGCTTGGAACGTCTTCACGAGTACAAGGGCGATTACATTCTCCAGATCTCCCGGCACCACCCGGACCTCAAGCTGGCTGAGCGTCAACATCATGGCCTGAAAGTTGAATGAAATAAGACAGTTTGTGTTAAGCTATACGTTCATTATGAAAGTTGAATGAAATTAGATAGTGTGTGTTTAGCAATCTGCACCTCTAATAGAAATGTAAAGAAAATTTAATCAAGTAACAAGTAGTGCTTAAAACTAATTACATAACGAATGCTGTTGTTTCTTAACAGTATAAAATCTTGATGTTTCTATGAGTAGTGATATAGACTTACCCAATAGTACGTTTGTATGAGTAGTGATATAGACTTAAACAATAGTACGTTTGTATGAGTAGTGATATAGACTTAAACAATAGTACGTTTGTATGAGTAGTGATATAGGCTTACCCAATAGTACGTTTGTATGAGTAGTGATATAGGCTTACCCAATAGTACGTTTGTATGAGTAGTGATATAGACTTACCCAATAGTACGTTTGTATGAGTAGTGATATAGACTTACCCAATAGTACGTTTGTATGAGTAGTGATATAGACTTAAACAATAGTACGTTTGTATGAGTAGTGATATAGGCTTACCCAATAGTACGTTTGTATGAGTAGTGATATAGACTTACCCAATAGTACGTTTGTATGAGTAGTGATATAGACTTAAACAATAGTACGTTTGTATGAGTAGTGATATAGGCTTACCCAATAGTACGTTTGTATGAGTAGTGATATAGACTTACCCAATAGTACGTTTGTATGAGTAGTGATATAGACTTAAACAATAGTACGTTTGTATGAGTAGTGATATAGACTTAAACAATAGTACGTTTGTATGAGTATTGATATAGACTTACCCAATAGTACGTTTGTATGAGTAGTGATATAGACTTACACAATAGTACGTTTGTATGTTTAGTGATATAGACATACACAATAGTACGAGGCACACCAGCATTACGCAAACAGTAACACTTATTAATTTCATGGGCATGTCAGGAAGCAGGAACATCTACTCTATTATTTGAAATGTAATATTTGTACAAAGTTCCTTCCCTTTCATAGGCTCTTTTATTATTAATGGAAAAAAGTCACCAGCATGGAGGAGGCAATGTTTAATTAGATGTTAATCGTTTTTGTAAAGTTTTTGTTCTCAATTGGGCATAAGCTTGTTATCAAATGTTTGAAATTAACCTGTGACACGCGACTCATACCAAATACCCTGCCACTCGAAGATCATACAAATTAATCTGCCACTCACAGATCATACAAACTAACCTGACACTCACAGATCATACAAACTAACCTGACACTCACAGATCATACAAACTAACCTACCACTCACAGATTATATAAACTAACCTGCCACTCGCAGAACATACAAACCAAACTGCCCCTCACAGATCATACAAACAGACCTGCCACTCACAGATTATATAAACTAACCTGCCACTCACAGATTATATGAACTAACCTGCCACTCACAGATTATACACACTAAACTGCAACTCAAAGATTATGCAAACTAACCTGCCACTCACAGATCATACAAACTAACCTGCCACTCACAGATCAAACAAATTAACCTGCCACTCACAGATCATACAAACTAATCTGCCACTCACAGATAATACAAATTAACCTGCCACTCACAGATCATACAAACTAACCTGCCACTCACAGATCATACAAATTAACCTGCCACTCACAGATCATACAAACTAATCTGCCACTCACAGATAATACAAATTAACCTGCCACTCACAGATCATACAAACTAACCTGCCACTCACAGATCATACAAATTTACCTGCCACTCACAGATCATACAAATTAACATGCCACTCACAGATCATACAAACTAACCTGCCACTCACAGATCATACAAATTAACCTGCCATTCACAGATCATACAAACTAACCTGCCACTCACAGATCATACAAATTAACCTGCCACTCACAGATCATACAAATTAACCTGCCATTCACAGATCATACAAATTAACCTGCCATTCACAGATCATACAAATTAACCTGCCATTCACAGATCATACAAACTAACCTGCCACTCACAGATCATACAAATTAACCTGCCACTCACAGGTCATACAAATTAACCTGCAACTAACAGATCATATAAACTAATCTGCCACTCACAGATCATACAAACTAACCTGCCACTCACAGATCATACAAACTAACCTGTCACTCACAGATCATACAAATTAACATGCCACTCACAGATCATACAAACTAACCTGCCACTCACAGATCATACAAATTAACCTGCCACTCACAGATCATACAAACTAACCTGCCACTCACAGATCATACAAATTTACCTGCCACTCACAGATCATACAAATTAACATGCCACTCACAGATCATACAAACTAACCTGCCACTCACAGATCATACAAATTAACCTGCCACTCACAGATCACTCAATATACCTGCCACTCACATATCATACAAACTAACCTGCCACTAACAGATCATACAAACTAACCTGCCCCTTACAGATCATACAAACTAACCCACCACTAACAGATCATACAAACTAACCTGCCACTCACAGGTGATATAAAGTAACCTGCCACTAACAGATCATACAAACTAACCTGCCGCTCACATATCATACAAACTAACCTGCCACTCACAGGTGATATAAAGTAACCTGCCACTAACAGATCATACAAACTAATCTGCCACTCACAGATCATACAAACTAACCTGCCCCTCACATATCATAAAAACTAACCTGCCACTCACAGATCATACAAACTAATCTGCCACTCACAGATCATACAAAGTAACCTGACACTCACAGATCATACAAAGTAACCTGACACTCACAGATCATACAAAGTAACCTGACACTCACAGATCATTAGCACATGTCTTGAATAATTATATTGTTACATAAAAATTAAAAATGTTTATTAGTTAATTATCCTATTTTATTGAATTTATTATGTGCGATAATTTAGTTATAATTACATCCTCTATATTGTAGGGGTTATGTGTGTAATTTTCAAAGGTGAAGCTTTTTATAAGTTTAGTAGAGTGGGAACGTATTCTCTAAAATTCCAAAAGAAATCCAGTAATATTTTTCTTCCGTATGTTATAGTGCATCGTTAAAAAAATGAGTGTGCACTAGAATGTAACTGCCAGTACGCGAGTGTTGTAATGGCCCAAGGTTATAGAAACTTCTCTTTATGAAATACTGTGTCTCTTAACTTATTTTTCCTGTAAGGGTAGGTGCAATATATGCACATACATTGAATGATCTGCGGGAGCACTGATAAGGGTGAACTAATTCAAATGATGCGTTTGCAATTTAAGTACTGTTACACAAATAAACAAACACACACACACACACATACACACACACAAACACACACACACAAACACATACACACACATACACACACACACACACAAACACACACATACACACACACATACACACACACACACACATATATATATATATATATCATCCTCTACTACTACTTTAGAATCCGTCCATCCTGAAGTGACAATGTCGTTGTCTTCTTTTCGTTTCTCCTCATCCCCCACCCCCTTTTTATTTTTCCATTCGAATTCGATATGCTTTCTTAGCTTTTAGCTGTGAATGTGGCTTATGCGGCTTGTGTATTCACAAACACATACTTTCTTTCAAAAGCGATGCAGGTTTAAATTTTCATTTTTTTTTCAAATATAATGTTTTTATTTATATTTTTACAAATTATTATTTTTTTTAAAATTTCAATTTAGCAGGTAAAATAGGAACCTAGCAGATAGAAATACAATGTATGTTCAACAGTAATTGCCTTTTTTTTTGCCACATATCAGAGTTTTCGTATTTTTTGTGGGTTGTAATTCGTAAGAGATTTTTTTATTTACATACACATTACAAGTGACGTGTGTAATGCTGGTATATGCTCAGTGCTTTTAAGTGTAAATGTATATTTTACCATTTAAGGAATCAATTTCATAGTGTTTAACTTCTGTTTGTTCGACATCCTTTCGTCTCGCGAGGCGATGGTGCATCACCGTTGAGTTGGGTTTCATTTCCTCGTGTGGCTGAGCAGTCCTATCCTAGAGTGACAGTCTTTTCCGCGGCTTTTGCACACGAGACCTGTGCTTCCAAATGTTTTGGCCTTTCTCCTAGCTCTTCTATCTGTAGTCTCCTCTATCCTTCGCTTCTATGACACCCTCTTTGACAAATGAGCACCACGTAGATCGTTATTATGCCTTACACTCCCCATCACGTGTGCTTATTCTATCTGTTTCATATCTCCCTGGCAGACATCTTTAAATCGGAGACGTGGGCAACCTGTCTTCCTCCTTTCCTATGCCAGTTCTCCATGTAGAATGTCCTTGGTGATGCGACCCGAGCTCATTCTTTTCACATGTCCTCGAATTCTTAGGGGTCTTTCACTAAAGATTGAGAAAATGCTTTCGATATTAGTACGCATCAGTACCTCACTATTTATCACTTTGTCTTGCCATTCAATGTCTACGATGCGACGCAGGCACCTCAAGTGGAGGCTATTAAGCTTGCGCTCGTGTGATGTGTAAGTGGCCATGTTTGCTACATACTGTTATAAGTTAGAGCTCGTAGCTACTGTCCTGTGAGACTTTTGTATCTTTAGCTGAACTTCTACTTGAAGAGTCAAACCATGCTAAGAAAATTGTCTATGTGTTGTCTTTTTTGTCTAGTTTAACTTTATAGTAGCACTATATTAATCAGAATTGTACATCTCACATCTTTTAATTAGGGCTGCGGAAATTAACGATTAATTTCTCAATTAATCGTTAAAATTTTTTATCGATTAAAATTATTTTAATCGATAAAAATTCGATTAAAATTAAAGAACATATTTATAATATTTTTTAAAAAAATTATTAATAAATAATTAATTAGTAATAATTAATAATAATTTATATATTTTTTTACGTACAAACTTCTCCCGCGTAATATTATAATTTATTTTATTACTTTATGTGGACCGCAGACGTCAACTAAAAAATGAGTGACAGCATCAGCGCAGTTAAATTTAAACATATAACTAGAAAGTTGAGCAAAAATTTTGTTTTTAAGCTAACTGCGGATGGCAAAGTCGAAGATGGTGAAAACGTTTACTGTGTTCACTGCCATAAACAATTCTCTTTTAAAGGATAAAATACATCACTGACGTACCACCTTCAGCACAGACATCCGATCAAGTATCAACACATTGTCATAAAATTCAGCTCAAAATATTCTTAATTTTCAATGTCCGTGAGAAATGTTCAGTTTAATGACGTCATAAATTTCTAATTTGGCTTTAATCGAAATTATCGATTAATTAATCGATATTTTTTCAAAAGTTAACGATTAAATTTAAATTAATCGATAACAGCCCTACTTTTAATAAATTATGATCATTTAATCGATACTTTTAAAAAAAGCCACAAAGACAAATGTCACGTTTGAAAGATTTATATTTATCATTTAGTGTAAAGACTTTCATGGTAACTTCAACTTAAAGATTGAGGATATGCAGCAGCTGACATCAGACTTGCGTTGGGTTCTTTCCTGTATGATATATCTTGTGACTTTATATCAAGCAAATAAAAAAATTGTATTCTTTATCGTAGCTTTTGATTTTAATAAAAGAGCATTTAAAAATAATGTGTTATCATAACATCCTTAATTTAATTGTGCTTGAGTTGATGTTTTATATATTAATATAATTATAGTTATAATATTGCAAAATGAGTTTAGTTTATACATCTAGTTGAAAAAAAGAAAGTTGTCGTCACTTAAAGTACTCACTTATTCTCTGTATATGCTTTAAATCAAACTGAAATGTTTCATTTATAATCTATTGTCCAAATGGTGTAAATCCAGCTTGGCCTCAGCTCACAGCGCTTCTCCCTCTCTCTCTATCGCGCTTTCTCTCTCTGTCTCTCCTCTTTCTCTCTATAGCTATCCTTTTGTCAACAACGATACTTTTGCAAACTGTAGTTCAAAAATGCATTGACATTTTACCTCACATTAATGTACTTCCAACACCACACAAATGTTGACACATTAACAAACATGGCCGTTTATTTAAATACATCTATTAATAAACATAAAAAATAACAAAAGCACAAACAATAAACACAATTTAAGCAATTCATTACTACATTTTTATTGTATCTAATAAAAATATACAAACATGTTTATTGTAGTATACAGCAAAAGAAATTGTTTGAAATACAAACCTTTTTATACGTTTGTAGTATTAATAAAAAATATAAATTCAAATTCAACAATATCAAAGTTAAAACGAAAACAAAATATGTCCGTTCATTCGTAACGCTATGTAATAGGGCAATAACAGTTTCTATAAAGTGTACCGCTAAAACAAAAAAAGGCTTGAAAAACAATTACTGCAGTATTTTCGAACGTTCGCATAAAATTTACTTAATAATTCGAGAATATAAACAAAAAATGTTGTTATTAAGGAATTTTTGAATTAAAATAATTGGAAGTTCTGTATAACATTATTTTTTAATCTCATGTGTAATTTTTCAATATTAAATGATTTCAGCTGAAATATGTTTATTTTGAAAACTGCCGTCATTTTTGAAGGGTAATACACTAGTTTTAGTAATATTATGTTACATTTTAGAAGATTTTAGAGGGGATTGCTAGGGGTGGGGGTGCCGATGTGGAAGATGAGTGTGTACATGAGACGTTGAATATTAATGTTAATTTGACGCAGCAGATGTTGTTTTCTATTACAATAATCAAAAAGTGATATAAATGTATATAGTCAGATGTTTAACAATAACATTCTTAATTTAAAAAGAACAAAAATAACATGTTGCTAATACATAATATAATTTTGGCGGTAGGGGTGCCGAATTTTAAGGTGGTTGATCGCACGGGTCATTAAAGATGCTGATATCAATTACAACAATCAAAACTTATTAGAAGATTAAGAAAGTCGCAGTTTAAAACATTAAAAAATAATTGCGAATATGTTAAATGTATATAATGAGAATATGGCATAGTTTAAGGTGGGGTGCATTACTGGTACGGGCCCAGATGGGGCGTGATAGAGGGCGTCTTACAAATATCAACAGTTGATACCATTTCGTACACACAAAAAAGTAAACGAATGTATAATTTTAAATTAACATGTTATAAATACATAAGATGAGATAAATGTATTTAAGGGTGCCAAAACTGAATGTAAGATGCCGACATTGTTGTTGAGTAGGTACAGAAGGCGTGATGAATATAGTTCTTTATTACAATAATTATTATATGATACCAGTTTGTAACATGTCAATATGTATACAATACATGAGTTGGGAATGTACAAGGTAGGGTGCTGAAACTGGTGGTCACGTGGGGCATGGTGTAGGCCTACATGGGATGTGGTAGAGGGAGTTGTCTATTACAATAATCAACAGTAGATACAAGTTTGTATAAAGTATATAAAATATTATAAAAATGTTTATATATCGATACCACTACCAGTCCCGACCAGCGCCACTAAAATTTCTTCCCTTAGAGTTGACCCCACTGTGGAGATGTCGGCCATACCACCAGCCACCATCATACCCCAGTGGGTGTACATGAGCCCCACTACTGCCTGGACATGTACATGTTGTGTAAGTGTACTTGGACTTGTCATGATTATCACTCACCTTGTACTTGTCTATCCAGTTCCCTACAGATATATGTTTAGAACATCCATGTGGATGTGATACTATCCATGTCAACTTGTCTCCAGATCCCTCGTATTCGTTGTTTACTTTCGCACTTAGATCATCCCAGTGTCTCCACATCTTGTACAGTGTGTCCAGTAAATCTGCGTCACATGTCACACATGTTAACTCACACCAGTCTTCCTCAATGTTTGCTCTCCAAACGCTCCAGCCGTCAAGAGTGACCAGTGGACTATCTTGTCTATCAAAGAACAATCTACACATGATGTGTCTCGCCTCAAGGTCATCGAACACCACGTGTGTGGCCGTGAACATCCATACCACCCCCACACTTTACTTGGTGTTTTCGATTGTTGGCACTTGTGACAATGACAAGCGTTCTTCATGTATTCAACACGACTCACCGTCCCAGTACCTACTCTCATATAGAATGGGACTGCAATAAAGCTTTTAAATAAAATACAAAATACACAAACAAATTGTGCAATGAAAACAATAAATTTGAGCTTTATTTTTAGACTGATACGACAGTAAACGTTTCGGCTAATGCCTTCATCAGTACAACATAAAATACATTCTTACAATACTTACATAAGTAATAATAACATTCTTAAAAAATATTGTATTTTAAAATATTTATGTTAAATAAAAAGAAAGGAAAAACAAAAACAAACATGGACACAGGATATAGCAAAAAGGGGGAAGTATCCAAAGTTACAGTAAAAACCACAACGGGAACAAGATTATGCAGTTAAGTAAAATTATGAATTTGGTTAATTCCATATGGAGCCAACGTACCAAATCTTTTTATGAGTCTATTTTCCATGTGGACTCTATCATGGGTATTGCTTGCATATAAAATACCAGTTACTGCAATATCTGATATGCCGTTATGGTCAACACTGTTAAAATGTTTAGAAACAGGACATTGAGCCTGTTTATTTATATTATACAGGTGTTCTCTAAACCGATCTCCAAGACGACGACCAGTCTCACCCACGTAAATTTTATTACACCTCTTGCAAAGAATTGCATAAATCACGTTGCGACTTGTGCAAGTGAATCCATCTTTTATTAAGAATTTTTCAAGAGGGAAAGAAATGTTGTTAATTTCCATCACATATGGACAAGTATTGCAACGGTTACGGTTGCAACCTTTTGTTCCAATATATGCTAACTCAGCAGGTCTTCAAAAAACCTCCTCTTTTTGCTTTCCGGAGAGATAGAAGCCTCAGAGATATTCTTGTAAGAAGTAACCTTCCCACAATGAAAGCAAAGAAAGTACATTTTAGTCCATGTGTTACACCTGTCTCTCTTTTATAATCTCTATTGAACTAGATTTCATTAAGTCTATACTTTCATTTCAATAGATTCAAAGATATGTCTGATAGAAATTGCGCGAGAATAAGATATGTAAGAAAAATAATGTTTAAAGACTAAAATCTTAACATTGAAACTGAGATGGCAGTGGCAGTGGCGAGTGCATATAAAATTGTATACATCAATATAAAAGAGTTTAATTAAACTGTGGTATATTGTTAAATGCAATAATATTCTACCTAGAAGAGACAACTGTAATAGATACGATTTGAACATCAGGAAAAAGTATGTTCATAAAGAATTACCATAGAAAAGACTTGATTTTTCTTGTTTGTCACACGTGCGATCGTTGACATCTGGTTGCAGGTCATGTATGTCAAATTCACATGGGATGTTCTCTTGACAAAATTCCGAATAGGAGTTATCAAAAAATATTAATTAAATTAATATATCTCCTCTTTGATTTCTAAATATCTCTCTCTAGTTTCTCTCTCTTTCTCACTCTATTTCGCTCTCTCTCTCTCTCTCTCTCTCTCTCTCTCTCTCTCTCTCTCTCTCTCTCTCTCTCTCTCTCTCTCTCTCTCTCTCTCTCTCTCTCTCTCTCTCTCTGTCCCTTTCTTTCTCTCACTTTCTATGACAAGAATAAAAAAAATATACATACTTTAAAAAAAAACTTTTTTTAAAAAGGATTTGTAGGAATATTTTACCATTGTTTTGAAATCTTTTCCGGTTTCCCTTTACCATGCCTGATTTAGTGTTAGAATTCTGGACAAAAAAATATAAAGAATTAGACAAAAAAAAACAACAACAAAACAACATGTATAAACGAGCCACAAAGCCCGTCCAAGGACGTTCCGCTACCGTTTGGTGGCATGTAGAAACTCCCCTCCAACAGCCGTCTCTACCGGCATACATGTGCATCACGTCAAAAATACTATTCATTATAATTATAGTTAAAATAAATAACTCATAAAAACAGAGCTTTTGACTATAAATCCCAACGCGCATAACTCAAAATAAAGTATTGGAAGAAATACTGCACCAAAAATAACTTATTTTGAACTTCCGCGTAAACATGTTCAATATGATTGGCTGTAGGAGTCATATGTGTTTGAGGGATCAATCGCTATCAATGACTGCACGGAATATTAAAACAAAGTTTTTGACTACAAATCCCAACGTGCATCGCTCAAAATAAACTCTTGGAAAAAAAACTGCACCAAAAATAACTCGTTTTGAACGTCGTTCAATATGTAAATGAGATTTAATTTTCTTCGCTATTGATTCGCTGTAGGAGTCTGTAGGACTTTGAGGGACCAATCGCTATCGATGACCGGACAGAACATTGCCTTTTATTATATAGGAGGAGGAGGATATTATAGGTTCATTGAAAAAATATTAAATTGTAGTTAATATATTATAGTTCCTATGTGTCCTAATTATTGACAGTTTGAGTACATGTGCACACGTCGATGTCTTTCAATTACGCTACTTTTAGCTGACTAAATCAGTAGTAGAAACATTTCATGTTTAGTCAAATGTCGAATATCTTAAAAAGCAGTCTCTACTAATTGTTTGATATCTATTCAGTTGGTTAAATTTAAACTTTAACAGAACGTTGAATATGATGAAAAGATTTTCTAGGTAATGTCAGCATGTGAATATCATTCTTGGTATAATCATAAGGCACCTCTGTCGTCTGCAATACTTATTATTTAATTTTAAACTTAAGATTACAATACATAAATACTAAATGTGTGACTGCTTAAATTTAAACAATTTACACAACTTAACGCATTTTAATGGAAGCAATGCAAACATATTTTAATTGATTATCTTATCTGTTACAGAGGCTCCTTCAATACAGAAGATTATTGCACCTTTATCTCATCTATGGTTTTATATTTAGTCCTGCATTCTTATTAGCGTTTAAAATGTTTATAAAGTGTTTGTTTTCCTGGTTTCTTCAGGCAACCCAGGTCACGACAGAATTCCGGATGGGAAGAACGATAATTTGTATGTTTGTTCTTACATATGGAATAAGAAAGGTGTTTTTGTCCTTATGTCTATCTGAGGGCTGTATTAAGTTATCTTTGTGTTGTATTTCTAAATTATAATTAATTGCTTTATGTATGATTACTACTTTGCTCTTGGTTCTTTTATCCTCTAGTGTTTCAAGGTTTAATGATTTATTTAACGCTGTTATTCTTGTCAGTTTTGAATACTCTCCAGTAATGAATCTGGCAGCTCTTATTTGAATTTTTTTCTATTTTATCAATGTTTTCTTTTGTGGCTGAATCTCATACAGAAGATGCATATTCTAATACAGGTCTCACCAAAGTGAGGTGGCATTTTAGTTTTATTTCTCTATTACATCTATAAAAGTTTTATTTTATAGACTGTAATGTTATATTTGATTTTTTAAATAACTTCATTGACATTGCATGATAGTATTTATTTATTATTACTCCTATGTATTTTGCATCTTTAGTTTGTGTTAGTTCTTTTCCATGAATGAAATATTTTGATTTTTTTTCTCACTCTCAACAGTTGAAAGTTTTCTGGGTGGGAAGACATACTCCAGTTAGTATCTGGTTTTATCAATTGATCTAAGTCTGTTTGTAAGTAGGTGCTATCTTGTTCTGATTTAAATATTCTATAGATTATACAATCATCAACAAAGAACCCAACATTTTGTTCCTGTTGAGATGTTGTTGGGTAAATCATTTATATACATTAAAAAGTGTAAGTGACTTAGCACAGTTCCCTGTGGAACTCCTGAGTTAACCGTTATTGGTTCTGATTTAGACCCATTAATTATTACAGTTTGCTCTCTACCCAAAAGGAATTCTTGGATCTAATGATGTAAGGGACCTGCGATTCCAAAGTAGTTAAATTTTTGAGTATACCGGCAAATATTTATTTCTTCGTTTTCGTGTTTTTTTCATGAATAATCTTTTTTGCTGAATAGTTACAAGTTACAGTCTTATATTAGCTGCTAGCAATCATTTTATCTAAAGGTACACTTGCTGGATAGGGCCCCAGTTTAAATTGCAGCCAGGGGTCCCGTGCAGTCTTAATCCGCCCCTGCATATGATTGCATTCTTGTGTTTTGTTTTCGAAGATAATTTATCATTTTATTAAACTTTTCACATAAAAAATTACAAATACTGTCTAAATACAAAATTAGTAAAATCGGTTGATCACACACGAAAATCATACGCTTAAAGACAGAGTGCTTAACACAGAATAATACATCAGGGCGGAAGTGCCGGCTCACTAATGAATTTCCAGGAAAAGGGAGTTTCCCTTTCTGCGTCACTCGTTATGCGAATCTTCGTTCGTTAACGGAACAACTTTTTCCCATAAAAATGTTGCTCGTTATGCGAAATATCGTAATGAGGGTGCTCGTTATGAGAGGTTTGTCTAATCTTAACATGAAATGCCTTCGCGACAAGTTTGCGAACCCCCTTAAAAAAGTCTGGGTACGGCCTTGAACCTCATTAACTATCATTCTAGATTAAATTAAAAGTCATTTGAAATCAGTAATTTTCAAAGTAGACAAAACAATTGCTTTCAAAAATTGCTGCTAAAATTACGGGAGTGGAACAAAAAAACATTTTTTTAAAATTCCGTCTTCAACATTGTTCTAAATATTATTAGCTATCATTTGGCGCTTATTTCAACCCGATAGATATTATAGTTGGCGAGAAATTGACAAAATACTTACATTTAAATAAAAAAATATTATTTTTCAGGAAATACAGTAAACCTTTTCGGTATTTTTTTGGCCGTTGCACATCCTTGGGAACTCTGGAAGAGTTGCATGTGCAAGCTTGACAGACATTTCAAATATTTAAATGCAATTTATCCCATGGGAAATTGCGTTAAAAAATTATAATTGTCTATGAGTGTGAATAAAAATTCCTTATTATGTACCCCTTAAAGCAGGTATTAATTATTTGTTTTATGCTTTCAATATTAATTTAATGAATTGTAAAATTTATCAAACTATGTTAAACATTTATTTGTTGTTTTTAACTGTAAGCAATCATTACTTTGGTAAAATATTTAGAAATATAAAGTAATGTGATTCTCATATTGTACTTACCCCCATAGTTCTTTATGTAAGGTAAGTAACTGGATGATTGACTCACATCATTCAGAGATAATATCCTGGTGATTTAATGTGGTATATTTTTAACATTTTAATTTTCATATTCTGTTAATTTAATTTGTCGCATTATAACATGTTTTGATGATTAAATATATATGATATCGTATAGTGATCTAATGATTAAACAAAGAGAATTATAGAATGATATACATATTGTACAAAAGATAAGATGGTTGTAAGCAATGTTCCCTCTAAGGTTCGTTGATACGCGTGCAAAGTAAAAAGCCTAGTGTGCAAAGTTGCACAGCATCCCATTTTTGTGCGATATTTTTTTAAAACAAAAGTTTCTGCGCGGTAGTTCTAAACTGCTGCGCGGCATCGGTCAGATGTCTGCGCAGCCACGCAGCTTAAAGGGAACATTGGTTGTAAGTTAAGCTGATATTATTTGAATTTTTCTGATTTATTTCAATACAGCAAATGAATTCTTTTTTTCCACCACTTAGTTGGCATTTCAAGTATCAATGAACTTTCATTGTCATGTTTTTTTAATGTATAAACGTTTTTACCTGTATATTCATATAATGTACATTTTTTTTGTTTCCTGTATAATTAATTCAGTCCATCTTAGTTAATATACAAATACACCTTGTCATTTACTTATTATACAGATTCTCTTGACATTCAGCATAAACGAGATTATATATATATATATACATTTGAACTTTAAGTATTTTTTGTAAGAACAATACAATTTTGAGTTTTAAATTTTAAAATTTCTTGAGACAGAGAAAATACCAATAACACATTTTGACAGTATTGGGGGGAAAATATCCATAAATGACATCACGCAACAAAATGGGGATGGTGGTCACACATTTGTGACGATGTGTGACGAGAGGGTGGAGGTGTTAAAGAAACTACACTAAAATTGAAAATATAATGTTAAACTATAGAAAAACAAAGTAGAATTTGTTCAATCCTTAAATTACACATTTTAAAATAAAATAAATAATAATAAAATAATAATAAATCAATGAAACAGAGCATAAATCAATCGAAAATAATATGTATACAAATATGATCCTTTTCCTTTTGAAGATGCGATTAATTATTAATTTATTTTAAGCCATGGCCATTAAAAACTAAATTTTTTCCAAAGATTTCACCAAAATATTCAATAAATTTATGACACTATCACAAACAGACTACGAAGTAAAGAAAGAGTGCGTCACAGCACGAACACACAGCTGCGACACAGTATGAAATCTTGAACTGGCCAATAGGAGAGTAGAACTGTTTGTTGCGCGTTGAATGACGTCACCTGATTTCCAGTGATTTCAGCTTCAAGTTTTTCGTATCTTAGTTATTTTTCGTATATTGGAACAGAAACTTCTTGGAGGGGCCTTTAATATGTTGGGTTTGTCGTATCTTGAAGCATTCGTATCTCGAAGGGACGCGGTGGTCGAGTGGCAGCGCACTGGACTGTCGTACCGATGGTCACGGGTTCGAATCCGTGTGAAGGCAAGGGTTTGTTCCCGGGGCCTATATTATAGGGCGTCCCTGAGTCACCCCGCTCCGAATGGGTACCTAAAACTACATGTAGTTAGGCGGCTGGGTAATGCGTGGAACCCACAAGCCGTGGCATGTCAACGCTGCATCACTTGCCAACAGATCATCTGTCATGGTCTGTGGACGCAACTATCTTCTACATAGAAGGAGCGTCTGTATAGATAAGATAAGAAGATAAGTACCACTGTACATACTTAAATCTCAAAAAAGTGATTTAAAACATGCTCATTGTGTAATGTAAAATACGGATTTTATTTGGGGGGGGATGGGGGGGCAAAGCTATATGACGTCTATTTTTGGGGACGACGTGTGACGAGTTGTGCGTGGGCTGAAAAATCGGCCAAAATCGCGTGACGTCATTTATGGATGGTCCTTATTTTGCGAATGCCGCTTGACCACCGAGCCTCTTTAAAGGTATCCAAATAAATATTTAAAGTGCAACACGATATCACTATAAAAATAATGATCAAATATGTCTTTTATAAAAAATTAACTGACATTTAAACCACACATAGGGCAACCTAAGGTTTTATTATGGTAGGAATGAGTCTTAAAAACTATACTACACCGAACGTTTTTTTAAATATAAAGCACTTAATTTTATGACAAAATAAGCATTTTGATTATGATATTGATCAAGAAGGTCCAGATAACTAACATTTATGGTGGAAATTTAAATAAAAATACTGGAGATATCAGGTTCAGGCGATATAAAATAATCGACATCGCTGATGAAAAATTGCTAAGTAAAGGACCGAATTTAGCATTTCCCTTTTTAAAAAAATCGACTTATTGAGGTTGGCGACTAAGCGGATGTCGAGTTAAATGGGTTAAACTGTAAGATATTTTTTTTATAACTAATGATCTGTTAGAAACTAACAATTTCATTTATAAACAAAGTTTTTGTAATAAATCAGTACATCCTGTGTCCAGAACTTTGGGAGTCCAATGGCACTAAAGAGCCTGGACAGAAACAAATCAATGTTCTATTTTAGTTTGCGGGGCGTTATGAACCACACCTACAACCGTTGTCAAACTTAGAACCTCGCTAAGGGGAGGCAAGGTAATCATCATCAAGGGTGACCTATTATGTAGATTAATACATATTGAACCCTGCTTCCAAATACAAGATCGATAAACAAGGAGGACAAGACCGGGAACGACATCATTTGTGGGTGCTGAGTACTGATTGAATACCCCGAGTTTGAGCCAGATAGCTGTCTGGACCGTGTGTATTAGCATCTACTATTCTCCATGCTAAACTCGAGACGATCCGTAAGGGCCTGAAAGAGGTGCCCTATGCTTAGCTAAGAGAGTGTCCTAAGGACCTTAATTTTCATCAACGACTCTCGGCTTGCGCTCAAAGCCGTGGGTCGATTCTCTCTGGAGGAAAACGTTAGTTAGTTAGTTAGTTAGTTCCTCACGGGCCGAAGACGGCACATAGGGCAGAAGTCATTGATTTCCATTTACGACGATCCGTCGCCAATTGTATTAGGTCTTGATTATTTCTTAGACCCATGGTTGAGCTTTCTCTTTTGATTGTTCTACGTAGGGTTTCTTTTGGTCTTCCTTGTTTTCTTTTGCCTTTTGGTGTCCATATGAGGGCCTGTCGTGGTAGTATTCTCTCGTCCATTCGAAGAACATGACCGATATAATTCCAACGCCTTCTCCTTATAAAGGTTGACACATATTCTTGGTTGGTTTCTTCTCTTATTGTTTTATTTGATTTAAAATCACTCCATTTTATATTCAAAATTTTTCGGAGGCATTTGTTCTCGAAGGCAACTAATTTCTTTTCTATAGCTTGAGTGGATTTCCAGCTTTCACATCCATATGTTAGTACAGGGATTACGCAAGAGTTGAAAAGCCTAAGTTTTATATGTTTGCTAAGTGTCTTTGATCTCCAAATATTTGTAAGTTTGTTAAAAGCACTTGACGCCAACGTGGTCAATGTTATTTTGGAGACAGCAGGTGACATCCTGGCACGTGTAAAGTATTTCTACAGTCCATCACTGGGCACACCGGTTAGCTGCTGCTAGAAATGGCTGATTTTTCGGGAAGAGAAGGTTCAGGTAAGCCACGACACGATTGCTTGATGACCCAGCTAGAGATCATATTTTGGCTGAGGAAACACTTCCGACAGAAGTAGCTCAGAGGCTAGGAACCTAGAAGAAATGGCCAGAAAAGTTTACAAGTGTGACCCGAGCGATTAAGAGCGATCCCTGGTGGAAAGTGGAAACTAACACGTAAAGATCAGACACTCATCACCCAGATTAGAACTAAACATTGTCCCACATAAAGTAAACATTTTTAAAAAATCATAAATAGCTCATATTAGACACACAAAAAACGAACTTTCTGGCCCTGATGAGGGCTACCTATAAAATTTTCAGATGCGAAGTCAAAAGTTTCATGTCGGTTGGATGAATGGTACGTTAGCCAGTGTAAATAATATTTATAAAGATTATAAAAGAAAAACAATTCATTAAGCGCCCCCGGGCCCTAGGTCAGTCAGATTTATAAGCCCTGAAGGAAATCTGCTGTTGCGATTCCTCACTGGCAGCTTCAACATCTCTACTGGGTTACCCTGAATTTCATCCTGAATTCTATTTTAACTCAATCAGAGTTCTTGATTGAGTCGTGTATTCTTCATTCTTAAAATGTCACCTCAAAAAGTAAATAAATAAAAGTAAATGAATCAAGAAGTGCACATACACTAAAGAGCAATGATGTAGAACACGAGGCTGTCTTGCAAGCACAAGGCGCTCATTTCGTAGGCAAACGTCTGCTATTGAAATCTAACGAGATAGTGTTCACAGAATTGTTCATTTAGATTTCAGGTAGTGCAAGAGCTGAATGAAAACGATTACCAATTGAGATTGGGATTCTGTTAAGAAGTGAGAGGAAATTTAATCAATAACGAATAATTTCTATGCGAATTGTGGATATTAGATGAGTCCCATTTTAAACTCATGGGTTACGTGAGCAATGTGTACTTGAGGGATAGAAAATTGTATTCATCATACGACTATAATTTATATAGAGGAAGGAAATGCAATATTTTATTCTTCCGACAATAATTTATATAGAGGAAATAAGTGTAATTATTTTTATTGATATATCTTATTCATGTGGTTTTTTTTTGTTTAGCAATAGGTTTATGGGTTGGTGTTAGGTTTAGGGTTAGGTATAGGTATAGGGTTAGGTTTAGGGTTAGGTTTAAGGTTAGATTTAGGTTTAGGTTTAGGGTTAGGTTTAGAGTTAGCTTTAGGGTTAGGTTTAGGGTTAGGTTTAGGTTTAGGAGTAAGTTTAGGATTCGTTTCGGTGCTTGGTTTAGGGTTTGGTATATGGTTAAGTTTAGGGTTAGGTATAAGGTTTAGGGATTTGTTTAGGCTTAGGTTAAGGGATATGTATAAGGTTATGTTCAGGGTTAGGTTTAGGGATAGGTTTAGTTATATTTTAATGATAGGTTTTGTTGTCTTATTTTAATTAAAATAAAAGTTTTCTTGACGAAATTAAGTAAGATTTCGTAAAATCCAGCCTGGTCAACTACAAGGTGCACAGTCGCGGTAAGTTAAAATAGATCAATTTTTCTATAAAATTTGAGGTGATTGATACGGAATTACCCGCCTTATTTTGGGCTCGTCTTGTATGCCGGGGCAAATATTTGTGACTGATTAAAGTATAAGTGCTGGCTTGATGGACCATCGCTTTCTTAATTTGTCTTTGGGCTTTCATTCTTTTGATTGTAATATTTTCCAATTACATACCAATATATATATATATATTAGGTGAACAAGCTTTATCTCTACCAGGATCACCACCATCATCGGAGCTTGGAATGTCCGCACGATGTATGAGGCTGGTAAAGCTGCACATGTAGCCACTGAGATGAGGAGCTATAAGCTCACCATTCTTGGATCAACAATTGTCTAAGAAGGATTTTCAGAATTCAAGGGCCGGACAAAATCAGCAACTGGGAACTATGGCAGCGGACAAAACAGAAGCCTATTGAGGAAGAGATTCTTCAGAAGCAGTGGAAGTGGGTTGGTCATACACTAAGAAAACCTGCTTCTAATGCAAGGCAAGCCCTGAAATGGAACCCCCAGGTAAAGCGGAAAAGTGGCCGTCCAATAAACACCTGGCGCCGAGAAATTGAGGTCGATATCAAGAGAATTAACCATGAATTGAAGATCCTGGAGCCTCTGGCCCAGGATAGGGATGACTGGAGGTCTCTCGTAGGTGGCCTATGCCCTTGGAGGAATCGCAGACGCCGACGATGATTATTTTTAAAATTAAAATTTTCTGGTTATTTATTTTTTATTTGTTTGAATTTAAATGAAATTATAATAATTTTTATATGGTTTCTCCCTGACAGAAACCCATTATTTACCTTAGAAGCACTACTTTTTGCCGCCATCTTTGTCACTTGTCGACAAAAAAGATTGCGGCACAGATACCATAAATAAGGTGCACCGCTCTCTTTGCTTTTAACAAACCACCGTTACTAGACAGACACAAATCCTTATGAAGTTCAAGAGTGTCCATTACACGTTAGTAAGGTAATAGAATGTCGTGCAGTTTCATAACATGCACTCGGTGACCACATTAACTATTACTACGGATCGTTACTTGGAGATTTTAAATCTTTCGCAACAACTGACTAGAGAAATGTTCCACCTTTGAAGTAACTTGGTTGAGACAGGATTTATTAACATCACACTCTTAACAGTGTGATTAATGAAAGCTGTGCCTAAATCGTTCGGTGACCTTGTGATCTCAAGTCACCGGTTCGTTCACTAGTCCGGATCGCTGGATTTGTCCGTTCACGTTGTGTGTGGGGGGGGGGAGGGGTTATTCTTGAATTATAGCCAGTACCCTTTGCGGGAATGTACTGAACAAGTTCCCAAGTTTAATGGCGATCGGTTGGATATTTTTGTTTCCACAGCTTAAAGAAAAAATAGGGCCCCCGACCACTATTGTTGCATGAAGTCAAGTTAAATTAAAAACACCTTTTTATTTTAATCTTGATACTGATGGATATAGCTAATTGTCAATTCATACAAAGATCGTGTAAAATCGAAAAAGTCTTAAACATTTCCGGAAAAGATTATTGGGGCCCCCAGCTCAAAAGGAATGGAAATTATAAGTTTAATGTACTATGCATTTTAATAATTGCCATCAAGTTTTAAGTACTAAGTACCAAGTTTAGTCGAAATCGATATAATAATACAAAATACAGAGTTCTATTGACATTTCATGTTAACATTTTTTAACTGAAAACTGCAGAGAAACTATTTTTAAAGGCATCTTCACTCTAATGAAGCATTTAAAAGTTTAAAGTTGTTAACATGGTATTTATATTTATTACTAGAAATATACCCTCGCAATTGAAGCGGGATTGTACTGTCCTCTAAAGTTTTATTACGTAGTTAAAAATAGGCCAATACTTATTTGTTACGTTTTTATGTTATGCGACGATTTAACTTCGGCCTTCTGGTTATTATATATTTAAATTTTTTCTGAGCTTACACTTGAGAATGCAATTCTCTATTTCTGAGACAAATATATAAAGAGTGCTATAAACATAAACAAACAATTCAAGAAGGTATTAATTTAATTTAAAATACTGCCTAGAAACATTTCTCATTGATTTAGATCCAACGTAGAAAGAGATTGTAGGCGGAATAAAACACAAGTAGTCTTTTAATATGCTGATATAACTTATAGGAAGGATGAAAAAATCCTTTCAAACCAATTAAAAATATATCAAGACTACTTCTATAAATATTTTGTTCCTTTTACCAAAACAGTCCTGTTTACCGATATTTTCCAATATCTAACATGTTGATGTTTCACTAAGTTATGCAATTTGGTTATTCCCGTTTTACGATAAGACATTATATTTTGTAAATTATATCATAACGCCCAATTTATTTCTACAACCGCTCCCTTTTTTCCTGTTTTTGTCTTCAGAAATTATATAATTTATTTGCTAACTATACTTAATAACATTGATATAATCGCTTAAAACATACGTGAAACAAAGATATAATTTATTGAAAAAAAAAGATGTTTGCATCATAGACAGAAAAAAGTGGAAATAATAAGTACAAGTCGATGTAAAAATTCAAATGAGTTATCAGGTTCATGTGAACTAAGTTTGGTATAGTTATATCCAGAAGTCTTGTAACCAATCATTAGATGGTATAAATTTAGCTAATATAAGAGTAAGCGATTTTCTTCAAAATTATTTTAGTTATTCGTGCTTAACTTTATTGATTAAATTGAAAAGCATACATCTTAAAATTTTAAGACTTTTATCCATGTGGTAATTTGGACCATAAGTGAGAGAGGGCTTAGACTTTTATTACTATAGAAAGGGGACACTAAATGAATTGAATTTAGAATAACGATGAAAATATATATTAAGGAAGTATAAAATCTATATAAACTTGAAACACGCTTTGTTTAGATTGTAAATATTTTTATAATTTATTGTTTATATTAGAACATTTATACAAATATTATTATTATTTTTTTTAATATCTAACTTCTAATTTCCTTTAATCATGGGTTATTTTCATTTATATAATTTCTTTCCTCATCAAATGTACGCATAATTTTTAGGGTACTAAATAAAGGTAACTAAAAGTTTTTTTTACAAAATTGACAACAACCGCCGACACGTATATATTTACGACCGCACATCGTTAGACTATGAAAGGTAATGAAATATTTGTAACAGCAGCTATAAGATTAGGAACTATCATCCCCCTTCTCTCTAAATGGCAATAGCTGCTTATATAAAAGAAATATAATATAGTAAATTATAAATGTTATGTAATGAAGCGTCCAAAGGAATTTAAAGAAACTAACAAAGTGTAATTAATTTTTTTTAAACTTTAAATAAAATTAACGCACCATCTTTAGTCAATCGAAGTTAATTGAAAGTGGGACGCTTAAAATAAAGTCTTGTTATTAACTATTGCGACAAAAATAACTATAATTTTTGACCGTCGTTCTATGTGTTTAATTTGGAAATGATATTTATATTTTATAAACTTGTCTCTAAATTATACGATTTAAAATTTTTATAAAAAAAGTGAATTCAGTTTAGATAGTGATCTCGTTTCTGAAAAATTAAAAAAATTATATAAGATTTTAAAAAATATTGATCGGTCTGTTTTGAAATGGATGGGTAACAATGTATAAAAATATTTTTAAATGGCTTTGTTATTCCGGCTACAAAGCAATTATCATGACATGTTTAATTCACAGCACAGCTTAAATATAAAAACACAGAAATTAATTTTTTTTAAAAGAAAGAAGAAAAAACACTTCTAAGTGATCTACTCTACGAATAAGTTTATTTGACTTGAGTTATTTATTTCCAAATAATATTCCCTCATTAATTACATGATTAGTATTTTTAAAAATTAAATTTTGATATATTATTAACAAAGTAACAAAACTCTCAATTGTATTCCCACATGTTAAAAAAAATCAAATACATAGTGTGACAAATGTAAGGAAATAGTTTTAACCCATATATAACATAGGGAAATTACCCGAAAAAGCGACTGTACCGCAAAGCCAAATCAAATATGAATGTTATTGTAATACTAAGTTGCGCTGGGGCGCCGTGGCGCCTACGGCGCTCACTTTTTAGGTCGCCTATTGCGCCCACTTTTTTCAAAAGCACAACTTACTTATCCATGTTTGATAAATACTTAATATTAAACTTCCTGAAATGTACACAAAGTATTTTATAATAGGGGTTGTAGGGCATGTAGCGCGCCAACGGCGCCCACATTTTTTCTTTCTTTCAAAAGCCCAAGTAACTTATCCTTGTTTGATAAATATGAAATATTAAACTTGCGAAATGTACACAAAGTATATTACAATTATAAATCCTCAAATCCTATTTTTACATCGTTCCCTTTCCAAAATTAAAATATAAGCTACAACAATGACGTCATATAATTTTTTTTTACAATGCTAATCACCACAGAATTTTTTTTACTGCTATAGACTGTTGTACTTTGTTCCTCGGCGTTCCACATCCTGTGAGTGACTTGGACTATTATATTATTTATAAGATAGCACAGCTAAATATAAGATGAGTACACGAAAATTTGCGCACCGTAATTTGACAATAAAAGATTTTTTTAAAGGGCACCGCTCAAAATAAAGTATTGAAAAAGAAAACTGCAACAAAAATAAGGCGTCCTGAACGCCCGCCTAAGGTTGTTCGATATGGAAATGATATATAATTTATTTCTGGCTGTCTCTTCATTCTCTAATTTTTTAATTTACTGCTTTCGGGCAAATGGGACAATTACAAAAAACTATACTAAAACCAATTGCAGGTTAAAAGGAACCGTCCTGACAAATTTGGTCCCCGTCCATCGTTTGGTTTTTCCGTGATTGTGTAACTGAAAGTCGAAAAGTGAAACATACAAACATACAAAGATACAAACACCAACTGAGCTTTATATATTAGATATTTACTTCCTTGTTTTTTTGCAAATTAAAGATTACAACTTGTTGTTTCAAGTAATATTTTAATTTATAGTCATAATATTTGTAATAATTTTTTTTACAAAAAAACAAACAAAAAACAACAAACAAATTAGTACATTAAAAAGACTCAATATTTTTTGTAGTGCATAATTAATCGCTAAATAAAAATTGAACTTTACCAATTGTTCTGTTGTTTTTTAAGGGTTAAAATATTGCATAAACATACACACATGCAGGATTTGCGTATTTCAGATGTTAATTAGTATTTAAGCATAATTTCATTTTAAGTAACTACAATAAGAAAACTATACGATTAACATGTGATAACTTAATAGCATATTGATAATCTATGACATTACTTTTAAAGATAATAGAATTAATTTCAAGAATGCTCTCACCTTCTGTGCCAGGACTTCTCTGTACCAGAATGTCTTTAACACATTGTAATATCTATTTTACAAGGAAGATATTTAAATTTTAAAAAAAAACACAAGCATAGGATACCAAAATATCAACCAATAAAATGTCCATAGAGTTTTTTTTATTTTTAAATCCCTAGCGTCTCCAAGTATTTGAAGTTTAGAAAAAATCTCAAGTGAAGCTTAGTAGACGTTTAGTGGTTCTAAAAATTTATTTCAATAATAGAATGTTTAACTTTGATTAAAGATGTGAATCAAATGATTTTTAGCATCGTGCATAAATTATGGCGTAAAAATATGTCAATAAAACGTGGCAAGACAAATGTAACGATATTAATATTTCTTGTTAACATCATAAAAGTATGTTACAAAAATGTATTGTTTGATGATATGTAAGCAGCTAAAAACAAAACAATATAACCTGATATCCCGAAAAAGATATTTTCAATCCTTAAATCCTTCTTTCATGGCAGTCTTTGGCGAAAACAATCTTTCATCTATTGATATTTCTCTGCACATATTAAACAAGAAATAAAAACTCGAATGAGTACTTAAACGCAATTTCCAACACGGAATTTCCGATTTTTTTTATCAAGGGAAATCATTCTAGATTACATGAAAAGTCGATTCAAAAACGTAATTCTGAAACTAAACACAATATGACGTCATATCCCCTTACGCTACATCACGCCAAGAATGTGTCAATATAATGCGTACTACGCAACAATCTAACAAAAGCATTCACAAAGCGGGAAAACGCCATTAACTATCATTCTAGATTACATTAAAAGTCATTTCAAATCAATAATTTTGAAAATAAACAAAACATTTGCTTTCAAAAATTGCTTCAAACATTACGGAGTTTGGTTAACAGACATTTTTAAAAACTTCCTTCTCCAAAATTATTCTAAATATTATTAGCTATTGTTTGACGTTTGTTTCAACCCGATAGATGTTATGGTTGGATGGAAATTGTCAAAATACTGATATTTTTTCTGGTTTTTTTATTTTCCAGGAAATCTAGTAAACATTTTCTGTTGTTTTTTTTTGGCCGCTGCACATCCTTGGGACCTCCCTAGCATATTTGCAAAGACACGAACCCTCTATCTGGTATGGTTCAGGAGGATTTGCATGTGCAAGCGTTACAGACATTTCGAATCTATAAACGCAATTTTTCAAAGGGAAATTGCGTTAAAAATGACGTCAAGTTGAGACAGTTTAGCAAAATTCGTGCCTATTTAATCTCAACACCTATATTTTAAGGGTTTATTTTAGGTTTAATTCAAATTTAAATTGTGCTTATCCCCAAATAGGTATATTTCTACGGCAATTATCCACACAAAGAGATATTTCATCTGCATTTATGCCCAGATAGACATTTTTCAGGTCAAGTTATCCCCACTGACGCATATACGGAAGTTAATGTTACAATACAGTTGTCATCAAATCTACATGTCATACATACCAAGGTCCTATTGATGTCATTGTCAACAAGTTTGAGATTCACTGTAGAGGAAACACAACACTAGAATGTTTGGCTATAAATAAAACTGTTCCACGTCAGAGGTAAGCATTTTTATCCAAGAGAATTAGTTCATGACTCCACACGTCAGGTTATAAAATGTTTTGTTATTATTATATCACTACTGACACCACGGCCCGGATGACTCTAGATAAGGTTATCAGTGTACATTTAGTAATACATGTGTGCAATATTAATAGACTGAGAAGATAAAAAGGAATCAAAGTTTCTCAAGTCTATTCATAATCTATTGTATTTTGTATTCTGTGCCACATTAAATCACTGTGTAGTTAGAAGGACTTAAAATTGATCAAATCTCATATTATAATGTCTTGGTCTTCTGTTCGTGACATGTTTGTTGTGTGGAAGAAGTCATACTATGTTTTACTTAATCTAGTCAAACAAATTATAATCTAATTATCATCATAGCACGGATGTAAAACTAACGACCCTATAAATGTCAATAGAAACATTCAAAATGGCACCAAACACTAAAACAAATCACACTGAACTAGATTCATTAACAAACTGTCAATTCAATATTGCCTTCAGCTCTAGAGACCACGACATAGCCCGTTAAAATTTAAAAATAAATAGAAGTAAAAGATAGATTTTGAAAAACCACACTTTTATAAGCGGATTAAAAATAAGAAAATAAGTTTAAAACGTATAAGTTCAAGTAATTTAATTTAATATGACTAAAAACGAAGAGATATCTAGGACCATCAGAAGTGGTTTAATTTTACGTTGGCAGATTTGAAAAATTGATGACAAACAGGAACGAAAACGAGTTAATAAAAACGTGGTAAAAAACTTTTCACCAAAACACATTTTAAGAAAACTGAGATTATTCTTATAGAACACAATAGAAAATAATTATAATCATTCATTATTATTTTATTTGAAAACAAAAACAATTTACCAACGTATTTATAAAACGATTTGTTACGCTGGCTCCGTATGAAATAAACCGAATTCACAATTTTACAAAACTGTAAAACCTTTTCACGCTGTAGTTGTAGTATTCACTGTAACTTTTGATACGTCCTCTCTTTTCTTATATCCCGGGTCATTATCGTTTGTTGTTGTTTTTCCTTTCTTTTTGTTTAGGTATTTTTATCTGGATATAGTAAATTTCAATAATTTAACCATAATTTTAATACTTATGTAAGTAGAGTGTGTAACTTGTTATGATGGAGGCATTATCCGAAACGTTTACTGCTGTATTTTTTAAATAATAAAGTTTAAATTTATTTTTTTCATTACACAATATTTTGTTTACTTTTTTTATTTTATTTAAAATCTTTATTGAATTCCTTTTCTACATCGTATACACATACGAATGCAAAAAATAATAATACAACTGTTACATTTTGAATGAGTAAATTGTCTGTTTCAAATTATTTATTATTTTCAACTAGGGCCACGGAAATTAACGATTAATTTCTCGATTAATCGTTTAAAAATATTAACGCTTAAATTATTTTTAAGTCAAGAAGTAAAAAAAAATAGCTGCCGATAAATAATACATTTCCTGACAATTACACGAACAATTACACGACTAATCGTAACAATAAAATGATTTCATGTTGTTACGACTATACAAAAAAGTACATATTTACAGGCATATTTATTATATTTACAGTTACATCGTAACTGTAAGCCCATAGCATATTTTTACGACTAGTCGTAGCAGTAGACACTTCGAATCTTTATTATACAAGACGACTTTTTCGTTTCTGCCGAGAATAATCAGTCAATGAGATCCGTTGTAACACTTGACACACTTGTGTATATTGCTTCTTGTTCTCAATATCCCAGGCACTTTATGCTTTACCAGTTATCCGACTGAAACTTTTTATTATGGCGGACCGGCTGTAATTTTTTCATTGCACCAGGGATCGATGCACTATTTTCACTGTACTGACTTGGAAGCGAAATGTAATTTATTTTATTTTATTTGTTTTATTTTATGTGCTTATTGCTGAATCATTTATATATTCTATGTGGTTAGTATTAATGTGTGAAAATGTAGCATTATAATTAGGTTTTTCGGTCCTTTCTTGATAACTTCTGCGATGCCACTGCGGATGACCTATGGACTGGCACCAGTCCACAAAGCACCACATTGAGAAGCACTTCCCTACACGGAAAAATCTTCATGACATATATTTTCGTTTAATTAATTTTGAATAAAGCATATAAATAAATATGTCTGTTGGTATCCACAAGACTTTAGTAAATGTACGACATTTTCAAAATGCTTATTTTATAAAAACGTGTTATAAGATTTCTGTCTTTAAAAAAAAGGGTGTCCATAATTTAATTATATATAATGTTAGGTAGAATGTGTCTGAAAACATGACCAATCAAAATTATATTACATTAATATAATTAAAGTATTAAACAAGAGAGCCATAAAATATGGTCTAGACTCTAGACCATGACTTATTTTTTAACGCAATTTCCCTTGGGAATTGCATTTATACATTTGAAATGTCTGTGCACATGTGAGCTTGCACATGCAATTCCTCCTGAAACATACCAATACCAGATAGATATTTCGGGTCTTTTGCAAATATGCTAAGTAGGACCAAAGGATGTGCAACGGTAAAAAAAATACCGAAAGGGCTTACTGTATTTCCTGGAAAATCCAAAAAAAAACCACGAAAAAGTATCAGTATTATTTTGTCAATTTCTCGCCAACCATAACATCTATCGGGTTGAAACAAAGGCCAAACAATAGCTAATAATATGTAGAACAAACTTGGAGAAGGAAATTGCGAGAATGGTATCGTAGCTTGACTTTTGTAATCTTAGTAGCAATTTTTAGATGGCAATTGTTTGGTTTAGTTTCAAAATTATTGATTTGAAATTACTTTTAATGTAATTTAGAATGATAGTTAATTGGGTTTTCCCGCTTTGTGAATTGATTATGTTAGATTGTTGCGTAGTACGCATTATATTGACACATTCCTGGTGTGATGTAGCGGGAGGGGGATATGACGTCATATTGTGTCTTGTTTCAGAATTACTTATTTGAATCGACTTTTAATGTAATCTAGAATGATTTCCCTTGAATAAAAAAGATAGGAAATTCTTTGTTGGAAAATGCGTTTAAATAATCATTAGAGTTTTTATTACTTGTTTAATACCTAAAATGTAATTCAAATAGTGTAAGCTTCAAGGAATTTCCGCAGTTATTATAAATTCAAAAAATCACTGCGTCAAAGGTTGAACTAATTTTAGCTTGAAGTCTAAGAATATAAAATCCCGATGTTATGTATTATCCAACCGCCATTTTGTTTGTAGCTGTAAAAGAGACGAGACTGGTTAAGAAGGTAGGATTTTCTTTACCATGGATGAAAATGTATTTGATACTTTTATACTAAAACATAAGTTTTGTGTACAGTGGAATAAACATTGAAGTTCTGTATCCTTGTGTCAATTCTGAGTACTGTATGCAAGCGGGAGAGCGAGGCTTAATCCCTTAACTACGAGACTTGACCGGCCCCAGCTCCAACCCGACCGGCCGATGACCCAGCCTGGAGTCAGATCGAGGCCTAAAGACCATTTCCGAGAGAAATTGCTTCAGGTTTGGACATATGGAAGCATGGCTAAAAAAGTATACCAGTAACGAGTAAAAGCAACCTCTGATGGGACATTGGACGTAGCAATGAGACGCTCATAACACGAATGAGAACTGAACATTGTCCCATATGAAGCTAACTATTCAAGTTTAACACTAGAAGGGAACTAGCCTGTCGTCTGTGTTGCCACCCGGAGGAGTTGATGGCCCACGTGCTGGAGGAATGCCCCAAGCAGTGCGGGGATTTGGAAGGAGAAGTTCCGGTCCCTGAGGAGAGGTACCTCTATGGCGATGCCCGATGGATGAAGCTCGTTTCAAAAAAATGAACTGGGTCCTAAGAGCCTAACGGCTTGACCCAAAAGAGAATGGATATTCACAAGTGTATTCTTAGATCACAATCTTTAGTCGAATATTAGATCACAGCCTTAAGTCTAGTCTTAGATCACAGCCTTAAGTCTAGTCCAAGATTACAGCCTTTAGTCGAGTTAATATTTGTGTTCTGTAAGTTGTCTTTCGGACTGACTTCGTATGGCGAGTTGTGTGATGTACACAAAAGTGATAGTCAGGGATCAATAACTATAAATTTCGCATGCGTGTTAAGTAAACGTGCATACAATTTTTTTTCCGACACAACCATCCACTATGTCTGTGAGTGAATATTCATAACTTTGTCTGCGCGACCACGTACAATAAAAGTATAGCAATTTAAAAAAAAATAACTACCACATACAGAATTTTAAAAACTCATACATATTGTAGGAATAGAATAAAAAATTACAAGTTAAAAAATTCAAAACTATTAATATAGATTTAATAGATTGTATTTATGAAAAATTAAAAACAGTAGGAAATAGTTTTTGTTAACGTTTAATTTATGATAGGACAACTAAAAAAAAATATATACAAAGCCTATCCAACTCCAAACCCACCCCAATCTGATGTAATCGGACAATAAAAATGCAATGTGGTCAGAAAGTCTATACACTCTCTATGCCCCTAATCCCTTTAATTAAATTTTCTATAACTCGCAAGCACACGGTGTCCTGTAGTCGTCTCTTAGTCTAGCTTTCGTAACATGTCATTATGTAACATGTTCCAGCTAATGAACAGTCTCTTGTCTCAGTAGACTTCTCTTGATCTCTCCACCTCAATCAAAGGTCGAACTATCCGGAGTCGACTCGTCTGGGGTAGAAATGTCCGACCACCGGAAGTCCTTGACGTGTGTTGTGGTCACGTTAATTTTTTTTCAACTTTAACATCTCGATAACATATTTTTAACTATAACATAGACGTATGAGGGGCTAGAAAGCCACTTATATTAAAAATATGTGTATTACACTATCAAATACACATGTTATGACAGAAATCTTATGTGCACTGTAACAATACATTTATCAATAACAGACATAGTAGGTGACTGATAGCTACTGAAAACATGAAATTTAACAATAACAAAATAAATGACATTAATCTGCTGTATTCGGAAAAAATATATCGTGATTTTTAATCTATTTTTTTAAATGTTTATTCTTGGTGTAAAATAATGTTTTTCTACATTATGGCATAGAGATTATTATTCAAATTTATTTAATCTTACACAAAAAATCAATATAAAATTGTGTAATATTCTTTATTAAATCAACAGGTTATTGTCTTTGGCAGAAGGAAATAGAACAATCATTGAATTACTGTATTTTAAGAATATTGAAATGGAGGTAAGTATTTTATGCAGACAATGAATTAATTTATACTTGGAATGTTACATATTTGAAAATATCAAAAGCAGCCTTATAACTGCATATTTTTTTTAAAAATTATGTTTGTAAAAGAAAGTTTACTATTACAATTTTATTAATAAATTTGGAACTTTAATAATGTTTACTTGCAGAAAGTTGATTTAAAAAACAAATGAAAATATATACAAAAAATTAACACTAAAAAATTAATGTTGCTTAAATTAATTAATTGTTAATTTTTCAAAAGTTAACGATAAAATTTAAATTAATCGTTAACAGCCCTAATATATATATATATATATATTTATATATATATATATATATATGTATATGTGGGACGCGGTGGTCGAGTGGCAGCGCACTGGACTGTCGTACCGATGGTCACGGGTTCGAATCCGTGTGAAGGCAAGGGTTTGTTCCCGGGGCCTAGGGCGTCCCTGAGTCACCCCGCTCCGAATGGGTACCTAACTACATGTGCGGCTGGGTAATGCGTGGAGTGGAACCCACAAAGCCGTGGTATGTAAAAGCTGCATCACTTGCCAACAGATCATCTGCCATGGTCTGTGGACGCAACTATCTTCTGTATAGAAGGAGCGTCTGTATAGATAAGATAAGATATATGTATATATAAATATTTATATGTATGTTTATATATGTGTAGATATGTATATATATATAAACATATATATATATATATATATATATATATATATATATATATATATATAAACATATATATATTGATACATACATAATATATGTATATAATATATATATATATATATTTCTGTTTTAAATTATATTTATATAGTGGACGTAATAAAATATTTCAAGCAAAATATATATTAGTCATGGACCTATAGTGGACGTTCCATTTAATTGAACACTGATAACTTATATATATATTATTGGTTTTTAAAGTAAGAAGAATACAAATCAAATATGACTTATTAAAAAATTATTTTTTTTAATTTAAAAAAAAAGAATTACCGTCTTATTCTAAAAAAATTATTGTTAATAGATCAAAAGAAAATTATCAATACTATTAAAATTATTTTTGCTAATCAAATAAGAGGCCATCCATATATATATTATGTACGCAATGAGGGGGTTGTTTAATTAACAGGATTTAGCATTTGGATACGTAGGGGGAGGGTAGGGGGTCTCAAATGAACGCACAACAAATTTAATTTGCGTAATACGAAGCCTAGTAACATAAACCACTCAGGCTGCAAACGGCATTCGAAACCGACTGAGTCAAGACTGATTTGCAATAATGTTTTAAAATTTAATGCAAATGAAATTTTTAACCGTTAATTACTTGGAAGTAATTAACGTTTGGTGCAGACCAAACGTGCACACATTAGTAAAATCAGTACCTAAATTATATTTGTCTGATTTATAGGGGCCGCCAATAAATGACAATATAAATGACCCAATTTTCACCCCCCCCAATCCCGCTCGTCACATGTCATCACAAAAATTTAGATCCTCCCTCCAATATTACGTCACAAAGCTAAACCCAACCTTTCCCCCATAATGTTTTTTTCTATTCGAAAATGAGCATGTTTCAAATAATTATTCTGACATTCAATTATTTATTTAATGTAGGCCTGCATTCTAATTACCTAACACGCGTGAATCCATGTAAAATATAATTAAATAAATTGTAAGCAATCAAATATTTAAAAAGAACTTTTATTTCAAGTTCTTAAACTCCCCTCTCCCCCTCATCACACGTCGTCATAAAATGTGTGGACCCCGCTCCCCCCCCCTGGCCGCCACACACACAAACAGGTGCGTGACTTCATATATATCTTGTGACTATGGTTTTAAAACTAATTTTTCAAACATGGGACGAGCGGGAGAGACGCAAAAATTGTACGTACGTATAGGGGAGGTTTATCCCGAAAATGTGATTTTTTTGTGCGTACTTAATAAATGGATGGCCCTTAAAAAGTAAATTTTATTTTGAAAATAATTTGTATCCTTTATTTTTTTCGATTATTAATTTAATGACCCACTATTTTTGGAAAACAAAATAATTTTAATTTTCGATTACAGATAATAAAAAAATTGTTGAAAAATATTAATATGAGAAATGTTTATTTCTTTTTTATAATGCCAATTAATTTAATAATTAATATAATTTCATTTCGAAATTATTTAACTAATTAAAACTCTGTTGACTTATTATATTAGATATTTTTTAAAAAGTAACCATCCCCTCTATTTTATAAAATTATTGACCAATATTCAACCAATTAACTTATTAACAGTTGCAGAAAACATATGATTTTATGATCAAACCGAGAAAGATATTAATGTGCCGACATTAACCTGAGATTAATTTTAATGTCTTCAACATTTCCTTGTACTTCAGTTTACCTGACGGAATATGTAATTAATAATTAGATTTTGAATCATTTATCAGAAAAAGATTTAACGTGAAAACTTTATTGAACTATTTTTTCATGTGAACTTTTGTACAGTAATGTTCATTAAAAAATGTATTGTTATCTTTTGCCTTTTGTACATAATTAGCTTTTCACTCATATCAGATATAAAAATCAATGTATTGCTTTACACATAAAAAGTTTTAAATAACATTCTTTAACAAATATATAAGATATTTTATTTTAAAAAATTAAAGATGTTAATGATTTTGCTTCATTTTTCTATTTTCAGACTTGTAACAGTAAATCATGTATGTCAAGAAAACGGAATAGAGAAGAATTAATGATAAATGATTAAACTACACTGATTATGAAACTATTTATATTCATCTCAGAATTTAATCTTTAAATCTATTGAAAATGAAATCTTAATGAAATCTAGTTAACAAAGATCATAGAAGAGAGACAGGTGTAACACATCGATTAATATGTACTTTCTTTGATGACCTTGTCAGGTGGACACGAAATTCAAGAGTCAGAAGAAGGAGAAGCAGATCTACACAAACATTACAAAAACTGTACGAAGAATCCAGGTCACAAACAGTTTGTACCTGTCGATCATTTTGACATCAATCACCTGCCTGAAGGTTACCATGACAAACTCATAGTTGATTACATCAAAGCTACAGCTGACCTCACTGTCAGGGTAGCTGGTACAAAGATCAGTCCAAAAAGACCAGAGTTTAAGCCACATACGGAAATACCATATCCATTTTATGACAAGAGAGGACGTGACGTCAAGACATTTGGGACTGGGATGGTGATGTATGAAAAAAATGAACAGGAAGAGGAAACGTGTTCTTGTAAGAAGTGTCAAAAGTCGGACACACCCAGCATAGAGTGGGGGGAGGTACAAATTTTCACGGCCAGACACGTGGTGTTTGACGACTTTGAGGCGGGACACACTATTTGTAGATTGTTCTTTGATAGAGAAGATAGTCCACTGGTCACTCTTGATGGCTGGATGAGGGATGAGGAAAGCATTGAGCATGATTGGTGTAAGTTGTCATGTGTGACATGTGACCAGGATTTGCTGGACAAACTGGACAAGACGACGAAACTTTTTGCTGTTCTATGGAGAAAACTATACGACAAATACACTATATCTAAAGACAAGTTGACATGGATGGTATCACATCCACATGGATGTCCTAAACAGATCTCTGTAGGAAAATGGATAGACAGGAAAGAGCTTAAAAATAATATGACATGGTACACTTACTCAACATGTACTTGTCCAGGCAGTAGTGGAGCTCATGTCCACCCACTAGGACATGTTGGTTGCTATTTGTATGATCTCCATGTCCACAGTGGGGTCTATGAGGGAAAAAATTATAGTGGCGCTGGAGAGGATTTAATGTATGTCACGTCATTTCTGAGGGGAAAGAATTAAAAAGAGCCATGTTTCATTTGATGTGATTAATAGTAATATTTTTTTTTGTATTAAATGTCTGTTTTTGTGTTTGTGTCCATGTCAATATTACGTACGTAATTATAAATTTAATTTTCTTTATTAATATATAACATTTGTTTATCGGTTTATGAAATTTACAATTGGTTGTCGTTTGGTTGTCAAGTTTCGATGTGTTTTGAACTACAAAGCCATTATTTATTACTCAGCTATACACTCACACTAATCCCTCTGATATTGACTCCACTGTCAATGTGTTGAAAATGACTTCACTAAATGGGAAAGAAATATTTCAACAAAGGTTTAGCAGCCAGCAACAGTGACGTCAATGTTAGTAATGATTCGTCAATGTTCATTACCGTCTAACTTCTTTAATTACTTTAGTCACGTACATTAGTTAGTTAGTTCCTCTCGGGCCGAAGACGGCACATAGGGCAGAAGTCATTGATTTCCATTTACGACGATCTGTTGCCAATTGTATTTGGTCTTGATTGTTTCTCAGACCCATGGTTGAGCTTTCTCTTTTGATTGTTCTACGTAGGGTTTCTTTTGGTCTTCCTTGTTTTCTCTTGCCTTTTGGTGTCCATATGAAGGCCTGACGTGGTAGTCTTCTATCGTCCATTCGAAGAACATGACCGATAAAATTCCAACGTCTTCTCCTTATAAAGGTTGACACGTATTCTTGGTTGGTTTCTTCTCTTATTGTTTCATTTGATTTAAAATCACTCAATTTTATAATCAAAATGTTTCGGAGGCATTTGTTCTCGAAGGCAACTAATTTCTTTTCTATAGCTTGAGTGGATTTCCAGCTTTCACATCCATATGTTAGTACAGGGATTACGCAAGAGTTGAATAGCCTAAGTTTTATGTGTTTGCTAAGTGTCTTTGATCTCCAAATATTGGTAAGTTTGTTAAAAGCACTTGACGCCAAAGCAATTCGAATCGTTATCTCTGATGTTGCATCTCCATCATATGACATTTTGCTTCCTAAGTAAGTGAAGTTGGTTACCTTCTCTATGGTTTGGTAATTAAGTATAATAATAATATCATTGGGTTGGTTGGTGAGGTCCATGACTTTTGTTTTGATTGTGTTGATTTGAAGACCAATTTGATTCAAAAAGTGCTGGAGACGATCCGTTTTTTCTTGGGTGTTCAGATGCGTTGAGCTTATAAGAGCCTGGTCATCTGCAAAGTCAAGGTCTTCCAAAGTATTGTTTTCGGTCCATTTGATGCCTAATCCGGCATCTGTGCATTTTAGCATGACCCAATCAATTACTATTCCAAATAACATTGGGGACATGACACATCCTTACTTTACACCTGTTTCGACTGGGAACTAGTCAGAATTTCTGGCTTCAGTTTTCACACAGAAAGTGAATCTGCATAAAAACTTTTATAATGTTCACGTATTTATTTGGGAAACCATAGATATTAAGAAGTTTCCAGAGCGTAGGTCGGTGGAGGCTATCGAACGCTTTTTAGAAATCAACAAAATTTATGATGAAAGTAGGATTGAAATTCAACAGATTCTCGATGATAGTTCTGAGTGTGAATATATGGTCAATACATGACCGATGAGGTCTGAAGCCTGCTTGCTCTTCTCTGAGCCTTTCGTCTATTGGCTTTTTCATTCTCTCTATTAGAATACTGCAAAAATGTTTTCCTGGTACAGATAGTAAAGTTATTCCACGTCAATTGTAACAGTCTGATAAATCGCTTTTTTTTGGCAGTTTAAAAAAGGCTCCGTTTTTCCATTCGTTTCGTGGTGACTCATTTTGCAAGACATCATTGAATAATAGCAATAAATGCTGTAGAAAATGTTTCCCCTGAAATTTCATTTTCGCCAGTTGCTTTGTTGTTTTTTAACTTCCAGATGGCTTGTTTTAGTTCTTCGATTGTGAAATTTTCACATGCTGCAGTTAAAATAGACTTGTTCTCTTCTTCACCAATAACTGGGGTAATTGTTTGCTGTGGTCTGTTTAATATTTCATTGAAATGTTCTGCCCACCTTTGTTTTTGTTCTTCATCTGATGCTGATAACTAATAATTTTCCATTGGTGTCTTTGATAGGCGTACTTTTTGTGGGTGGATGGTTGCACAGCTGTCTCATAATGTGAAATAAACTTTTGCTGTTACCTGTTTTTGCTGCTATTTCTGCTTACTCGGACAGATTGTTTATAAAATTAAACGTACATTATCATAACAGAATAAAATTTAAAAGTCATATTATTCCCAAATTATTTAGACAAGATTAAAATGATATTCAATGAATCTATAAACATTTAGCATTGCATTACAGCAAAAGAAGACTGTGTGTAATGCGTGTGTTTAGTTTGAGTTTAATTTCTGAAAATCTATCAATATATTTCATAAAATATTTTTTATTCAATGAACGTATAAACTTTTAAAATAATGGTATGATAATTTAAAAAAAAATATAACAACAATTTTTGTTGCTCATTTACATATATGTTTTTTAGTTGGAGTGTGATTGTTTAAAATATAACTTTGTTGTGTTTGGAATGTCATCATTTTTTAAAATCTATCTGTTTAAATTAGATGTATAAAAATAGATATAAACAGATAGTAAATTATTTTAAAATAAGGATAATTGATTTTATGATGTCATTTTTATTGTTTATTTCCTGATACTCAATGATATAATAACTCTTGTATTATCTGCCGTGCAAGTGTAACAGGTTATTTATTAGGTTAGGTATCTCTTTAGGTTTGATAAAGCTATTTTTGTAGTTCGGTCTTTAATATTTTACTTCTCTACTCATATTCCGTCTGGCTGGACTGACTTTTAAAACAAGCTTTAGTGAGGGAGGACATGGAGGGAGGAGGTTTAAATTTGCGTTTTGCATACAATACTTGTATCATTCGTAATTAATTGATTAATTCAATTGTTTACTTTAAAAAAAATAAATTAAATAAAGCAGAACACGATTAGGAGAGATTTTAATTGTGAAGTAAGATATATGCAGTTGAGAATATAATGTGTTTATGTCAGTCGTAGCCTAAAAGTAGTGATCGATGTAATTTATAACTGAACTTGTGAGACATAATAGATACAACTGTTAAGTAATTTACTTTTTCAGCTATATAGAGCAATGTCTGAACTATATGAGATGTAATGGGATCGACTGTTAAATACCTTTCAGCTAGATATAGCAATCCTGGACTATGTTAAACTGACTGGCAACATTTGTTATTTAAGTTGTTAGCTATGTGAATGTGAGACGTTATGGCAAAATATCAATATGTATAGATTGTTTATGCCGTCAACAAATTCATTTGACTGGTTTATGCCATCATCAAACTTATTTCACTGGTTTATGCCATCATTAAAAACTTATTTCACTGGTTTATGCCATCATCAAACTTATTTCACTGGTTTATGCCATCATCAAACTTATTTCACTGGTTTATGCCATCATCAAACTTATTTCACTGGTTTATGCCATTATCAAATTTATTTCACTGGTTTATGCCATCATCAAACTTATTTCACTGGTTTATGCCATCATCAAACTTATTTCACTGGTTTATGCCATCATCAAATTTATTTCACTGGTTTATGCCATCAACAAACTAATTTCACATTTTTATGCCATCTGTTTGTTACCGACTTTTATAAGTTAGAGCTCTTAGCTACTGTCCTGTGCGATTTTGTATCTTTAACTAAACTTCTACTTGAAGAGTCACACTATGCTAAGACAAAAGTTCCGTGCGTTGTTTAGTTTAACTTTATAGTATCATTATATTAATCAGAAATTTACTTCTCACATCTTTTAATGTGTAAAAGCTGTTAGTAAAATTAACTATTATTATTTAATAGAGACTTTTTAACAAAGCTACAAAGAGAAATGTCACGTTTGAAAGATTTATATTTAGAGTAAAGACTTTCATGGTAATTTCAACTTAAAAAGTGAGGATATACAGCAACATAATTGTGACTTTTGTAGGGTTCTCTCATGTATGATATATCTTGTGACTTTATATGAAACTTATGAAATAAATTATGTTCTTTATTTTAAATTTTGATTTTAATTTAAGATAAAAATTTTAAAATCTTTCATGATATAATTAACTTACTTTGTTAGATTTAATGTTTTATTTGTTGTTTTTTTAATAATTTGAATAGAAAAATGAGGTTTAAAAAAATTAAGTTATTTAGCCCAAGGGGTTTAATTTATACATGTATTTGTTATTAAAAAAAAGTCTAGCCCAGCAATGCAATCGATTATTCTCTGTATGTGCTTTAATAAACACAACTGGAAATAATAAATAATATTTTGTTGTCTAACGGGTGCACATTACTGTACATCCAGCTTGGCATCAGCTAAATCCTCTTCTCTGTTTCTCTGTATGTGCTCAAAATCTGATTGAAAATCATAATTTATATTGTGTTGCCTAAATAGTGTATATCTAGTTAGCCCCAAGCTCATAGCGCTTCTCTCTCTCTCTCTCTCTCTCTCTCTCTCTCTCTCTCTCTCTCCCTCTCTCTCTCTCTCTCTCTCTCTCTCTCTCTCTCCTCTCTCTCTCTCTCTCTCTCTCTCTCTCTCTCTCTCTCTCTCTCTCTCTCTCTGACAACAAGGATAAATATGCAAACTGGTCCGACAACGAATTAACATTTTAACCCACAATAGTGCACTCCCCACACCACGCACATGTCAAATCAACAAACGTGTTCGTGTATTTAAATATAACTATCAATATTCAATTTACAAAAAAACATACACACAATTGACTAAAGAAAAACAACTCATTTGTACATTTTTATTTTATCTAATAAAATTACACAGACATGTTTTATTATGGTACGCAATAACAGTTAAAGCAACTTTTTGAAATACAGATCTAATTTATACGTTAATATAATTTAAATAAATCTAAATTCAAATATCACAATTCAAAATTGACAACAAAAAAAGTTGTAAAATAAAACACATAATAATAATGTTACATATTAGAAAATTTTATAGAGGATTGTAACACGTTGAGGTGATAAGGCAGATGAAAGTGTACCTGAGGCGTTGAATAGGGAATGATTATTGGTGGCAGTAGAGGTTATTGAGTAATACAACAATAAAATGTTTATATAAGTTTATATAGTCACAGTTTATCAAGAACTTACTTTAATATACAAAGAACAAAAAAAATCGTGATATTAACACATAACATACATTGTTGGCGGCTGGGGTGCCGAATTTAAGTTGAGAGAGGATATGGCGCGTTAAAGATGCAGATATCAATTACATTATACAATAGTTATCCGACACGTCGCAGTTTTAACAAAATGCTTGCGAATATGTTGTATGTACAAAAGATCATGGCATAGTTTGAGTTGGAGTGCATGACTGGTATGGGGGCAGAGATTCAGCATGTTAAAGAGATTTTTAAAATATAAAAAGTGGATACACATTTGTGCAGTGTGAAAATGTAAACTAATTTTTCATTCTATATTCAAATTGTAAAAGTACATGAGATGAGATAATTGTATGTAAGGGTACTTAGATTGCTGTTGAGGGTACCGACGCCTGTGGTGAGGAAGTACATAAATCCTTCATTAAAATAATGACATTATGATACCAGTTTGTATCGAGCCAATATGTAAACAACTGAAAAGTATTATAGTAAATGAGATGGAAATGTTGGATGTAGGGTGCCGACACTCGTAGTGTGGACGCACATGGAGCGTGGTGTTGTGGAGTGCATTGGGCGCGCTAGAAGGTGTTGTCTATTACAACAATCAACATTTGATAAACGTTTGTATTAAAATATTATACATTTTTTTACATTATCGATGGTAGGTTCTGTCAAAACCAATGCCACTAAAATTTGTTCCCTCAGAGTTGACCCCACTGTGGACATGTCGGTGAGAAGACCGGACATAAATATATCCCAGTGGGTGGACATCAGCTCCACTACTGCCTGGACATGTACATGTTGTGTACGTGTACTTGGTAAAACAAAAACCCACCTCGTACCTGTCTACCCAGTCTCCTAGAGAGATCTGTTTAGAACATCCATGTGGATGTGATACTATCAATGTCAACTTGTCTCTAGGTGTGTTGTGTGTGTTGACTTTGTCCCACAGATCGCACAAGTGATCGCTCATCTTGAACAGTTTGTCCAGTAAATCTACGTCATATGTCACACATTTCAATTCACACCTGTCTTCATCAATGTTTGCCTCCTTTATTGTCCAGCCATCAAGAGTGACCAGTGGACTATCTTCTCTATCAAAGAACAATCTACACGTGGTGTGGCTCACCTCAAGATCATCGAATACCACGTGTAAGGCCGTGTGCATCAATACATCCCCCCACACTTTGCTGGGTGTGTTCGAGTGTTGACACTTGTGACATGGACAAGTTCCCTCGTTGTTTTTAATGTAAACATCACTTACGCTACCAGTCCCTACTCTCAAGATGTGACTTCCTCTCATGTCATAAAATGGATATGGTTGTTTGGTGTTTGGCCAAAACTCTGGTCTTTTTGTACTGGTCATTTTAACAGCAACCCTGACAGTGAGGTCAGCTATAGCTTTGATGTACTCAAATATGTCGTTGTCATGGTAAGATTCAGGCAGGTGATTGATGTTGAAATCGTAGACAGGTACAAACTGTTTGTGATCTGGATTCTTCTCACAGTTCTTGAAATGTTTGTGTAGATCTGCTTCTCCTCTTTCTGACACCTGGATTTCATGTGTACCTGACAAGATCATCAAAGAAATTACATTTTAGTCCATGTGTTACATCAGTCTCTCTTGTATTATGTCTACTAAATTAGATTTCATTATGTCTATACTTTAATTTCAAAGATTAATTACTAATATGAATTTGGAGACTAAAATTTCTGTAAGAAATATAATGTCTAAAGTCTAAAATCTTAAAATTTACATAAACATGGCAGAGACTTGACATATAATATTGTATACAACAACAATAGCCTTGTATATTGTTATCGTGTATGTTTATGGTTAAATAAGTATTATATCTAAACATTTTTACCATAGAAAAGGTCTGATAAATCTTTCTTGTTAAATTTGACATTTGGGCCATCATCCTGACTGTCATCTGTGTCATCTTCCTTGCTGTCATCTGTGTCATTTTCTTGTTGTTGTTGCTCTTTGCTAAGTTCTGATTAAGATATAACTCAACTGACATTATTAAATTGCTTCATTTCTTTCATACACATTTCTCTCTAACTATTAAAAATCCAAATCAGATAAGTGGAAATATAAAAAACCAACGTTTTTAGTGTTTTTGTTTCGTAATTTCTATGTCCAAAGTTTACATATATTTTTTTCTAATATTTAAAATAATGACTTTAGTATTAACATTTTAAACCATTATTTCAGACATATATTTATTAATAATTAGAGTATTCTAATTATTGTACCATTTATTTCTTCTCTTGTCTGTTTTCTTGACATAAATGATTTACTGTCAGAAGTCTGAAATAGAAAAATGAAGAAGCTTTTTATTTTATATATATTTCATGAATATATCTTACAATTTTTGAAGTACATAATTTAAAACTTTAGAGAAAAAAAATACATTGTATTTCATATCAGACATGAGTGAAAAGCCTATTATGGACAAATAGAACAAGTTAAGGATATTTTTGTAATAAAATGAACTGTATTGTAACTACAGAGGTTTAGTTTAATGATATTGTGTTCGAAAATTTCACGTTAATTTTTTTATTTATTTTAAATGATTCAATGTCTTTAACTTTAATTATTAGTCATCTATTAGGTTAGGTAAATTAAAGTACAAGGAAACGTTGAAAATATTACAAAAAATTTCTCAGGTTCAGGTTAATGTCAGCATGTGAATATCTTTTTAAGTATGATCTTAAAATAATTCTGTAGTCAGCAAATGTTAATAAGTTAAAAGTGCAACATTGATTAAATAAATTTAATAATTACCAAATGATTATTTTTCTTTCAAAAATCAAATATAAATTAGTAAACAAAGTTATAATTAGTTGTTTTTTTAAAGAATTAAAATTAAAATTTAATTAAATAACATGATAAAATAATATTAACATGTAAAAACAAAGTTTTTGACTATAAATACCTTATGTATGAGACTTAACTAAAGGTATTCATTATGTTCAATATAATACGCCCTGTGCGACAGATTAGCTTAAAGAGAGAGAGAGAGAGAGAGTGAGAGAGAGAGAGAGTGAGTGAGTGAGAGAGAGAGAGAGAGAGAGAGAGAGAGAGAGAGAGAGAGAGAGAGACAAGACAAGACGGTGAAGTTAATATAAGGGATTTAAAAAGAAACGCTCCTCATTTTTTTTTCAAAATAAGAAGTTTAACTTGTAATCGTAAACACAATTAATTTGCGCCCAGAAATATTGTGTCATTAAAGATATCAATCGGAAATAACACAAAGACTTGATAATTCTATTTTGTTTTTCAAAATAAATTTTACTAGTTTATTTATTTTTTTTGTTATTTTTTTTTAAAGGTAAAAATCGTGTTCATCATAATATTAATTTTTCTATGTTGTAGGAATAATACATGCAAGTTAACATTATTAAAGTTTGACTTATTAAAATAATAAGTAATATTAAAAGATGTTGTACAAGCTTTATCTGTTAAACAGTCGGATCTCAATAAGTCCAACTTCCATGATTCGAACATTTTTTCTAAATCAAATTAATTTTTAGGTCCCGGCTTAATTCCATAAGACTAATCTATTTTAGAACTCCTTAACTAGAAGATTTTTGGCTTCCAAACTCCCTTAGTCGAATTTTCGAAAGGCGTTTGGATTATTAATCTGGTATGACATTACAGAACACGTGTGCTAATTTACGATAAAGTTTATTTGATTTGGTCCAATTATTTACACGTAAAATTCCCTCACATAATTATTATATTTTAAAATTAAATTGTGAGTAATTATAAACAACATAACAAAACTCTTAATTTAATAAAAATATATAAAAAACACTTTTTAAAAACTAGTCTTATATTAGAAATGCACTAAAAAGTAGAAAATAAATTTGAAATTTACAGTCAGAAGAGACCTTTAGTTCCAAATTTATGAAAATGTAAAAGTTTAAAATGAGACAGGAACGTTAAATCGTAGGTGAAATCGATTATCTCGTTGTTCGCCATGTCTATTAGACTAGGGTGCTTGCTAAGTTCTGCAAAGATATTCATCAAGTTAGGCAAAGCTATTCGCTAAGTTTAAACTGAGCACCCTAGTCTTATAGTCATGGCGAACAACGAGATAATCGATTTCACATAAAAATTTCCATAAAAATTTTGAATATAAAATGGAGTGATTTTAAATCAAATTAAACAATAAGAGAAGAAACCAACCAAGAATATGTGTCAACCTTTATAAGGAGAAGGCGTTGGGATTACATCGGTCATGTTCTTCGAATGGACGAGAGAAGACTACCACGGCAGGCCTTCATATGGACACCAAAAGGCAAAAGAAAACAAGGAAGACCAAAAGAAACCCTACGTAGAACAATCAAAAGAGAAAGCTCAACCATGGGTCTAAGAAATAATCAAGACCTAATACACTTGGTGACGGATCGTCGTAAATGGAAATCAATGACTTCTGCCCTATGTGCCGTCTTCGGCCCGAGAGGAACTAACTAACTAAGTATTAGTATCAGAAGAATTTATATCCAATAAGGAGTTTGAAGTTTTGGCAGTTAAAACGTTCACATGCATTTGGATAGTTCCTTTTTTCTTTTATTAATTTCATATTTGGCTTTTCTTTAATGTCGATTTTAAAAAACTCCTCTTTCTTTTAAAATTTTCATTTTAAGAAACTAATTAACGACTAGGATTTTGCCGCCCCTTGGCAAAGTGACGCCCGGGGCATTTGACCCCCCTGCCTCCACTCGCTACGCCACTGATATTTATAAATCAATATCCATATTATAATCTACAGGAGTTTTGAACACTACATCTTTTACCTTTGGAGTCGGGGACCCTGATGGTTTTTTATTAAATAGACCAAAACTGGTGTACTATACCTTTATAAATGGCTCAAATTAATTTATTATTAGGAACAAAACCCTTAAATCCCTCATTTTGGGGCCGGGGTCCAAAATTTTATTTCCCTATTATAAACTATATTTAAAAATCAATTTTAAAAAACATATCAGTAAAAAATTTTTAATGGTAACAAACTTCCGAACTTTGCAATAAAATTGATTTACATATATTAAACTCAATTTTTTATGGTGCTAACCCGTTTCTCTATGTAAATTATAATAAAAGAAATCTTATTATCCACTTTATTCTTACATGTTGTCCAAAATTCATGTCATTTTGTCTCACTAGGATTTCATTCCAGTCCTTCATAAATTATAATGGTACTAATTTTTCAACATTTGGCGAACTATCTATCAGACTATTAATTTAATAACTGTATAATGTTGTCACTCATTAGGGACTTATCTAAAATACTTTCATGTTGAAAAATATCCGTAATTTTTTAGCTCATTGTGATGGGACACGTTTTAAAATTTTAACGTGTTTGTGTGTAAAATTCATAATTTGATGTTAGTCTTATCAGTGATTGGATTCGGGTTAATATAAAACAGATTATAAAATAATTTTGAATGATAAGGAAATTTCATTAATCTTATTTTTTCTTAGTTCTTAGGTCTCTTCAATTTCTAACACAAATTAATTGTACAAACACTTTTTTGAAAAATAATAGTTCACGAAGTAAAAAAAATAATAATATTCGATCAATGTTTAAATGACAGTGGATATCTGTATCCATGCGACGTAATTATTCTAGGAAGTACTTACCTGTTGCTCATTTTGGGTTTTCCCAGAGACAGCGGAAGTAAATCAACTGCCACGTCATTGTTTATTATCATAGACTAAACGTATTTAGTTTGAGAGTAAAATATCAGTGAGTACAAGATCATTGAGGCTAAAAGTGATAGTCATAGATATAATTTAAATTTTGAACAATCGGTCAGGAAACCTAAACACAGTCAACAATAAAAAAAATTAGAAAACAACCAAACGTCACCTTTATCCTTACACTCCATTGGTTTAATGTACGTGTTAATTATCAAGTGTAATTGTGTCTTTTACTTTATAAATTATATATTAACATCAAGTGCATTCTTTCTACGAAATAATAAATAGAGTCTACAAACAATTTGTTATCAAACGTCAACTTCACCTGGTTAACATTTTATTAGCAATTTTTTTGTCTACTAAGAATAAGTAGAATACTTCACTTTGTTTATATCTTATTTTAATCATATTTTTTTTTAAAATATTTTTTTCATCTTGTTATTAAACACTTAGAGTTTACTTTAAAACTTGGAAAAAATAAGTAATTTACTTACAATTTTCCGATAGATTTTTCAGCTTTCTGTTTTTTTGCTGACTTACTTTCCTGGAGAGGAAAGATTTAGATACATTCTCTAAATTCTATAGTGGTAATAAATTGTCAATCTTTACTTGGATTTAAAAATATGGATATACCAATGTTGAGGCGTCACTAAAGTGGTACGGGGGTCGCATCGGGAGACACAATCACAATGAGTAACACCAAAGTTAAAAATTCTATATGATTTCCTTATTTTGCAAAGGCAGACTAGGAGGAGGTCTATGGGGTAAGTCATGAGAGGGTGACACCATGAGCTACCGAACTTGGTAACACCTACCCTAGTGACGCCTCTGTTCCATGGTACCATAAATACTGAAAATGTTATGAATATATTTAAAAAATGGAATTGCCAAATAATTATAATAGCATAAAATATACACAGTATCTATTAAAGCAAGAGTACATACCTGCTGTCAAGACAAATGTAAACAACAAAATGGCAGTTTAAATAATATCTGAATGTTTTTTAATTGCCCCGTTGACTGAAAACCAGTTTCATCGAAATAGAAATGGAAAATCCCGTTGTGAGGATGAATAATTTTGTAAACCGGTTTTTATTATTATCGAACTAAATTTATTATTTTTTATTTTATTGCAAAATATAACTTTTATATCCAAATTTTAAATTATTACTGCTAATATTAAAAACAAATCTAACCGCGAAATGATTTAGAAAAAGTATAGCAAAGAAAATTAACATGATTATAGTAACTAGATACGACCCGTGGCGTAGCATACGCGACAGAGTTGCTCATAGATAGTGCGAAGAAAAGGGATGGGGGGGGGGAGAACGGACACAACTACATCACGAACAAAGAGAATCAACGTGGGGGGAGGGAATCGTTGACATATTAATGGTCTCGAGACTGCGGTTACCAAGGGTTAGCTGCGGTATGTTCGCAAGAAAAGGGAAAAGAATGGGCACAAACAAACATTGAAAATAATAATAATGTTTCCGCTGAGGCTTGAACCCAAAACCTCCTGCGTATAAGGCGGACGTGATAACCACCACAATATGAACAACATGTTAGTCTGTGAAGGAACAACGCAAGTGAACACAAGAAGTATTGTTGGTCTCGAAACATGCCCCCACCCTTTTTTTAAACTCACTTCGCTTGATTGATAGACCCAAACGAGGGTCATTCTTCATGCTTATTTGAACATACGCGGTCTTGATCGTGTTCTGGTGAATTATACATATAGATAGTAATGGCACACATTATTGTCTGCTAACGTAGTCTTTAAAATTACTTTACAAAAAAAATGTTAATTTATTTGCTAAAGAATATGGAACATTATGAGTATATGCAAATAATTTTTTTTTATTATTGGCTTAAAAGCAATCATAATGCATTTAGAAATATATTATTACATTACATTATCAGCCTAGAAGCCCTTATCACTTACATAAAAATCAAATACTACCAGTGGCGTAGCTAGAACTTTTGCCGCCCGGGCGGTCTCCAATGTGCCGCCCTTTTTATGGACCGTCCATTAATGACCTCATGCACCTGGGGCGGGGAAGAGGAGTCATACACTTGTGACGATGTGTGACGAGGGGGTGTTTTTGAGAAATGTGACGTCACGTCAAAACGCATAACTTTAAATAAAATTTCCCTTTAAATGTTGATTACTGACACTTTATTTAATGACGTTTATGTAAAACGCGTGTCACGATTGCACTAAAAACATACTTAAATGACAAAATTTTGATTTGAAACATGCTTATTTTCAATTAGAAAATACAGCTTTTATGGTGGGGGTGGTCAAAACTTTATTGCGTCATATTGAAGAAGTGGGTCTAAGTTTTTGTGACGACGTTGGACGAGGCCGGAGGGGGTGAAAAATCAGCCAAAATCGCGTGACGCCATTTATGGACGGCAAATTAGTCGATTATATGTTGATTTTTATAAATTAATAAGCATGAATAAATAATTGTAATTGAAACGAAGTAAATGTGGGGAACATATTTACCATTGCATGCCATATTTATTTAAGCAGTAATTAAAGAGGCCGCATAAAATGATATACCTATAAATACACATTTATAAAAATGCACTACATTTTTTAAAGGCCACAAGAAAGTTACTGAGGTCGCAGGTCCTCCCCTCTTCCCCATGAGACAAAACATATTCCAAATTTACATCCAAAAAAAAACAAAACATTATCAACTACTATTCTTTTATTTTATATTTATAAATAAATGATTTTTTAAAAAAGAAATTGTACACATTAGTATGTAATCATAGTTATGCATTTACTTTTCTAACTTTAATAATAGAAAAAACGTGTATTATGATATCAAAATTTAAATTATTTGTAATATCTTGTTCAATGAACAACATTGCAAGATTTTGTTGTCTTAAATCGCTCATTGTGGAACGAAGATAATTTTTATCAGCTTCACTTTGGAGAAGCTTCTTTCACAACTAAAGACACTGATAGCAATGTTTGAAAAAATTCAAAGCAAAATTACAATGTTGGGAACAGAATTTTCCAATCTTGCTGTTGTATAAATTTTAATGGATAAAGGGAGCCTTTCCCCCCGTTTTTCTAACATAATGCTTCTTCTTGTAGTGTAGGTAAAAACCTGGACCCTTTTTGTTTCAATATTGAACCGTTCTTTAAAAATTCCAATAAAGTCATTTATTTTATGTTCAGATGCTTCATTTAGTAGGTTACATGGTATTATATACTAATATTTTCTTGCAAGGGCTTGCAACTCATCAAAGCGTTCTTTTATTTTCTGTTATAATTCCATCCATGGATAAAAACATTTCCCCTTGTACTTCTCTTTCAAAAGATAGAACCACGTCTTCTTAATTTTCCCCACTCATATTTTTGCTCCTTCTAACTAAGCGTTCAGTTGATATCTTCAACTCTTCACCGATTGTTTGACTGATATAACAGCGTTTTGTATTAGCACATCTCTTTGTTTCGTGCAATGGGTTTGCATTAATTAAAAAAATTACGGGTTCCAATAAATTGAGATAACACAGAAAAGAAAAAGAATGCATTTTATTGAGTAACATTTAAACATCTTATCTCATTTTAATAGTTACTTCTTCGGATGTCAATTTTTTCAAGACGCTTGAAATGTTAAAGTATATCTTCTTCGAAATTATTTGTGCCTATTTTGATGTTTATTAACGGAGAAATTTGAATATTTTCATGTTCTTGCCATAAATCTTAATACTTTTCCATAAAAAAGAAGAATTCAAATTATTTACACATTTCTTTATTGGATAGGCGTAACATTTTTAATGAATAACAGTATTTTAATGAAAAACACAAAATATTTATGCTACTTTAATGCAATAAAAACAAAGTAAATTTAATTTTTAATAACGTACCTTAAAATCATTTTCTGAAAACTCAAACAGTAATATAAATTACCCATATTTTATATAAATTACTACTTGCAAGTTAAACACAATATTTGAAACACCATGAATTGTAGGTACTTGTTCGCGCATCATTCTGCGAATGTTGAAATTCCACCAAAAAACTATCGTTGCGATATTAATTGCACATTATTGGGCCCAGCGGTGATGTGTTTTTCGTGTAGTTTTCTTAATAAAGCGTCATCTGGTCGTACCGTTTACGGCGTTAATTTTCCAAAAAAATCGATGCCTGTTTTGAGTGATTTTAAATTTTTGAACGGTTTTGCGTTACTTATAACATCCACACATCCACTATCTAATCAAACAAATGTTGTGGGAATCCATTAATTAGGATTCGAAATTACGAATATTTTTGTTTCACCTTGCTTTTCTCCCTTCAAAAGAAAAAGGGGGGGGGTTGTCGGAATAGTTTGAACTTTTCAAATGCCTACAAATGCCGCCCCTAGATGCGTACCGCCCGGGGCGGACCTCCCCACTCTAGCTACGCCACTGCATGTTACATTTTAAACTAAGAATCTTATGTAATTTAAATAAAATGAAAATGAAAATGCACATTATAATCAACTAGCAGACCCGTCGTGCGATGCAACGATCTCAGTTAAAAGGAATACATATAGATAAAAAAGAAATTACATTAAGGATCACCGGCCCATCAGTTTAACATTTGACGTTCAAAAATCTGTTCATTTCAATCAATTTCATAACAAATATATAAATATATTTACCTATATTGCTCAATATCGTGTAAAATTGAACGGGGAATACATTATTAAAAGCTTAGTAAAAACACATTTAGGGCCCCGAGCCCCGAAGAAATGGACATTAGGAGTTCAGTGCCCTATAGTAATTTAATATAAGCTCTTAAGTTTTTATATACTAAGTTTGGTAAAAATCCAGTTATTTTCTCATTATCTAACAATTAAACTATTTTTTTTATTTAGCTAATATAAGAAAAAATACAATAAGGGGCCCCCGGCTACGGCGGATTAAAGGGGGGGGCTGAACGGGCTAAAGCCAGGGGCCCCCGATGGTTAGGGGCCCCCAAAATTATTATTTTCTATAATAAAAGTGGGCAAATGTTTGCATGAAGCCTTGAAAATATAAATAAATTAATAAAATCTCATCTGCTTATCAAGAGAAAATGTCGAAGAGTGTGAAATACCAGAAATCGTCATCATTTGTAATATTATCTAGGGAAACATAGCTTTAGAAAAACAATCGACTTCTATTTAGTTTGGAAAACTTACGACAAACAACTTTGACATAGTAGAGCATAATTCAATAATCGAATTTTTAACCACCTTTCAAGTTAGTACGAGTTTCGACGCTTCAACCTACAGACAGACTGCAGTGAGAAGTAGATATTCGAATAAATATGTAATTAAATACTAGTACCATATACTCCTTCTAAAGCCTACTTTTTAGGGTACAAAATCTAGGGGAAAATGTTGGGGGGGGGGTTCGGCTTATGAGCGGGTCATAGGTGATTTCTGTATGTACATTGAATATCTGTATCCCTAATTAATCTGAATTATTTGTTGCGTTCCGTTATTAGCTAAATACCATTCATTCCTGTTGAGCGATTCATCAACTTCATACCAATTTAGTCACATACTGGATCAGGAATTGCCCAAATTATTTTTAATATTTTGGAAGAAATTGACATTCCAGTTCAAGATTGCCGTGGACAGTCATACGACAGTGCCGCAAATATGTGTGGGAATTATAACTGAGTCCAGACTATCCTTCGTGAGAAGTGCAGTGTTGCTCATTATGTGCCGTCCACAGCTCATTCCCTTAATTTGGTTGGGAAAAGTGCAGCAGAAGGTTGTCCTGCTGCAATCAGATTTTTTAAATTTCTTATTTACTTATTTTTTTATTATGCAAAATCTTTATACCTGGCTTGTTGCATCTATTCATCGTTGGCAGGGTCTTCAAAAACAATCGAAAAGGTTACATGTTAACAAAGCCTTGTCTGACACAAGATTTTCAGCCCGACATGATGCTGTAAGATCTGTTAATAAATAATGCCATGAGAATATTGCAGGACTGGAAGAATTTGCCACCGACGACAATCAGCGGCCTGACAGTCGACTTGAAGAATTTCGGAAGGAACTTGAACAACTGAAACTCGCTATTTTAGAAAGATTTCAGAAAATGAATGCATCCCTTCAAGATACATTTGTTGAAATATCTTCTTGAGTTTGTTAAAAGACAGCGTTCTGAATTTGATTTCTATGAAGAAAAAGGAAAGGACATGTCCGTGGAGAAAGAGTATAAACAATCTTCAATGTGATTAAAGAAAGAGAAAGTGTCATCTTGATGAAGAGACATCAGCCGAAACAGTATTTTCTCCGAAACAAAAATTCAAGGTTGAGGTATTTCTGGTATGCATTGACAAAATTTCTCCAGCACTACAACATCAGTTAGATGCATATAAAGGCATCCATGAGAAATGTGGCTTTCTTACAAACCTTACTTAGCTCAGCAATGATGCCATCCGAGGGGCAGCAGCCAAGTTAATGAAAGAATATTCAAGTGATTTCGAAGACTGCTTTCCTTCAGAATTAGTCTAATTTTCAGAATTCTTCAAAAAGTTTATTGTCCAGCCCCAGGCTCAGGGTCAGGAAAAGAAAGTAGCACAATGTGAAATGCAAAATACATGCACAGAGCTAAATATGTTGCTGTTTTTGAATGAGCAAAATTTTACACAGTTCTTTCCAAATTAACACATTGCACTTTGCATGTATCTCCCTTTGATGACATAAAAGTGCAGCTGAGAGTGATCATTTTCAAAGATGAAAAAAATAAATTATGAAATTAGAAGTTGCATAGGACAACAAAGACTGAGTCAGCACTTTCTCTAATGAGCATTGAAAGGGAAATCGTAAGATCACTTAATTTTACTGACTTGATTAAAAATCTCGCTATGAGAAAAGTTCACAAACGAAGGTTCTAAAGATTGAAATAAATAATAATAAATATTTTAATGAAGTGTGGATTCGTGTAACTTTATATTAATTTAATTGACTTCTATTTAATTTTTTGTCTTATTATACACTGCATTACAAGTTACACAGTCTTATATTAGACTGCTAGTGATCATTTTATTTAAAATTACGCTGCCTAGACAGGGCCCCAGTTTGAATTGCAGCCAGGGGCACCGATCAGTCTTAATCCGCCCCTGGGTTTCCTCTGTGTTGACTTTAACTAAGTTCTTTGCGGTACTTATTGCTAATCCTTACTGACACTCCTGGCCCTTAACAGTACAATTAGCTGATTGGTAATGAGGGGGACGAATGTCAATGAATTTATTTGCTTAATGTCTGCTTTGTATGCTTTAAATCAAACTGAAAAGCATAACTTATATTTTGTTGCCTACAAGTTCTTCAAATTTGGCCTCGTTGATAATCATTTTTAACTCTCCCTCTCTCTGTCATTCTTTCTCTCTGACAACAATGATGCATCGGACAAATTGTGGTTCAACAACAAATGGACGTTGTACTACGGTTGTACCCCCCACAATCATGCACTCGCCACTTAAACACACATGTTGTCACAAACATGGCCATGTATGTAAATACACCTATCAATAAACATAAAAATAACAAAGGCACAAACAGTAGACAAGAGCCAAACAATTAATTTCTACATTTTTATTTTATCTGATAAAATGTGACAAACGTATTTTATTGTGCTTTACATCAAAAGAAACTGCTTGACATGCCAACCTATTTTATACGTTTATAGAATTTTATATCAATATTACATCAAATACAACAATTTCGAAATAAAAATGAAAAAAGAGTATTAAAATATACCACGGAATATTAATGTTTAATTTTACATTTTATAACATTTTTAGGGGGTTGCAGGAGTTTGGGTAGTGCTGATATGGGAGTTGAGGGTGTACATGAAGTTTCGAGTAGGGGATGATAATTGGACACAGTAGAGGTTGTTTTATATTACAATAATCAAAAGTTGATTGAAATGTTTATAGTCAATTATTTAAATAGAAAATAATTTAATATAACAAGAACAAAAACATATATTAATAAACAATTTAAATAGTTGTAGTCGTGGATGCATCCCTCGTAGCTTTGAGAAAAGAGAGAAGGGCCAGGAGAAAGGGGACGGGGGCCAGAGAAGCAGGAGTACACGCCCTCGTCCCATGAGGACGGATGGTTGCCATACCATATATAGCTGGCCGTAGAATAGTCGAATTTTAAGAGGCTGATATCAATTACAACAAACAATGGTTGTTAAAAGTTATCTAAAGAGTCGCAGTTTTAAAAAAAAGTCAATAATAATAATAGCTGTATTCGATAATGTTGAACGTACATTAAATGATGGCATAGTTTGATGTAGGGTGCAATACTGGTATGGGGGACAGATGTGGCATGATAGAGGGCGTTGTCTTTTACAAATATCAAAAGTTGATACAATTTCATACAAAGTAAAAATGTAAGCAAATGTTTAATTCTATATTAAAATGTTATATAAGTACATGAGATGAGATAATTGAATGTAAGGGTGCCGATATTGCTGTTCAGGGTGTAAACAACTGTGGTAAGTTAGTAAATCAGGCGTGGAGGAGGTCGTTCTTTATTACAAAAGTGATCATCTGATATCAGTGTGTATCAAGTCGATATTTAAAAAATAGAAAAGTTGAAGGTAGGGTGTGGACACTGATGGTTAGGGCGCACGTGGGGCGTGATTTTGTGGTGTACATGGGGCGTGGTAGAAGGTGTTGTCTACTTTAAAAAATCAACATTTGATACACGTTTCTATAAAATAAATAAAATATTAAAATATTTTTTACACTATTGATATTCATTCGATTCCCAACCAGGGCCACTAAAATTTGTTCCCTCTGAATTGACCCCACTGTGGATATGGCGGTCATACCAGTCGGCATACCCTAGCGGGTGGACATGAGCCCCACTACTGCCTGGACATGTACATGTTGTGTACGTGTATTTGGTACTAGTAAAACTCACCTTGCACTTGTCTATCCAGAGTCCTATAGAGATCTGTTTAGGACATCCATGTGGATGTGATACTATAAATGTCAAATTGCCTCTACGTCTCTTGTATTTGTTGTTTACTTTCTTCCATAGATCAAACCCGTGTCTCCACATCTTGTCCAGTTTGCACAGTAAATCTTTATTACATGTCACACATTGCAACAAACACCTGTCTTCCTGAATGTTTGCATCGGCCACCATCCAGCCATCAAGAGTGACCAGTGGACTATCTCGTCTATCAAAGAACAATCTACACGTAGTGTGTCTCGCCTCAATTTCATTAAACACCACGTGTGTGGCCGTGTACATCCATACCTTCCCCCACTCTTTACTAGGTTTGTCCGAGTGTTGACACTTGTGACATGGACAACTTCCCTTGTTATATGCAATGTTTACATGTCTCATAGTCCCAGTCCCTACTCTCAGAACGTCACTTCCTCTCATGTCATAAAATGCATATGGTTCGTTGGTGTTTGGCAAATACAATGGTCTTTCTCTACTGGTTATTGTAACAGCTACCCTGACAGTAAGGTCAGTTACAGCTTTGATGTACTCAACTAGGAGATTGTCATGGTAACCTTCAGGCAGGAGATTGATGTTAAATTTGTTGACAGGTACAAACTGTCTGTGACCTGGATTCTTCTCACAGCTTTTGTAATGTTTGTGTAGATCTGCTTCTCCTCCTTCTGACACCTGGGTTTCATTTGTACCTGACATGGTCATCAAAATAAGTAAATTTTAGTCCATGTGTTACACCTTTCTATGATCTATTATCTCTATTGAAATAGATTTTATAAGTCTATACTTTCATTTCAATAAATTTGCGGATTAATTTCTGAGATGAATTGTGAGAAGATGATTTATTTGAGAAATATAATGTTTAAAGTAAAAAATCTAAAAATTTACATCAACATGGCTGTAACTGGGATATATTATATTGTTTACAGCAATAAAAACGTGTAAATTAAATTGGTATATGTTTATACATGAATGTGAGTTACATTTAAAAAGATTTACCACGGAAAATGCCTGATAGGTCCTTCTTGATACATTTGACATTTGGGCCATCATCCTGACTGTCATCTGTTTCATTTTCTTCTTGGTAGGAATCTTTGCGAAGTTCTGATTAAGATATATGTCAACTTACTTTATTATATTGCTTCATAACTTTCTCTCACATTTATCTCTATCTCTCTCTCTCTAGTACAAACCTAATCGGATAAATGGAAATTTTATTTTTAACAAAATAAATATTTTTAAAAATCGTTTTTGTGTCTTTGTTTCTTCTTTTCTCTGTCCTAAGTTTAAAAAAAAACCAACTACATCAACAAAACCAACAACATAAACCCTTGTTTTAAATATAACATTGTGATATTTATTGTTTTAAAAAAATATTTTTACCATTTATTCCTTCTCTTTTCTGTATTTGTAATATACATGATTGACTGGTTAAAGTCTAAAAATTGAAAAATGAAAAAAGAAATCGTTAACATTTGTTTAAATGAATATATCTCATATTTGTTTTGAAACTTTTAATTAAAACTTTTTTGGGGGTAAAATTAAGTACATTGTATTTAAAATCATATAGTCTATGTGTAAAAAAAAAGTACTTTTTGACAGAAGGCAAAAGTTAATAGTCACTTGTAATGAAAGGAACTGTAATGTAACTAAAAAGTTACAGTCCAAGAATGTTGTCTTTAGAATTTCATGGTCAATTGTGTTTCTTATAAATGATTTAATGTCTTTAATTATAGGCCATATATTCGTCTAGATAAATTGAAGTTCGTCGAAACGTTGTAGACATTAAAAAACGTTTTTCAAGTTAATATCAGGGTGTGAATATCTTCCTATGTATGAACATACGGTTTACTGTGGTCTGCAACTTTGTGTACGTTATGTGGGTAAATTTGAGTAAATAAATATATTAAATACAGTGCATGATTGATTACCTTATAAAAATATATAATATAAATTATTTAACAAAGTTTAAATTATTTAAATTATCTTTAAAGGAATATTAATTAATAGTTGAATTAAACGGATTTATAAATTAAAAGGACAAATGTTTCTCAAATTTATTTTAATCTAAATAAATAAATTTAACTTGTAACAGTAAATTTAATTAGTTTTTCCCCAGTAAGATTGTTCCATTAAAATTAATAATGGGAAATACCACATAATAATTTTCTTTTTTCCAAATAAAATGTACTAATTTATTTCATTAACTAAAAATTTTAGTAGTACTGATAATTTTCTTTTAATCTCCTAAAAACTGTTCAAAATATATTTTTGTTTGGTTTTATATAAAAAAAAATAAAAGGTATGTAAATAAGACGCCCAATAAATTGAGTGTCTACTATCGACCCATGATTAATATATTTTCTTTGAATAATGTCTAATAGATGTGTATATATATAAATATACTTACACACACAAACACACACACATATATATAGTTCATTTTCAAGCCTCTCTAAACCTGAGTAAAGTGCCTCAGGATTGGAAATTAGCTAACGTAACTCCCCTCTTTAAGAAAGGTGATAAATCAGACCCTGATAATTACAGACCTGTATCACTTATTAGTATCACCTCTAAATTACTAGAACGCATAATATATAGTAGAATAGTTAACCACCAAGAAAAATATAATTTAATATGCCTAGGGGTCTACCGATATGCCTTTTTGCCGATATTGTCGATACCGATATTACCGATATTATTTTTTGCCGATATGAGTGCCGATATGAGTATTTGTTAGGACAAAAATCAGCGGTCATATTTGATGACGTCATTCTTAAATTTATCACTCGTAATTATTTATCTTTTATATTAGGGGACTACCGACATGCATTTTTGCCGATATTACCGATATTTTTTGCCGATATGAGTGCCGATATGGTATTTGTTAGGACAAAAACCAGCGGTCATATTTGATGACATCATTCTTAAATTTATCACTCCTAATTATTTATCTTTTATATTAGGGGACTACCGATATGGATTTTCGCCGATATTACCGATATTTTTTTCCGATATGAATATTTGTTAGGACAAAAACCAGCGGTCTTATTTGATGACATCATTCTTAAATTTATCACTCCTAATTATTTATATTTTATATTGGGGTATACCGATAAGCATTTTTGCCGATATTTACCGATATCTTTTGCCGATATGAGTGCCGATATGAGTATTTGTTAGGACAAAAATAACAGCGGTCATATTTGATGACGTCATTCTTAAATTTATCACTCGTAATTATTTACATCTTATAATTAAGGGGTCTACCGATATCCAGTTTTGCCGATATTACCGATTTTCTTTTTCCCGAAACGAAGTTTCCGATGTGTTTACAAGTTCCAGATCATGACCTACATGGGACTCAAAAAAACGAACCGTCCTTTATAAAAATGTACAAGCATATTAGGTACTCGTTTTGAAACTTCAACCTTGACTCATAATTATTAATTCTAACCAATAGTTTAATGGCTTTTGCACACGGCCACCTTTTATGAATGAAACAATGAGAACAAAGTACAATAGTAATAGAGTGAAAATGAGACTGAAGGTTGAATGGTTGCCAATGACAACTAGTCTTCACGTGGTACATTTTGTTATTCCATACGAAACGAAATGTTTTAGACATCTGCGATTCTGCGTGCATCTTTGCTATTAGAGTAATTACGTGAACATAATGTTTACATGTTATACATTTATTAGAGCAATTACGGTATACTTGGCATCGGCACTATTTACACAGCATTTCTGAGTATACGAAAATCGGCCGATACCTAAACAATATCAAAGCACATGGCACACTGTATCGTGGCTGCACATATTAATACTAGGACTCTTTTGACTATTTCAATACCGGTATCGGGGTCGATATATTAATTTGTCGAGATATTGTAAATCTAAATGATAGTTTTTTTGTTTCCGTTTTTTTTGGGGTCAAAATGTCACTTATTATGAAATATCAGTGAAGTCAATATCGGGACCTTTACATGCTACCGATACCGATATTGCCGATATCCAGATATCGGTACCGATATATCGGCCAGCCGATATATCGGTAGACCCCTAAATATGCCCACATCAACACGATGGTGACAAAATGTATCGGATTCTCAATTCTCAGATACACTCGACAACTTTAACATGACACCATAAATAAAAGGGGGTAACAACTCTAATAAAAAGGAATTATAACACGTGTCGAATCACCAGTAATTAATTTGGGGCGCGGGGATCAGCGAGGAAGCCAAACGCTCATTGGTTCAACTTAATTAAAGCCTATTAATCAGGCAATCAGAAGAAAATTACGACAGTGCCACCCCAGGTTATATGAGTCCCAGCGGAGTGAAAATCGTTCTCTTTTCTACCAAGTGTATAGTGGTGAAAGTTTCACACTATTACATTCTTTTATTCGGAATAGGATTAATTGTATCATTTGTTTTAATAGGCCAGTGAAAGTGAATTGAGTTTTAATAAAAATCTAGAATGATTTCCCTTGAATAAAAAAATTGAAAATTATTTGTTGGAAATTGCGTTTAAATACTCATTCGAGTTTTTATTACTTGTTTTATCCTTCTAACTCCGCATTCCGTTGATATCTTCAAATCTTCACAAATTGTATGGCTGATATAACAGATTTTTCTATTAGCACATCTCCTTGTTCCATGCAATTTCGGGTTCTCATAAATTGAGATAACATAGAAGAGAAAAAGATTGCCTTTAATTGAATAACATCTCATGCAGCTCTTAATTATTACCAGTTACTACTTCAGATATCAATATTTCCAAGACGCTTGAAATTTTAATGTATTTATTTTAAAAAATTATTTATGCATAATGAGGTGTTTATTAGCCGAGAAATTTGAATATTTTCATATTCTTGTCATAAATCTTAATAATTTTCCATAAAATAGCCGAATTCAAATTATTTACACTTTACTTTAAAGGGATAGGCGTAACATTTTAAATGAATGACCGTATTTTAATGATAAACACAAATTATTTGTGCTACTTTATTGCAATAAAAGCAAAATTAATTTATAATAAATTACCTTACATTAATTTTCTGAAAACTGAAACAGTAATATAAACTTGACTTGCAAATTAAACACAATATTTGAACCACCATGCCTTGTAGGTACATGTTCGCGCATCATTCTGCGAATGTCGCAATTCCACGCAAAAAATTGTCGTGGCAATATTAATAGCACATATTATTCGGTGATGTGTTTTTGTGGTAGTTTTCTTATAAAAGCGTCATCTGTGACCTATACCGCTTAATTTTCCAAACAAATCGATACCTCTTTTGAGCGATTAAATTTTTTTTGAACGGTTTTAAGTTAGTTATATCATCCACTCTGTAATCAAACAAATGTGCGAATTCGTTATTTAAGACTCGAAAGTACGAGAATGTTTTGTTTCACTCGGGTTTGCCCCCATCAAAAAAAAAGGGCGGTTGTCAAAAATGGTTGTACTTTTCAAATGCCAACAAGTGCCGCCCTAAATGTGAGCCGCCCGGGGCGAAACGCCCCTCCAACACCCCCTAGCTACGAAACTGTACCCCGTGCTACCTGAAGCCGTCGCGGTACGAGACGAAGTACCCACCTCTATCAACAGGAATTATCACGCACCCCGCAGTGCTAGAAATTGGATTGATACCAGGACAAACACATCCAGTCAACCAGCAAACATTGAGTCATCCATCACACGCCCAGTCGACCAACACACGCCAGTTGAGGGAAGAAGACATTGCATCATCAAAACCACTATACTGCAAAACTACACATCGAAGTCCTATACAACCCTTAGTTCCCAGTGGACTGTGTCACCTAACATCCTTTAAGTATTACATAAACATTAAGTTAACTGACAAGACGTGATGATGAATTAGCTGGCAATAAGGACATTAAACATATGCTACTCAATGTTAACTATTTAACCAAATTTCGAGCTGATGTCAATTATTGCACATTAAAATTTTATTCATTTAATTTACATCCTCTTTCATTTGTCCTAAATCATTTGTATCATTAAAGTATGTACTTGTGATTGGGATAATTTTAAACTTACACCCTTAGACACGAAAACCATACAAACAACATCTTTCCCACCACAAAAGCTTTAGAAAAAACAGATCATGTGAATCATAGTTAATAGGTTAAATAGATGAACTATCAAAAGGCTTAGACAATAATGATCAAATAGATACAATAGTATTAGACTTCTCAAAGGCATTTGACAAAGTTCACCACCTTAGTTTACTTAAAAAACTTAACTACTTTGAAATCTCAGGTCCCTTACATCACTGGATCCAAGACTTCCTTTTGGGCAGGGAGCAAACTGTAATAATTAATTGATCTAAATCTGCACCAATAAATGTTAACTCAGGAGTTCCACAAGGAACTGTGCTAAGCCCCTTACTATTTTTAATTTATATAAATGATTTACCCAACAACATCTCAACAGAAACAAAAGTTAGGTTGTGTGCTGATGATTGTATAATCTATAGAACAAATAAATCAGAACAAGATAGCAAAATTTTACAAAAAGACTTAGATGAATTGATAAAATGGGAAACTAACTGGAGTATGTATTTCCACACAGAAAAGTAACAACTGTTAAGAGTAACAAAAAGAAAGAAACTCAAAATATTTTTTTCACGGGAAAGAAGAAATCCAAACTGAAGATGCATAATACTTAGGAGTAGTACAAAATGAGAAACTATCATGGAATCCCCAAGTCAATGAAATTATAAAAAAATCAAACAAAAACTTAGGCTTTATAAAAAGAAACTTTTACAAATGTAATGGAGATATAAAACTAAAATGCTACCTCACTTAGGTACGAACTGTATTAGAAAATGCATATTCTATAAAGCAATTAATTCTAAATTAGAAATACAACACACATATTATTTAAAACAACCCTCAGATAGACACAAGGATAAAAACACCATCCTTATATCCTTATGCAATAGCAAACACACAAATTATCATATTTCCCGTCCGGAATTCTCTAATAAGAATGCAGGGCTAAACAAAAACAATAGATAAGCGTAGGACGCAATAATCTTATGTATAGAAGGGGCGTCTGTATTAGATAAGATAAGATAAGATAGAGAGAGGTAAGAGTGTGCTAAGTCAATTCTTAATTATACTTGAAAAAAGTTTAAGTATTGGTATGTGGGACATAACTTCCATTTTAAATAATCAATAAGGTTGTGTCGATAATATATTCTTATAATGACAAGGTTTTATTACAAATAAATTATAAACAGTTAATAAATGTAATTTTAGTTATGCCATGTAGTCTATAAATTCTATTCACTGCATGAATTTAGCTATTTAAACAGATTTAAAATTGAACATTAAAAAATAAATTTAAAGTTATTTAATTGAGTTATTATTATTGATATTTGAATTAGAGGGATTTGACAGACAATAATAATTATTATAGTAATTTGATAATTTATATAGAGCAGTTCCCCTGCAGAAACTTGGTCATATAATATTAGAACACACATACTTATCAATTTATTCCAAGTAAAACATTCAAAACCTTAATAAACTAAATTTAAATTCAATGTATAATGACACTACGTTTGATAGGCTAAGACAGTGGGTCCCACAGTAGTCCGTACGGACCCCCAGAGGTCCCCGATACCCTTCAGGTGGTCCATGGAAAATTAAAATTGATTAGGGGGTCCCTGAACAACGTCAGGGGGTCCACGCAGGTTTAATATAAAATAATAATACTGTGATAAATGTTTATTATTATGGAAATTAAAATAAATAATAATAAATAAAATAGTATGTGAATGCATTTTCTGCTAATTAAATACCATCTTAGGTGCTATCCTTCATGGATACAATTCCCACATCTATAAACAATCAAAATACTTGGTTTTTTGAAAGTTCAAGCTTGATGCAGAAGAAATGCCGAATTCCTATAACTATAAGTAGACAAATACAAGTTTATAACTTGAATCTACGAGGGTTGCAAGGTTGTGTATTTTTGGATGTGTCGGAAAGTTATATTTATCTAATTTGAATCCTATCATCAAATATTGTTTTCAATATAACTTTACTGTAGCATTTCATTGATAACGTTAATAATTCTTAACAGTAGTTCGTTATAACAGATAAAAGAATGAGTGAGTCCATGGCTGGATTTAGACTTGATGGGGCCCTAAGCTATTTAAGGCCCTTTTGAAGTCTAGATATTCTATTTTACAAACATGAAAACAAAATTCTGGGGGCCCCAAGAAGGAAGGGGCCCTAAGTTATAGCTTCTTTAGCAAATAGGTAAATCCAGCACTGAGTGAGCCGAAGAAACAATGCCGACAATACAGTGTTGTTGAATATTTGAAGTATGGCTAAATGTTTGGAAACAGATACGAAAGGTGAAACGTTATTTACTGAATTGAAAATAATGTTTGAAGTTGAAAGCAATACTCTTGACTTTCTTGAAAACTTAAAACATGCTGTACCAAATGTATTTTCAGCAAATTGAGTCATTCATCGACATCAAATATTCACAAAAAATCTTAGTGAAATTTTCCATGGATCACTACATTATGACATTAGAGCAGTTAAAAAAATCAAAAGGAATGCCATCAATTAGAGATTTTTTTTGCTCAATATTGTTTGGAAAATGAAGAAGATTATAATGGATTACTTATTCACACAGAAGTACACTCGTTATCAAAAGGTACATATTTAAATCGATTTCATGCTCTCTTTGATTCAGTGTCCGAATTCCTGGTAAACAAAGACAATGATCTGCAACATTATTAACTCAAAAAAGAAAACTACATATCCTTTATGAATAATTTATTTACCCAACTTTAACGAAACTAATTAACTAAATTGAAACTACAACTACCACAAGGTAACCAATTAAATTTAATCAAAACTAAAAATGTTATATCTGGGTTTGTTGCAAAACTTATTCTGTGCAAACAAAACTTAGGAACAGGAGAATTTTCTCAGTTTCCAAATCTTTCGAAATTACAAAATAGAGATAAAAATTTGCTGGCTTACTGTCAAAACTTAACGGCTCTTCATGAAGACCTCAGACCTGAACCAAGGATTTTTTAGGCATTCGTAACAATTGCATATTTCAGACTGGCAGTTGAACCCTTTTACGCACGGACAAACTCAGATCACAAACACAGATGAATCCATCCTAATACAGGAGCAGCTTAATGAAATATCCACAAATGAGGAACTTTAACAAATGTTTGAACAAGGATACCACAAATTCTGGTTACAAGTCAGATCCCAATTTTATATCATGCATTATGGGTACATCATTTTTTGACTGTTTTCCTGTCTTCTTATAGGGTAGAAGAAACATTCGGAGGCGTTATGAACCTCATTAAAAAAAAGAAACAACTAGAAATTGGTGCTCGTGAGGATTTGCGGTTCCTACACACAAACATTGAGTCGGTTATAAATACACTCATAACATCTCATCACATTAATCCAAGTTATTAATTGTTTGCAATATTTAGGCGGCTGGATAGCGAAGTCAATAGTGCGCTCGCCTCACAAGCTGAGGGGCGTTGGATCGATCCCACGTTAAAGCCACTATAAAAAAATTTATGAACGACTAACGCTAAGAAAGTCCTCCGCTGACCTGGAGAGGGATGGGCGCCGCCAGGTCTATCACGCCCGAGAATGTTCTAATAGAAACATTACGACTACGCGGTTATAATGACCACGAGGTTATGGGACTAAAAAATATATGTTAAAAAAGTGATACTTTCTATAAGAACCATACTTCTTCATAAAAAAGTTGCTTTTGTAATTTTTGTACAATGCATTTATACAGTTTCTTTTTCACCTGGAGGTCCGTGGGGAAGATTTGACTATAAAAGGGGTCCGTGAGTCAAAAAAGTTTGGGAACCACAGGGCTAAGTTGATCTTTTACAGTCAATCGTGTCAGTTATTTCTTTACTTTGTATACTTTTATGTCATCGTTTTAAGTATTTAGAATTCGTATATATTACAGAAATAAAAAATGAATTTATTAATTTTTATATTGATAATGAATCCCCTATTTCAGTGGTCCCCAACCTTTTTTAACACCGCGGACCGGTCAAAGTTTGAAAATTTTACCGCGGCCCACTGACGGAGGGGGGGGGGCGGCGGGGGGAAGGTGGGGGTGGGGGAAGGGGAGCAGTTGGGTTGGCCGGCAATGTTGATTGTTTAAACATTTTTATTAGGTTTTTTAGCAGTTAAAAATTCCTTTTAAAATAAAATAAAGTCACAACAAAAATCAATTAATTTTTTTAAATATTGTAACTTTCTAGAACGTTAATCCAATGAGAACCCTAAGCTTGTTTCTCAGAAACGAGACGGTTCAATCAAGTGGTAATAAGAGACAATGGCTACCGAATTGTGCTGCTTATGTCCAGTGTATTCAATAGTTTTGTTTTGGTTGCTGTCACTGCTGAAACCCCGCTTCACACAGATGAGATGTCGGAAATGGCAATAGGGATTTAATTGCTATTTCACCGTGACTTTATTCTGGAAGAGATGGTTTTCTCGAAAGAAGTTTTAATAGGGCTGCGGAAATTAACGATTAATTTCTCGATTATTTTTAACGATTAATCGACCCATCACTTAGAAATTATTGGAAATCAAAAATTAAAAAAATAATAATAATAAAAAATAGCGGCCAATAAGTAATAAAAAATTTCCAGATGATTACACGAACATTTAGGTTTTAAACTATTGACTGACGGGAATGTTCAAAATTTTGATAAAGTATGCCTTCTATGGCTCTAACACTTCGCATACTTATCAAATCAACAGAAAAGCGGTTTATGCTAATGGAAGTAATGGATTCTGACTCAGAGACAGAAAATGACGCCAGCTCTTCTGATGGATTACTTCGTTTCAAAATGAAGATGAAAGTTCCTGAATCCATTAACCCTCTAAAATGGTGGAAACTTAATGAACACCGATATTCGGTAATGTCATTCCTTACCAAGACCGTTTTGTTCATAAAAATTACATCAGTTCCATATGAATGATTGTTCAGTTCGGCTCGTTCATATTGTCAATTAGAACCGCTCATCACTTGTACCAAATAATGTCAACACACTCGTCTTTTTGCGTAGTTGGTTAAAAGATGACATATGAAGGAGACATTTCAGTTTTATTTAGATTTTCAACAAGTACGTTTTATAAGTGTACTTATGGTCCATAAATTTTAATTTTTGGCTTTAATCGAAATTAGCAATTAATTAATCGCTCCATTTTCAAAAGTTAACGATTAAATTTAAATTATTTCGTTAACAACCCTAAGCCTTAAGACTGTTGTAAATTACAATCTCGGGTAGTTGAGCTTCTTCTTGCACAGACATGCAAGAATCGTCTGGCCTGTCGACAAATGGCTAAATGATCCAGTCAAAAGCAAAGAAAGGTGACCGGGCAATAAGTCGGCAATGAATGCTGAGGCCCAGTCTCGCCTAGAATTCGCACTGATGTTTCACAAATATTCAAAATGCCTATGTTCAAGCACCGCCCCAGCATATTCAGTTTTTCTTTAAACTTAGCTACTTTATCTGCTAACATGAAAACCGTTTAAATTTTCCCTTTGAAGGGATGGATGGAGTTCATTGAGCTGGCTGAATATGTGTATAGATACGCCAGTTTTTGACCCATACCTTATCACTGAAATGTGCCAAAAGCAGTGACTTCTTTTCTAAGAAATCCTAGCGATGGTTCTCGTAATTCAAATACTCTGTTTAGCGTTTTTCCTCTGGATAACCAGCTTTTTTCTGTGTTAAAAAGAAGGCATCTGTGCACTGCGTCAATCTCCTCACGAAGCAGCTCAAACAGTTGTGAGTTAAGGGCGTGTACATTGATATGGTTAATAACTTTAACAACATCAATGAATACAATTTTAATATCGGAGATATTTTTAGGCTTGCCATTAACATGTGAGCAATACAATAACAATGTGTAGATTCAATTTCAGGTTGGAAAAACGCACACGACAAAAGAATGCCTACATTAGAGGCGGAAATAAGAACGTCGATAAGAGAGCACCGACATAATTGCGCAAAAATGTATGGTATGCGGTTCTCCGATCTGTGCTAATGTGTCATTGATGTTCGTATGACGGGAAGCCGCCAAAATGGATTACAAGCTATTGCCTCTGATATGGAAGACGCACAACCGAAAGAGAAAAACACTACTGAAAATACAATTTTAAAAATTATATGTTCCTTTGGCTGCCCGGTACCATTTGTTTTACGGCCCGGTACCGGTCCGCGGCCAGGGGATTGGGACCACTGCCCTATTTCTTAGAAAAATCAGAGTATACGAAAATACTCCTTTGAAAATCTTAATGATTTCTTTAGACATTAAATTAATTTAATGTGACAGCAAGATTTTATATGAGAGCAATTCTTAGAGATAAACTTATTATTATAATTCTATATGTTCATTTTAGCATTTAATATGGGCAACATTTAATATAAATTGTCAACTTAAAGTTTAACTTTAAGAATAATCTTCAGTACAGATGGAGCATCTGTAACAGATATGATGAGTATATTTTAATTACAGTCAGATATATAACGTTTTAAAGAGTAATGTATATAATTACATAGTTTTAAAATTATTTTAAAATTTAAAAATTGTCTTTCACTGTGTAACTAATGATATATTTATTAACAGATCAGCCACAATATGAAATATTATTCTTAGAACAGTGGTGCATGATATACACGCAAGCTTTTTAAACAATAAGTTTTCATGTGTTTTTTAAATCTACAAGACGTATTTATATTTATTAGAAGTGACCAGTAAAATGTAGATACATATTTTATAATAATCAATCTGTTTTAGCTAAATCTTAAAAAATTTTATAAAAATAATCCTTTTAAAGATAACCATTAAAAATAATACATGTAATGACTTTCAACTCTATAACTTATCTTTGCTTTCCAAAATATTTTTAGAGTCTAATATCAACCTCTTTAGAAGAAAACCATCGTCTTATGTAAGACTAAAATAATCCCTAAAATGAAATGTGTAACACTTTTTTTTCTTTACTTTTCTTTCAGTGACCCTCTTTCCATTACCCTTTTTAAACTAACAGTGCTTATATATTATTCATAACAAGAAATTATCTTATCTTATCTGTTTACAGACGCTCCTTCTATACAGAAGATTATTGCGTCCTACGCTTATCTATGGTTTGTGTTTAGTCCTGCATTTTTATTAGAGATTTAAATGTTGATAAAGTGTTGGTTTTCCTGGATTCTTCAGGCAACCCATTCCACGCCCGAATTCCGGACGGGAAGAAGGAAAACTTGTATGTGTTTGTTCTTGCATACGGAATAAGAAAGGTGTTTTTATCCTTATGTCTATCTGAGGGTTGTATTAAGTTATCTTTGTGTTGTATTTCTAAATTAGAATTAATTGCTTTATGTATGATTACTACTTTGCTCTTGGTTCTTCTATCCTCTAGTGTTTCAAGGTTTAATGATTTAACTAATGGTGTTACTCTTGTCAGTTTCGAATATTCTCCAGTAATGAATCTGGCAGCTCTTTTTTGAATTTGTTCTAGTTTATCAATGTTTTCTTTGGTGGATGGGTCCCATACAGAAGATGCATATTCTAGTACAGGTCTCACCAAAGTGAGGTAGCATTTTAGTTTTATATCTCTATTACATTTGTTAAAGTTCCTTTTTATAAAGCCTAAGGTTTTGTTTGATTTTTTAATAACTTCATTGACATGGGGATTCCATGATAGTTTCTCATTTATTAAGACTCCTAAGTATTTTGCATCTTTAGTTTGGGTCAGTTCTTTTCCATGAATGTAATATTTTGAATTTATTTGTTTCTTTTTCTTTGTTACTCTTAACAGTTGACACTTTTCTGGGTGGAAAGACATACTCCAGTTAGTTTCCCATTTTATCAATTCATCTAAGTCTTTTTGTAAAATTTTGCTATCTTGTTCTGAGTTAATTGTTCTATAGATTATACAATCATCAGCAAATAACCTAACTTTTGTACCTGTTGAGATGTTGTTGGGTAAATCATTTATATAAATTAAAAAGAGTAAGGGACCTAGCACAGTTCCTTGTGGAACTCCTGAGTTAACCTTTATTGGTGCAGATTTAGATCCATTAATTATTACAGTTTGCTCCCTGCCCAAAAGGAAGTCTTGGATCCAGTGATGTAAGGAACCTGAGATTCCAAAGTAGTTAAGTTTTTTAAGTAAACTAAGGTGGTGAACTTTGTCAAATGCTTTTGAGAAGTCTAGTAATATTGTATCTATTTGTTCATTTTTGTCCAAGCCTTTTGATAGTTCATCTATTAAACCTATTAATTGTGTTTCACATGATCTGTTTTTTCTAAAGCCGTGTTGATGTGGGCATAGGGCACTATATTTGTCAAGGTGGTTAACTATTGTACTATATATTATGTGTTCTAGTAATTTACAGGTGATACTAGTAAGTGATACAGGCCTGTAATTACCAGGGTCTGATTTATCCCCTTTCTTAAAGAATGGAGTTACGTTAGCTAATTTCCAATCCTGGGGCACTTTACCCTGGTTTAGAGAGGCTTGAAAGAGAACTACAAGGATTGGGGACAGTTCATTGCTTAATTCTTTTAATAATCTTGCAGGCAAATCATCTGGGCCAGTAGCTTTGTTTATTTTAAAGTTTTTTTAGGAGTGAATGTATACCTATCTCATCTACAGTTATGTTACCTATTTCCTCCATTTTATTTAAATTTATTAAAACTTCCTTGTCGCCTGGGGCAGAAAAAGACGATGCAAAATATGTGTTAAGGATATTAGCTTTAGTTTCATTATCATTATAGGTTTTATTATTTGAGCCTTTTAGTGTGGCTATTCCTGAAGGTTCCATTTTTTTAGATTTGATAAAGGACCATAAGTTTGTATTGTTATCTTTGGTAATTACATTGTTTATATATTCATTTTGGAGGTTTCGACTAAGTTTTTGTGTCAAGTGTTTAATCTTTAAGTATTTTTTGTGTATCCTATATGAAAAGGTAGCTTTATATTTCTTAAATAAGTTCTCTTTTAGTTTGCATAGCTTTTTCAATCTAGAATTGAACCAGCAATTGTTAATTTTATTTGATGTTAGTTTTGTTGGAACATTCTCATCCATTATAGTTTTTAGATTTGTTTTTATATCTTTCCAAATTTCTTCTACTGGGCTATTTGTGTTAAATTTACTTAGGAATTAAAATGAATATATTTTCACTATATTTACAAGGCTAAATTTATATATATTTGTAAATGCTGATGCAGACATAAATATATAATTAAAACAAAATTAAAATTGTAATATTTTAAAGTGCTTTAAATATTCTTACACAAATAATGTAAATATTTTGTAAATATACATATAAAATAAATTAAATATTTTCAATAACTATATTAAAATTGTTTAGTTTTATGGATAATATATTTATAAAATATTTTATTAAAAGTGCTTATTGCTTAAGATTTGAAATTTTGTGTAACTTTAAAAAAGAAATGTATTCTATATGTTTTCCTTTTTGAATATTACGTATTTTTTATTCTTTTTTATTATTGTATCCATATTAAATTTCAAAAAAAAAGTAATAATGATTTAAAGAACAAAATACTGTTTAATATGTTTAAAATCTTTTCTGAAGTCTCTGAAAGTAAATACTATTAAAGTTTCAATTTTAGTAAAATAAAAAGTAATAGTAAAATATGTTGTACAAGCATTATTTGTTATAGTAAGTTACAAGGCTTTATATGATCATGTTAAATATACCTCATTTATTTTATATCATTATTTTTTACCTTCATCAAATTAAATACTTACCCCCATTTAATAATTTTTGATGTTCAGTAATTCAATGACCGTTAAATTGTTTTCTGTTGATTGCATAAAGAAAAAAATTTTAAAAAATCTTTTTTTTTATTTTAAGCTACAGCATTATTTAAATTTAGAAAATAATATCTATATAATATAAAAATGTAAAAAAACATTATTTTACACCAAGAATAAACATTTTTTCTATCCTTTTGTAAGGCTGGCTGGCAGTTTATTATGAAAATAAATCTTGAAAATCGACCTGGTAGAGAAAAAACTCATATATCACTTCTACAATGGAGAAATTCTCAAATAGCAATCAGAGTCAATCAATTTAATCAGATACTACATGGTGTAAACTTATTTGAACAGTGGGCTGTTGATTCTCATCTACAAGTCGAGGTAAATAATCTTAATTTCATTAGAACTCAACAAAGCCGTTTTCGTGTTGAACAATATGGAGGGTTAATTGATTATCTTAATGATGCAGCAGTTCGACAAGGAACATCTGTTAGTCGTTTGGTGATTTTACCATCATCTTTTCAAGGATCAGCCCGAAACATGAGAGAAAAATTCCATTATGAAATGGCAATCGTTGCAACACAAGGCAAACCTTATCTCTTTATTACTATGACATGCTATTCAAATAGGAAAGAAATTCAAGACAACTTTTTCGAAGGCCAACAGCCGAGTGATAGACAGGATTTAAATGCTCACATTTTCAACATCAAATTAAAATCACTCATTCAAGATATTGTTATGAATAAAGTGTTTGGACATGTTAAAGCTTATGTGTATACAATTGAGTTTCAGAAACGAGGACTTCCTCACGCGCACGTGCTCTTTATTCCTGCCGATGATTGTAAAATTGACACAGCTGAAAAGATCGATCGTTTTATTTGTAATGACATACTTGATCATAATCATGAACGAGAGCTGTATGAGACAGTCATTCGTAAAATCATACATGGTTTTTGCAGTGAAGCAAACCCAAATGCACCGTGTATGAAAAATAATAAAGGCATCAAGAAATTTCCGAAAATATTTTCTCCACATACTATTGCAGAAGTTGATAGCTATCCTATTTCTCGAAGACGTCAAGAAGTATAAGTTGCATTAGGAAATTGGACTGTTGACAATCGTTTTGGTGTTCTTTATAATAATTCCTTACGCGTAAATATAATTGTCGTATCAACGAAGAATCGTGTCAATCAGTTAAGGCCATTAAATATACTTACAAATATATTTACAAATAAATTTAAAAGGGTATGAATTGGATTCAAATAATGGAATTGTACATGATTTAATAAAATAATTTATTGATGCACGATATGTCTGCGCTCCGGAAGCGATTTGGACACTTCTTCAAAATCACGGTCGTTCACACTCTGTTTATCGTCTTGCTGTTGACCTTCCTGATGAACAAATGGTTTATTATTAAGAAGTACGAGAAAATTAAGCGACTGAGAGAGCGGATACTCAATTCACACATCTGACAGCGTGGTTTGAATTAAATAAGCACAACGAAAATGCACAGAAGTTTCAAAATACTTTGTTTTTGATAAAACAAGAAGTATGTGAAAAGTGAGAAAAAGGAAGATAAAGTTGTATCACGTATTCATGCAGTTTGTCCAAAAGATCTGGAGCGATTTTACCTCAGATTATTGCTACAATATATTCGAGGCGCGTAAAGTTTTGGGCATATAAAATATGTTGATGGAGTAGTTCAAGAATCATTCTAAAGTGCTGCTATTTAAAGAAATCTTCTTGAAGATGACTCGGAATGGGAAAGACGCTTGGATGCAGCATGTAATGTTTGTATGCCTTCGCAAATGCGTCTAACATTGGCATTTATCTGTATATTCAATTCACCGAAAAATCCAGCCGCTCTGTTCGAAATTTAAAAGGAGTGTTTGTTATCCGATATATAAGACACTTCGATAGATTCGTAGCAGAAAAAAGCACTTCAAGATATCGAGGCTGTTTTAAGATTGCATGGCATGAAATGTAGCGATTTCAATTTGCATGAACCAGGTCCAATTCAAATTATAGAACTCGTTTTCGATACTACTAAACAGGAAGAAAAAGCAAATCGTTTAATTCCTACGTTGAATCCTTTACAAAGACAAATTTTTTATGAGATACTAGCAGACCCGTGGTGCGTTGAAACGATCTCAGTAAAAATGAATAAATTTAAAGAAAGCAATGAGTGGTATGTTTACAAACAGTTATGCCAGAAACCTTCGTGGAAGTGTGAAAAGAAAATTAATAGCAAACGGAAAAATAAATTATTAATTAAATAGCGTACAAAAGAGGAAACGATATTATGGACCCGGGACCAAAATGAGTGATACGTACTCAAGCTATATTCCTCAATATCGTGTAAAATCGAATAGGGAATACAATTATTAAAGTTCAGTAAAAAAGACAGTTGGGGCCCCCAGCTCCGAGGGAATGGACATTAGGAGTTCAGTGCACTATAGCAATATAGGCTCTTAAGTTTTTATATACTAAGTTTGGTCAAAATCCAGTTATTTTCTCATTATCTAACGCTTAAACTACTTTTTATATAGTTATATTGTTATATATAGTTATATAGTTTTTATATAAGGGGAAAATGACACAAAGGGACCCCCACCCCAAGAGGTCAATTTCAAAAACCTGTTCATTTTAATTCAGTTTTATTGTGGATATATTTCTCAAGATCTGTAAAAAGTGAATAGGAAAAATATCTTAAACATATATGAAAAAATACATTGGGGCGCCCGGCCCCGAAGAAATCGATATTAGAAGTTCAGTGCCCTTAAATATTTTAATATGGGATACCAAGTTTTTTAATACAAAGTTTGGTTAAGATCCATTCATTTACGTAGTAGCTAACGCATAAACTAAATTTTATATAGCTCATATAAACAAAAAACGATACTAAGGGCCCCAGGGCCCATTCTGTGCAAGACATAAAGTTCAAAACACCTGTTTGTTTCAATATGGATATAATGGATGCATTTATCATTATTTTTCAAGATCGGTTATAAATGAATGGGGAATAAATTCTAAAAGCTTATGAAAAAAGGCATTTTGGGCCCCGAAGCCAAAAGGAATGGTCATTAGGAGTTTATTGCCCTATAGTATTTTAATATTGGCTGTCAAGTTTGTATATACCTAGTTTAGTTAAGATCCATCAAATGTTGTTGTTCGTCCGTCGATTCGACGAAGACCACTCTAGTCATCCGATGGTTGCTGGGACTGGCTTTGTTTGTGCGTGCGCAGATGACTGATGAGGCCGATCCTTGCACGGAAGGTTCGGGAACAGAAGGGACAAGGGACGAGTGGGACATCTCCATGAGGGTTGACAGCACGGGCCTTTCGGGCTTGCCTCTTCTTTTCTGCGGAGGTGATCTGGTTTGCCTCGCATGACTTGGCACCTTCGTGGATGGAAGAACGCCAGGTGGAACGGTCTAATGCAGCAAGTTCCCACGTGTCTGGGTTGATGGCAAACGCTTTCAGTGTGTCTTTGAAGCGTTTTTTTGCCCACCGTGGGACCGCTGGCCATGCCTGAGCTCGCCATAGAAGAGTCTCTTTGGCATTCGGACCATGTGCCCCGCCCAACGAAGCTGGGACTGCATCAGGAGCGTGAATATGCTGGGGAGACCTGCCTTGGTCAGTACCACTGTGTCTGGTATTTTATCCTGCCACTTTATGCCGAGGATCTTCCCGAGGCTTGTTGAATGAAAGTGGTTAAGCTTCCATCAAATAACACAGTAGCTAACGCTTGAACTAATTTTTATATAGCTCATATAAGCAAAACATGACATGATGGGCCCCCGGTGCCCCATAAGTGTTAAATTTAGAAAAAAAGTAGCCAGTTACCATTTCGGGAGCATACTCAACAACCTCGAAAAGTTTCATGATGATCGGGTGAATGGTTTAGTCAGCTATAAAGGACATGCACACACTCACACAGACATACATTGATTTTTATATATATAGATCAACATCACTTTATGATACCACGCTGAATCGCTATTCTTCTTTATTAATGGGCCTGGAGGCTCGGGAAAGACGTATCTTTACAATACTTGGATGTGTTTTGCACGTGGACAAGGAAAATGCGTTAAAGCTTTTGCAACAACAGGAATTGCAGCAGATTTAATGACAGTTGGTCGAACAGCTCATAGTGGATTTAAAATTCCATCATTAGCAAATGAAACATCTGTTTCCAATATGAAGGTTCCTTCGGTTGAATGAAACTAACTCAAAGAGGCATCTATGATAATAATTGATGATGCATCTATGTTAGCTACTCACTCTCTACGAGTCATTGATCTGATGCTTTGAGAAATCATGAATGACACTCGACCATTTGGTGGTAAAGTTCTGATTTTAGGCGGTGACTTTTGACAAACATCAAATGTAGTCCCAAGAGGCAGTGTTATCGATATCATTGAATTATGTGTAAAATATTATCTAATATGGCGTCACGTCAAACAGCGAAGTTTAACTACGAACATACGATTTGCAGGTTAACATGAATTTAATGATTGGGTGTTGCGCTATGTAATTGTTATTTAACAAATGATAACGATTTGGATACAGAATTGATTGAAATACCCGATGGCATGCTTGAAAAAGAAGAGATAATTAATTCAGTATTTGGTAGTTCAATAAGAAAAACCCGTAAAAAACCAAGTTTTTGACTATAAATCCTTTATGTACGAGAAGTAACTAAAAGAATGTTCATTATAATACGCAGCGCCAGACCATCCAGAAATACAAAATTGAAGTTGTGTCGTAAAACATGTTTAATATAATACGCACCGATCAGGAATATGTTTATAAAAAGAGCTGTCAATAAAATACGCACCTTATTGCGCGACAGAAAGGTTGTTCAATATAATACGCACCGCGACGCTCTATCTCAAAAAATAGCATGATACATAGGAATAAAAAAAATAATCTAAAAAATCAATAATTTAATTACGGTACATGCGATCGATCTGAAATTTTGATACAGTGTTTTTATCATCGGTACGAAACTGCCTGCAAAATTTCAGCTCGCTATCTTGCGAGCAAGTGGGTTAAAAATCGATCAAAAGTTTTGGCGACAAGCAAGCAAGCAAGCAAGCAAGCAAGCAAGGTCCGCCGCAGACACCACGAGTTAATATAAAGGATTTAAAAAGGACATCAACTCCAGATGAAGTTGCTGAAACTGCAAAAAGAGTCATTCACACACCAAAAAATGTCGATGCAACGGAGCTCAACATGAAAATACTTGAACTAATTACAGTGTCAAGGGTATGAGAATCACTGTATAGTGTATGCCTGTTGCGTGGAGTGAAAACTAGTTCACTGTTTTTGTTAGTGAACTCTGATCAAGTGAGCGTGTGGTCAGAGGACATGCGAGAGGTCAGAGAGACCAGTGTGGAAGTAGATTTGAAATGATGTCAATTTGTTGTACAGCGAGTTGTGTAGAGAGTTCTGATCGTATGCTGTACACTGTACATGTGAGGAGACAGTCAACGACATTGTTTAATATACTACGAGTGAGTCAGGAGTTGTATAAAGATTATATTTCCTGTTCTAAGAACAACAGCCAGTTTCTACAACATAATAAAAATTGGATCGTTTGTATAGACCTTTGTTATTTTCGGTGCATTGAGAGCAAGCGGAGAGCAAATCAATTCCTATAAATATAAGACATGACATACAGGAAATGAAACTCTCTTTTTGAGTATTGATTCTATGATATCAGATGATCAAAATGATTTCATTGATTTTCCTGCTGAGTTTTTGCATTCACAATGCCCTTCAGGAATGCCACCACATATTTTAACATTTAAAGTGGGAGCATTTATCATGCTTCTAAGAAATTTAAATCCATTAAAGTGTTTACTAAATGGAACAAGATCAATAGCAGACGTCTTCATCAAAACTGTATCAAAGCTGAAATTATCACAGGGAGCAAGAAAGTAGAAGAAATGTGTATTCCCCAAATCAATTTGGTGTCGAGTGAAAGCACTTTGTCATTTAGAATGAAGCGACTACAATATCCAGTAATGTTGGGATTTGCAATGACGATTAACAAAAATCAAGGCCAATCTTTGACAACGTCAGTGTATATCTTCCTGAGCTGTCTTTTCTCATGGACAGTCGTATGTTGCTTTAACACGAGGAATACATCATTCAAATCTAAGAGTATTCATTAAAATACATTCCTTCAAGGATATTTACTTCATAAATCGAGAATATATACAAAAAATGTTGTCATTAAGGAATTGTTGAATTAAATTCAATGAAAGTTCCGTATTATATTATTTTTTATTCTGATGTGTAATTTTTTCAAAATTAATTGATTTCAGCTGAAATATATTTATTTTGAAGACTGACGTCATTTTTGACGAGTAATACACTAGTCAATTAATAAAAATGATAAAAAAGGATAGTTTAATTAAATGTATTTAATATTGAAATGTAATATTATCTAGTTTTATAGCTGCTAGCAATTATAATCAGTCTAATTAGACTATTGCACCCTATTAGACTTTATTTATTTATTTTTTTAAATCAGGAATTAATATGCTATCTAAAAGTCTCTTGGAGTGTCATCACTGCCTGCAGGATCGTGTCTGTCAAAGAGCATCTAAATTACTTTTGTTGATCTCTATGCAAGAAAAACTTTGTTCATAAATATATGTAGAACCAAAAAAAAATAAAAAAATTGAGAACTTTTTTCAAGTAAATATTTTCACCTATGGGAATTTTCCAGCAGAAAAAATCTTATAACAGTCAACTAGTGTCATAGTATTTAACGTTTTTCTTATTGTGTGTTCTGACTGCATGCCAATTAGTTCAAGCTGCTGCTCACCAGGCACTGTATACATATCAGTAGCGATTGGACGCAGTCGATCTAATGTAAAAATGAGACGAGTTTTCGTTCCCAAACATAAAGCAAATGTCATTTCAAGGCGGTCTTTCTGAGTCTTTTTGTTGGATAACAATAAAATATGTGGCGGGCCACATATGGCCCACAGGTTGAATATTTACCATCCCTAGTGTATAGGAATCAACTCGCCTTACTAAGTCATTTTGGAAGAAAACTTAAAACACGCAACGTTAGACTAAACTAAAGGCTGTGATCAAAGATTCGGTGTACACCAATCAGAACTCGACTCCATGCAATAAAAATTGTAATAAAATGAATGACCAGACATAGTGAATACGCATAGAAATCAGCGATATTCTTTCTATATAAGAATATTGAGTTCGTTTACCTGTTCCAAAAAGTGTTGGCCTCTACGTGGCTCAGAACACGTACTTAGTTGTTGACATTTATCATGTAATAAAGTAATAAAATGACTAGTTAGTAAATCAACACATTGACTAGATAACATTGGTCTTCTAGTTATATTTTATAAACAACTAGCTGAGATACCCGGTTTCTCCCTGGCCTGTATTGGGGTTCTCATTAAAAAACAACAACATTTTTTATCACTAAATGATATAACAGAACAGCCTAGTAGCCATTTATGTCAAATTATCCGCGTGAATACCTTTTATAATGGTCCATATGAAAAGTGTCTCCAATTGCTGTCTACATTCCAATAGGATCCCTTTCTTATTCCGGATACTATTCACTGTTTATAAAATTTCTTGGCGCCATTTTATCTACTGAGAGACATGATTCAGTATGGTAGGAATTATTATAGCAATTATGCCTAAGGAGATATAAGAAAATACAAAAACTATTTGTAAACTGATAAAACAAACTATTCTATAAGTTTCAAAATTGTAAAAAAGAGAAAAAAATAGTTGAATTATTTTTTAAATGTTTATTATATTTAAACGTTTGACAATAAACACGTAATATTATTTTGTTTCTGGAAAAACTTGAATGTTTATGTGAGAAAAAAATGTATACATGAGATATAAATACATGACATTATTGTTAAATATATTTACACACAACGATTTGAAAGCTTAACACATGCAAACACACTAATTTATAACTCTCATTGACTTAAAAATTCAACTTATATTGTAAGTATTGTGCAACAAAATTAACTGAATATTTTAAATCAAATAAAATAACTCAAATTTTGAATCTATTATACATGTTTGATGTAAACATCCATGACAATAAATTATTTGCAATAGATTGTCTACATTCTCAAATAGGATCCCTTTCTGATTTGTTGGATCTCGTTCTAGGGGAAATCCTTTCCCCTATATGATTCCATGTTTTTTAGACTATATTCTCCATTATGATCCCGATGCGTAATGAGATCCCATTAATGAAGTAAATCCCTTTCCCCTATAAAATAACAAACTTTGATGAAATCACCTAGCTCAATATTATATCTTTGCATTAATTGATTCTATTTTTGATAGAATCTCTTTCCCCAATATGACTCCATATTTCTTTGCGATTACATACCCAATTATGATGCTTTGCGTAATGGTATCCCATTCATGAAGAAAATCCATTTCCCCTATAAAATACGATACTCTAATTTGATCACATAGCTTAGTACTATTCCGTTGCATAAAGAGATCCCCCTTTTTTGTATAATCCCTTTCCCTGGATCCCGTTGCATAATGGAAACCCATTCATGATGCGATCAATTTTTCCATTGTGATATATCGGTGGGATCACATATCAAAATATTGCAAAATGGAATCCGGTTTTTAATCGAATCCTTTTCTCCACAATTATCCCGTTGCATAATGGAATCCCGTGCTTTGTCGAATTCTTTATCCCTAGATGATCCCTTTCCCCGCTTGGATCCCATACTTCGGTTTGGTTTACTTACCCCAGTATGATACCATTATATTATGGGATCCTGTTTCCTGTTAGCTCCCATTCTGGTTTCACTCACATTTAAGCAAAAACCATTACTCATTTAAGTTTTTAAAAGGTGCCAGGCGGAAACCCATTCTATTCACGCGAGGTCTGAAACCAAAAATAAGTCAGAAAAACAATTGAAGAAGACTTTAAAATTAGTCCAATGTTATATTTGTTATAAATTACTGCGGGCGTAATGAAAACTTAAAGCACAGAAATTTCTAGAATATTTTAAATTATACCCGAATCAAGTGAATAATAAATTTATGGTACAATCATATTCTGGCAAATATTTGGGCATATTTTTTAAAACTTGTCCCGATAAAAGAGACTATAAATCAACGATCTTTCAAAACTAAAATTTAGAATTTTATTGAATATTTTTGACATTCTATCCCGTGAGGTTTACCAAACTGTAAAGCGGTCAGAAAAACAATTAGTTAATATCTCAAATTGAATCCAATTAAAATCTGTTTTAAATAACTGAAACGAAATTACAGTGGCTTCTATAATATTTTACATAATACCCAAATCAAGTGAATAATCAGACAAATATTACATTCAAAGTGTGACGAAAAATGGGGGTAATACTTTAAAACTTGTCCCAGTAAAACAGGCTAAAAAATAACAAATAAAATTAACGATTAAATTCTCGATTAATCGTTAAAAATTTGTATCGATTAAAATTATTTTAATCGATAAAAATTCAATTAAAATAAAAGAAAATATTTATAATATTTTTAAAAAGTTTTATTAATAAATAAATAATTATAATTTTTATTTTTTTACGTACAAACGTCTCCCGCATAATATTATAATTTATTTTTTAAATTTATGTGGACCGGCAGACATCAACAAAAAAATGGCTGACAGCATCAGGGCAGTTAAATTTAAACAGATAACTGGAAAAGTGAGCAAAATTTTTGTTTGTAAGCTAACTGCGGATGGGAAAGTCGAAGATCGTGAAACATTTGACTGTGTTCACTGCCATAATCAATTCTCTTTGAAAGGATCAAATACATCGCTGACGTACCACCTTCTGCACAAACATCCGATGAAGTATCAACACATTGTCATAAAATTTAGTTCAAAATATTCTTAATTTTCAATGTCTGTGAGACAGGGGAAATAACTCAATAAAATTAAAAAAGGTCAATTACCTGATTTTGTTACTTCCCTTGAAATGTTCAGTTTAATGACATCATAAATTTCTATTTTTGGCTTTAATCGAAATTAATTTTTCAAAAGTTAGCGATTAAATTTTAATTAATCGATAAAAGCCCTAATATATATATATATATATATATATATCTTATTTTATCTTATCCGTTACAGTGTCCTACGGTTATCTATTGTTTGTTTTTAGTCTTGCATTCTCATTAGAGTCTTAAATGTTGATAAAGTGTTGGTTATCCTGGTTTCTTCAGGCAACCCATATCCCGCCGGAATTCCGGACAGGAAGAACGAAAATGTGTATATGTTTGTTCTTGCATATGGAATAAGAAAGGTGTTTTTATCCTTATCTGAGGGTTGTATATTATCTTATCTATGTGTTGTATTTTTTAATTATAATAAATTGATCTATGTATGATTACTACTTTACTCTTAATTCTTCTATCCTTTAGTGTTTCAATGTTTAATGATTTAACAAATGGTGTTATTCTTGTCAGTTTTGAATATTCTCCAGTAATGAATCTGGCAGCTCTTTCTGAATTTTATTAATGTTTTTTTTTGTGTGGATGGGTAACCTACAGAAGATGCATATTCTAGTACATGTCTCACCAAAGTGAGATAGCATTTTAGTTTTTGTATCTCTATTACATTTGTAAACGTTTTTTTTTATAAAGTCTAAGGTTTTTTATTATTTTTTAATAACTTTATTTACATGGGGATTCCAAGAAGCTTTCTCATTTATTATGACTCCTAAGTATTTTGCATATGTAGTTTCGGATAGTTATTTTCCATGAATGAAATATTTTGAATTTATTTGTTTCTTTTTCTTTGTTACCCTTAACAGTTGACACTTTTCTGTGTGGAAAGACATACTCCAGTTAGTTTCCTATTTTATCAATTAATCTAAGATTTTTTAGTAAAAATATTGCTATCTTGTTCTGATTTAATTGTTCTATAGATCATACAATCATATGAAAATAACCTAACTTTTGTTCCTGTTGAGATGTTGTTGGGTAAATCAATTATATACATTAAAAAGAGCAAGGGACCTAGCACAGTTCCTTGTGAAACTCCTAAGTTAACATTTATTGGTGCAGATTTAGATCAATTAATTATTACAGTTTGCTTCCTACCCAAAAGGAAGTCTTGGATCCAGCGATGTAAGGGAACTGAGATGCCAAAGTAATTATTTTTGTTAAGTAAACTAAGATGGTGAACTTTGTCACATGCCTTTGAGAAGTCTAGTAATATTGAATCTATTTGATCATTATTGTCTATGCCTTTTGATAGTTCATCTATTAAACCTATTAATTGTGTTTCACATGATCTGTTTTTTCTAAAGCCGTGTTGATGTGGTCATAGGGCATTATATTTGTCTAGGCGGTTAACAATTCTACTATATATTATGTGTTCTAGTAATAAACAGGAGATTCTAGTAAGTGATACAGGTCTGTAATTACTAGGTTCTGAGTTATCAACTTTCTTAAAGAGGGAATTTACGTTTGCTAATTGCCAATCCTGGGGCACTTTGCCCTGGTTTAGAGAGGCTTGAAAAAGATCTGCAAGGATTGGGAACAGTTCATTGTTCAGTTCTTTTAATAATCTTCCTTGTCGCCTGATGCAGAAAATAATGATCCAGAATATGTGTTAAGGATATTAGCTTTAGCCTCATTATCATTTTAGGTTTTATTATTTGAGTCTTTTAGGCTGGCTATTCCTGAAGGTTCCATTTTTTTTAGATTTGATAAAAGGCCATAAGTTTTTATTGTTATATTTTGAAATTACATTATTTATATATTCATTTTGGAGGTGTCGATCACGTTTTTGTGTCAAGTGTTTAATCTTTAAGTATTTTGTGTGTATCCTGTTTAAATTGGTAGCCTTAAATTTCTTAAATAAATTCTCTTTTTTGTTTGCATAGCTTTTTTAATTTAGATATGAACCAGCATTTGTTAATTTTATTTGATGTTAGTTTTGTTGGAACATTCTCATCCATTATAGTTTTTAAATTTGTCTTTATATCATTTCAAATTTCTTCTACTGGGCTATTTGTATTAAATTTACTTAGGAAAGTTTGTTGGAAGTTAGCCGCTGATTGGTGTAGTTAGAGGCGTCCAAACGTTTTGATTGGCAGGTCATATTCCTTGAAGTAAAGATATTCGCGGGCCGGATTAAAATAATTTTAAAAAATGACATATGGTGATATGCTTTTATGCAAATTTTAATGTGAAGGGTGAAAGTGAGATCTTCAAGGCAGTAAATGAGTGAGGTCAGGCTATATGGTACTGGTTTTGATACTTATGATATCACGTAGTTGAGAGTCACTTATTCTCTTCCTCACATAGTTCTTGTTAAAATTCATAGCTAAAATATCTGCTCACACAAATATGCCGAGGGAAGCAAGCAGAGCATTTTCTTAGCAAATGTTCGAATCTCTTGAAATCTTTCTTTATCCAGCTGACTGTAAAAGTCAATGAGAGAAAGCGGTTGTCAGCTGCAACTTTAAACATCACTTTGCAACTCAGCGAGTTGCAGCTGCCGATTGCCTGGAGCATTATCAGTGTCAACAGAGATAGGTGAAGAATTAAACAACCCCGTAAAAACAAAGTTTTTACTATAAATCCCTTATATATGAGACGTAACTAATGATCCTACATGTGGAAGAAAATCAGAAGCCCCGAGCCTAGTGCTCTTCATGGGTCTTCCTGGAAAACCCTCCCAGCTATTTGGCCCCCTCCCCCAGAAAAGGACGTGACAGCTGGGAAAAAACCCCCGGAGCGGTCGCTTCTGAAGCGGCCACCTGGGCATCCAGGACAGAAAGTCGAAAATGCCTCCCACTAAGTTGACCTCACAAGGAGGGGTGAAATTGCCTTACTACGACCCGCTACCACTTCGGCGCCACCCCGGCAAAGCATACGAGTCTCAATGGTTAGGATCGCCGCTTTGTTTGGGATCATCAATGACCTACCTAGGGTGCAACCCCAACTGGAAGGTTTCCTCAGAGCTGGCGTCCACTGCGTTCTTCACGGTTCCTTTTGCTAATCCGTACTGGCGCTCCTGGCCCTAAACCGGCACCGCTCAATGGCGTTGCTAGTAAAATTGAGGGGGACGAAACGGTCGCTTCAGATTTACCCAACCCTCTCAACGGGTACTTTGGTTTTCATCATCGACAATGCATTTAAGATGCTTTGTCTAAGATCCGTACAGCGACTGTAATCATATGTAATTAGTACCTAACACCTAACATATTCGGCATTGCCTGCCGGGAGTTGTTGGTTTCAGGTCGCCGAGTCGCAGTCAGGTCCGTGCCCCCGACCTTACTCATCCGCCGAGTCCCATAGAGGCCACTCCCTTTCGACAGAGACGTAACTAAAAGTATTGATTACGTTCAAACGCGACAAACATTTACAGACTGAAACCGCATTATCTCCCCTGGCTTTAAAACCGGGGGAAGGGGAGGGGGTTTGGACATCGACGGGTGGCGTCAATGCGTTAACTCAACTCCTGGTATTAAACACGAGATGTGGTCATCGATGGCTGGCGTGAAGTCAAGTGATCCGTAATATGTAAACAATAGCGACCGAGACATATGGTTTATAGAGATAAACTAAAAATGCATTAATTTAATTACGGTACGTTCGATCGATCTGCAATTTTGATACGATGCATTGTTAGGTAACACAAGTCTATGTGCCACATTTCAGCTCGATGGCATCACGGGAAGTGTGTTATTTTTTATTTTGTTTTTACGCCCGACCGACGTACGAAGAGATGAAAACAGACAAGATTTCGAAGATAATATAAGTGATTTAAAATAAAACAACCATGTAAAAACAAAGTTTTTGACTATAAATCCCTTATATATGAGACACAATTAAAAGTATTGATCATGTTCAAACGCGATATACATTTACAGACTGAATCTGCCTTAAATCCCCTTTGCTGTATAACCTTTAGGGGGGGGGGTTGTGAGGGGGAGTTGAGAGAAGGGAAATGTCTAGTCACCGATCACTGGACCACGCTCAGAGTGACACGTAAAATGAAAACAAAAGCACACCGGTACATCGATGGGTAGCGTCAACGCGTGAACTGAAATGCCATGTGGAACAAAGACAATAACAAACTTTTAAATTGAATTACATATGTTGTATAGAGATAAACTAAAATTGCATTAATTTAATTACGGGACGCTCAATCGATCTGAAATTTTGATAGGATACATTGTTAGTTGACACGAGTCTATGTGCCAAATTTCAGCTCAATGACATCACGGAAAGTGTGTAATTTTTTACTTGTTTTTTTCCGCCCGACCGACATACGAAGACATGACGACAGAGAGAGAGAGACAGAGAGAGAGACAAGATTTCGAAGTTAATATAAGGGATTTAAAAACGTGATTTCCTCTTCATTAGTTGCAAAGTCCTGAAAGCTTCTTTGAAATTCAACAACCAGGGATGTGAAATCTTCAATACACCTCTGCATTTGCTAATTGAAACTTCTTCTGGAAATCTTTTGATTTCTTGTAGTGAGGGGAAATGTGTGGCATTAGGCTGCATTTGAAATAGTTGACTTTGAAAAAGTTGCAGCTTGTTCCCAAAGGACTTGATATGTGAATATAATTGGATTACCTTTGCATTTTTTGAAGATTTTCGTTAAGAACGTTTAGATGTCTTTTCATATCAACTACAAATTTAAAATCTGCCAGCCAAGCAGTATCAGATTGTTCTGGATTAACTTCAATGAATTCCCCAAGTTCCCTTTTAAGTTCGTGGAAGCGCTGAAGTGCATTCCCCGGACTGAGCCATCTTACATTATTGTGATACACAACATATCCTTATTCTCCCTGGATTTCAAGAAGAAATTGTTGAAATTGGCGGTGAAACAGGGCTTTAGAGCGAATAGAGTTTAAAGCTTTTATCACTGGCTTAATGACATGATCATATATAAGGTGTTTGGTACAAATAACTTGTTAGTTAATGATACAGTGACGTTTAAAAGCCACCCTCTCCGCTGACTTTGTTACAGACAAGTGTTGCTATTCCACTATGCTCACCAGTCAGTGGCGTAACTAGACCTTTTGCCGCCCGGGGCGGTCTCCAATTTGCCGCCCTTTATAAGTCAATAGCTTCATTGTTTTTATAAATTAAGAAACATAAATAAATAATTGTAATTGAAACAAAGTAATGGTGGCAAACATTTTTACCATTGGATGCCATATTTAAGTAAGCCCAGGCAATAAAGGAGGTCAAATAAGATGTTATACCCATAAATACATATTTTATAAGAATTACGGACAATACAAGATACTTTTTTAAGGTTACAAGAAAGATAATGAGGTTGCAGCCATGAGACAAGCGTATTCCAAATTTTCACCAAAAAATACCAATTAGTATGCTTTCGTTTTGTATTTATAAAAAAATGTTTTAATTATTTTTTATGAATAAATTGTTTACATTAGTATGTAAACATATTATTTATACATTTATTTTCCTAACTTCCATAGTAGAAAATCGTGTATTATGCTATCAAAGTTTAAATAATTTGTTATATTTTGTTCTTTGGACAATATTGCAAGATTTTGTAGTCTTTAAATAGTCTTAAATCATGCACTCATTGTGGAACGAAGATAATTTTTTATCAACTTCAGTTTGGAGAAGCTCCTTTCACAACTAGCGACACTGATAACAATAATTGTTATAATAATTCTTAGCAAGATTACAATGTTGGGTTCAGAAGTTTCCAATCTATACTGTTTAATAAATTTTAATAGATCAAGGGGGCCTTTTCCTCCATTTTCCCAACGCAATGCCTCTTTTTGGGGTATAGGTACAGCCATGAAACCTGGATCATTCTTCTTTCAATATGAAACTGTTCTTTATCAATGTCAATAAAATCATTTATTTGACATTCAATTTCTTAATTTAGTAGGTTGCATGGGATATATGCACGAATATTTTCTGACAAGGACATGCAACTGATCAAAGCGTTCTTTTAATTCCTTTATAATTCGATCCATGGATTAAAAAATTTCTCGTCGTTCTAAACATAAGACCACGTCTTTTAAATTTCCCCCACTCATATGTTTTTCCCTTCTAACTTGGCGTTCAGTCGATGTCTCCAACTCTTCACACATTCTTTTGGCTGCTATAACAGATTTTTCCATTAGCACATCTCTTTGTTCCATGAAATGGGTTTGCAAAGAATTTAGTTTTATATGGCATTGGTGAACATTTTATTTGAAGGTATTTTTGAGCATCATTAATTTACAAAAAAAAAGACGGATTCCCATAAATTGTGGCAACATAGAAAAGAAACAGATTGCATTGAATTGAGAAAATTTTCAGCAAGTTATCTCGTTTTACTATTTTCTTCTTTAGATGTCAATTTTTCCAAGGCGCTTAAAATGTGGAAAAAAAGAAGATTTTTTACTATAGTTACTGCTTCTGTTCCTTGGGGGAGCTACCATCTCCTACCAAGCGCGTCCTCGGGCGGTGGATAGAGGAACGACCTTTAGATATAAAGGTTAGCCGTGAATATTGAATAAGCGGCCGCGGACCAACTGGTTTGCTGTCGTTGAGGATGAGGTGGGGTACCCCTTGGTAAGGATACTCTTTAAAAATGCCTCATAAATCCCAGGAAATGACTGCAAAAAAGCGAACATAGAGTGCTTAAACTCTAAACCCGGACAGATGAGGCCGTTAGCTAGGGATAGCATTCATCTAGGATAGAAAACTCCGAAATAAAATCAACTGCTGCCTTGCAGGAGGTGGAGGGATCCACAAAGGCTAGGGAACCTTACCCGAAAAATAAGGCAGTTATCCAGAGAGCTGAAAGGGAACCCTCCCAGATGGTTTTGCGCAGGGCCAACAACCCAGCCATGTAAAAAGAAGATTGTTACTGAAACTGAAAGCAAAGCAAACACACATAACACAGTCAAAGGCGAGAGTAGAGCTCCTCAAAGGAGACTAATGAAGCCTTGTGGGGAAAGTCAACAGAATCCCACAAGGCCGACCACCCTACTCAAACCGATGAAAAAGAAAAACTACCTCATCTACAAGGCACCCCTCAACTTGGGAACATGGAATGTCCGAACACTACTAGAACCAGGCAGATGCGCCCAAGTCACCAAAGAGATGGTAAAGTACAAACTACAAATTCTGGGACTAAGTGAAGTACGGTGGAACACATTTGGAGAAACTAGACTTCAAGCAGGTGAAATCCTGCTCTTCTCTGGAAAAGAAAATGAAGAAGACACTCATGAAAATGGAGTAGCACTCCTATTGAACAAAGACGCATTTAAGAGCCTCCTTGAATGGGAGCCAATTTCAGACAGAATAATCAGAGCCAAATTCCTGTCCAGGTTCAAAAAATGTCCATATCATTATGTGCTATGCTCCCAACCAACCTTGCACCCGAGGAAGATAAAGTGGCATTCTATGAACAACTTCAAAGTATAATGGATAAAATACCGAAAAGAGACATACTGGTCGTCATGGGCGATATGAATGCTAAAGTTGGCAAATGACAACATAGAGAGAGAGAAGGTAATGGGCATACATGGAGTGGGCAACATGAATGAAAATGGAGAGATGTTTGCAAACTTCTGCACATTCAATGAGCTGGTGATTGGAGGCACCATCTTCCCACACAAAAATTGCCACAAAGTAACGTGGGTTTCACCAGACAACAAAACAGAGAATCAAATAGACCACATCACTATAGGTCGCGCCTGGAGGAGCACATTGCAGGATGTACGAACAAAAAGAGGAGCAGACATTGGATCAGACCACCATCTGGTTGTGGCCAAGCTAAAAATAAAGCTAGCCAACCAAAGGCCAAAAACAGACAGGCGAATTAGATTTGACCTAGCCAAGCTCCGAAACCCACAGGAAAAGAACGAACTACAGCTAACCCTTAAAAACCGATTTGCTGCACTGCAACTAGACGATGATAATGAAGACAAAACCTGGGATAACTTCAAAGAAATTATTACAGTATCTTGCAAGGAAATACTAAAACCTGCCCCGGAAAACAAAAAACACTGGATCAGCGATGAGACATGGCAAAGAATTGAAGATCGGAAACATGCAAAACAAAAAGTGAATCAAGCCAAAACAAGAAAACATAAACAACTTACTCAACAAGAGTACCATACAATTTCAAAAGAGGTCACAAAAATGCTTAGAAATGACAAACGAATATTTTATAATAAGCTAGCTGAACAAGCAGAAGAAGCAGCAGGAAAAGGAGATCTAAAACAGTTATACAAAATTACTAAACTCTTGAGTGGCAAGAAATCTAACTACAATGTACCAGTCCGAGATAAACAAGGTAAAGTCATTTCCTCCATAGATGACCAGCTTAGAAGATGGAAAGAATATTTCCAGGAAGTCCTAAACAGACCGACCCCTCTGAACCCACCCGTTTTGACCACAGGAGAAACACTGGACATAAATATGGAAGAGATATCCAAAGAAGAAATATGGACGGCCATCAATCAAATGAAGACAGGAAAAGCAGCAGGTGTAGACAACATACCACCGGAGGTCCTAAAAGAAGGAGGAGCTGAAATCATCAACCAACTCCACAGTATCTTCAACAAAATTTGGTCAACTGAAACCCCTCCTGCAGAATGGAAAAGGGGCTTACTGATTAAAATTCCAAAGAACGGGGATCTGTCACAATGTGAGAAATGGCGAGGAATTACTCTACTATCAGTACCAAGCAAGGTCTTTAGCAGAACGATACTAAACAGAATAAAAGATGCCTGCGATGATCTCCTGAGAGAAGAACAAGCTGGGTTCAGAAAAGGAAGATCGTGCATTGACCAAATAGCAACACTCCGGATAATTATAGAACAATCTATTGAATGGCAATCTCCACTCTATGCCACATTTGTGGACTTTGAAAAGGCCTTTGATAGCATAAATAGAGAAACTATATGGTCAATAATGAGGCACTATGGATTACCAAATAAAATAACTAACATCATCCGAAATCTGTACGAAAACTTCACCTGCCAAGTAGTACATAATGGTAGACTAACAGATGAATTCCATGTCACAACTGGAGTCAAACAAGGATGCCTCCTTTCACCACTTCTGATCCTTCTTGTGTTAGACTGGGTCACAAAAGAAGCTTATGCAAGCTCAGGAAAAGGAATCCAGTGGAACCTAATGCAAAAACTAGAAGATTTGGAGTTTGCGGATGACTTGGCCATTCTGTCCCACAGACTCCAAGACATGCAAGACAAAGTCACAGCCTTGAGCGAGACTGGGAAAAGAGTAGGACTCAAGATAAACATTCAAAAAACAAAATTTTTGAAAATAAACTTCCTACAAGATGGAGTCATCCAAGTAGAAAACCACAACCTGGAGCAAGTTAACAACTTTGTATACCTTGGGAGTGTGGTCAGTGTAGCAGGGGGAACAGATGAGGACATCGAACGAAGAATAAATTTGGCGCGACAGGCTTTTGCCAATCTGAAACAGGTCTGGAGATCTACACACATCTCTGTCAAAACAAAAGTAAGGATCTTTAACACCAATGTTAAAACGGTTCTACTTTATGGATCCGAAACATGGCGGACGACAGAGACAACAAAAAATAGACTCCAGACCTATGTTAACAGATGCCTCAGAAATATTCTGAAAATAAAATGGTTCGATAAGGTCGAAAACTCCAAGCTGTGGGAGAGGTGTGGACAAAGAACAGTAGAACAAAACAAATCATGGAAAGAAAGTGGAGATGGATTGGACACACCCTCAGGAAAGATAACAGTAGGGCTAAGCAGGCCTTAGATTGGAACCCCCAGGGCAAGCGACAACGAGGAAGACCCAAGCGTACATGGAGACGGAGCATGTTGGACGAGGCTGGAAGGACTGGGAAGAGCTGGGAAGAACTGAAGCGACTGGCAAGGGACCGTGTAGAGTGGCGAGCTTTGACAGAGGCCCTATGTTCCACAATGAACTCAAAGGACAAATGATGACGATGACTGCTTCTGTTCAAGCGCTCCAGCGAGTTTCAACGCTGCGTTTGACACCTTGACCTGTGACATAAATTAAAATTTCCCATCGACGAGTGGAAGAATTTTAAAAAATGAAAACAACTTTTCGATAGTTCCAAAATGATATAATTGAATGATGTGTGCATGCTATAAACTCTGCATTTAGATTGACGGAAGCATTATCGTAAGCTCTTTCCTCTGCAACTTTTTTGTATCTAAACATTTTCTAATTTCTTTAAAATCATATTTGTGATTTCCTCAGCAGTTCTACAACTTTAACTTCGCTGATATAAATAACTACGTATCTTTTAATTTGACTAGTTTAAACTTTACGGGAAATATCTGGAGTGCTGTAAAATATCATACACAAGTTTTTAGCTTGCTTTATTTGGTCCATAGTTGTTTTTCTCACTGCGCCCCTCAATAGGTCTATGAATTCATTTCGAATCATTTTCCACAAATAGGAGACACTATATTTATTACTCATCTTAATGTTTACTAAATGTTCACGTAATACTGGGTCGGACTTGGCCAACAAGTCAACAAGCTCTAGAAAATTTCCTCTATTTTCAACTGAATTGATGTCTTCCTCATGAATACTTTCACGATGACCCCTCAACGCCAATTTTTTTGCTGTTGCTAAGAATCTAATTATATCAAGTCTTGTGAATTTTTTATTTCATTTTTTTCTTATTTCTTTATCAATATTATGTAGTTGTAGTTTATCAAAAGTTGCACCTTGTCCAATTCTTATTTCTAATTCCTTCCATTGGGAAAATGATCGAATTTGCAGTAGACTCAACTCGTGATGACTTATTTTGAGATTTACACTATTGGTAAAACCATTTTTCCGTCTTAAAATTTGATTGGAAAAGATCATCAAACAGTTTACAGCAAAGAAACATATTTTTTTTCAATGGTGAATACACCATCCACGATCTTAACAAATTTTCACCATTATGCAAAACTTTTAGAAAAAAAACAACAATCGCGATTAATCTTTCTTGTAAAAAATCGCAATAATTTTCAGTAAAATAGACTAATTCAAACTATCTAAACATTACTTTAATAGGATAGGCGTAAAAGTTTTAGTGAATAAACGTATTTTATAATGAAACAAACAAATTTTGTTTGTGCTACTTTAATGAAAATTTTTAAAATAATTTTTAATAAATTTAAATAAATTACCTAAGAATAATTTTATGTAAACTTATACAGTAATATAAATTGCTACTTGCAAGTTAAACACAATATTTGAACCACCATGTCATGTAGGTACTTGTTCGCTTATCATTCTGTGCATGTCGAAAATCCACGCAATAACTGTCGCGGCGATATTAATAGTATATTCGGTCCAGCGGTGATGTGTTCTTTGTGTCGTTTTCTTATAAAAATAAAAAAGCTTCATCTGTGATGTATACCGCTTAATTTTCAAAATACATCAATACAATTTTTAAGCTATTTTAAATTTATTAAAGGTTATGCGTTAGTAATAGCAGTGTGTAATAAAAAATGTCTTGAGAATCCGTTAATTACGACTCGAAAGTACGAATATTTTATTTTCACCCGGGTTTTTTCTCTTTCAAAAGAAAAAGGGTGATTGTCCGAAAGGGCTGTACTTTTCAAATGCCCTCAAATCCCGCCCCCAAAATGTGTGCCGCCCGGGGCGTACCGCCCCCCCCCCGCCCCCCCTAGCTACGCCACTGTCACCAGTCCTGGCAGGGGCACCCTCAGTAATAATTCAATATATTTTGTCCCATATTAGTTTATTGTTATTGACTGCAGAACAAACAGAAGCGAATTAATCTTTTCCCCTTGTTTGGTCTTTAATACCCTGAAGGTCGAGTAATTCTTTCCTCACACACATGTCATCCACTCCAACTCAACTTTTCTTCACAGTGGCCTACTTTGTCATCAATTTTCCCTTTTTTACTGGACTTCTCCATTCTAAAGTAGGAATTATAAAGGCTAAATAACATCAGCTTCACCATCAATTAAACACAAATATATACTGTTAGATAAGTAGATTTATTATATTTTCAGAATGAATTGGAGCTGAAGTTTTAAAATTTACTAAGAACATGACCAAATAGAGTGTGATTATTCATTTTAATTGTTTTCAATTATAATTTCCTATTATTATTTAAAAATTATTTTTCGGTGCTTAGCAATTAAATTATTTACATACCGTATATACTCGTTCTAAAGCCGACCATCATTGGACAAAATCTAGGGGAAAATGAGTCGAGCGGGTCATAGTTGATTTCTTCATGTACAATCATTGAACATCGGTGTTGTGAGGAAGTAAAGTGGGGGAGGGAAGGTTTCCACTCATGGGCTCAGTAGTGTAGCGACGGGGGGCAGAAGGGGGGCAAATGCCCCGGGCGGCACTTAGCCAAGGGCGACAAATTCCTAGTCGTTAATTAGTAATGTAAGTAAGTCCTATGACCGAAGGTCGTAGGGGATCCCTAATATTTCCATTAGAGCATACTAGGGGCTTTTTAATACCTGGTGGGGGTCCCAATTCCCTTCCAGCGGTCAGCGGAGGACTTTCTTAGCGTATCATTTATATTGTGTCTTTGCGTGGACTCGATTCCACGCCCCTCAGCTTGTGAGGCGAGCGCACTATTGACTTCGCTACCCAGCCCAGTTTCTTCATATGAACATTTTAAAAGAAAGAGGAATTTTTAAACATCGAAATTAAAGAAAAGCCAAATAAGAAATTAATAAAAGAAATAAAGAAACTATCCAAAAGCATGTGAGCGTTTTAACTGCCAAAACTTCAATTTCCTTATTGAATATAAATTCTTCTGATACTAATACTACTGTAATAAAAAAACAGAGGCTAAATTAGTATGAGAACGTGACACTGATGTGGTGATAAATTCCTTGATTCTTAAAATTTGACAGACGCCCCTGTTGTAAAATTTTGAGGAAATTCCTCGTTGTTAATTAGCTAATTGTTAAAACGTGAAAATAAATTTTAATATAATAAAAGAAAAGCCAAGATATGTACTCAATAAGAAATCAACATTACCAATTTTTTTTTCAAATGGCAGGAATCAGAAATTGGATAAAAAAGATTAGACTATTAATAAAGACCGAAAATTAGTTGTAAAAGAGAAAACAAAGTGGCAAGAAATTCTTGTTAGAATATTTGACATAATTATATCCTGGCGAAATTGAATGTGACTTTTGAGGTCGTAGAGAGGGCAATACTGTTGCGAATAAAGGCAATATTCTGGAAATAATGCATTAGCTTGCAAAGTACGTTCGAGCATTCCTAGAACATAGTGGGAAAATTAGTAAAAAACGTGTCATCTAAAATTCAAACTGAGCTAATAGCAATTTTAGGAGATACAGTACACGAAAAATCATCTTTCCTCAATAAAAAGATACCAAATTTTGTTCCATTGTATTTGATAGCTCTTCATATATTTGACAAAAGGATCAAACAAGTCCAGTTGTGTGATATGTACAGATTGAAAATAAAAAAAAAGTAGACGCTGTAGAATAGTTCAAAGATTTCATTCAAGCAAAAGTGAATCTGCTTACGACATTTCTGAAATGAATTTGAATAATTGCTGATCTTAAAATAATGGACTGCACAGGCTCAACGTGTTTTAATACTTCTTAAGGGCTGGAAAGAAAACAAGAGTTCAACAAAGGCGCAAAAACATAATATCTCATGTCAAGCTCGTTCAAACAGTTAAAACTAATTTGTTAACATGATACCCCAACTGAAACGAATTCTCCAACTATTTTAGTAAACTTGAGCGTTGTTACGCATTCTTTTCTAAGTCCATACACTGTTGGAAATACCTAAAAGCAAGGCGTTCAGACTTCAGGATACAAAATAGTAAATATACCATGGAGCCATGTTGAGGTTACTTTGTAAGCTATAGAACTGAAAGATGCAGACAAAAAGCTCAACACATGAACTGACGCAGGAACCTTGCTAGTCACAATGAAGTATTTTTATTTTAAAAGTTATATTTTTTTTAAAATGCCCGAAATTCTTTAAAAACGTATAGTGCTAAACTCAACAAAAAAAGTTCTCAGCAGTGGCTACTTACAGAGAAACTAATGAAATGGAATACTTAAGGATACTTTGACATTTGATAAAATTTATGTGGAGACCTCATCATTTTAATCGAACCTTCCAATCAAAGAACAGAGAAAAAAATTTTGGTGATCGAAGCAAATATGTATGTATCCATGCTATGTAGAATAACAGTTAAGAAGAAATTTGGTTTCTCATAAGATGAGATTAGTGTATAAATTCGTGTGAGGCTTTGGCAGTTATATAGAATTTAGAAAACAGACATGATTTTCGTACACCAGCTAATCTACTGGACTTTGAAATTTTGTCTTCAAATTTGAGTATTCAAAATATCCCACATGACATAGTCAGGCAAGGAATATTTTTACCCCATGAATAGAAAAAAAAATTAATTCAAGACTAGGTGGTTTTTTAAAGTTTATAAAGATATTTAGGCTCGAAGTTACCCTGCCTAAAATAATATAATTAATTCGAACATTGCTTACAACTATCTAAAGTAATGCAATGTGTTAAAAAGGCTTCTCTAAAATTATGTTAATGAAAAAAATAATGACGACCAATTACGAATACACCAAAATTGTCTAATTTATTGCTATTTTGGCTATTGAGCGTGACATGGCTGAAAAAAATTGATACATGAAAGATACATGCCATGAGGAAAAACACAAAACCCTAATTTCATTAAAGAAATGAAGCCTTTCTATTTAACATAAAAATATATACTGTTCTTATTATTACTTTCTAATTATTTTTTTTTACTTTATAGCGTTAACATATTTTTTCGGGGGAGGGGATCGGCAAATTTGGTTTGCTGCCCCGGGTGGCACATACCCACGCTACGCCGCTGCATGGGCTAGTGTTGGTATGTCAAAGTTTGAATCAAAGCAAGTTAGTTTCCTTTTATATGAAACACACCGCCTCTCTTTTCTGTCAAGCCATCTAGTCGGCATTGCTGTCTCTCCTCCACCTCCTACCTCAATATCAACATTGTCCTTGATTAATATGCGACTATTTACGCCATTTTAACTAACTGGCAAACACCTTAGGTCGAATTTCGTCGGGTCTCTTTGAGTTCGACTTAGAGATGTCCGACTGTATTTTTTTTTAAATGTGTACCATTTTGTTTACGCTGTCCTATTATTTTTTGGGGTCGGCTTGTGAGCGGGTTACACACTTTTATACTTTTCGCTTACAATAGTGGGAGGTTGGCTTATGAACGAACGGGCTATAGAATGAGTATTTCCGGTAATTTATAGATTTTAATTATTTTTAAATATTATATAAAGTACGAGTTACTGGTCTTTATATATATATTTTTTTAAATTTTAGAACTGTGTAGTTCAAAATGAGACAATACTATCATAATTTTATACTGATTTTCAAGACTTTATAGATATTTAAATATTTTATTCCTTAATTCATTTAAACATTAGAATAAATAGACGCAATTTAATAATCTTCTGTATGCAAGGAGTGCCTGTAATAGATAGGATAGAAATGATTGATAATAATGGCAAAATTTATGGAAACATTATTATTATGTATTACATACCATACAATAAACAAAAGTGTTGAATATAACGAACGCCGAAAAGTTCTTTCAAAAATTGTGATACAAAAAACAGTTTAAATTTCTAAGCTTATCGACGCCTTATTCGTTTCAGCTTCCAAGTCGACGAAAAAAAATTAAAATGAAATTGATTTTTAGGGAAGGCGGTGAACGAATTTCATACAATTACATACTCTGATTTTAACAAATTCATTTCCTCGTTAAAAAATAAAACTTCATCGAGTTTCGCCATCATTTGATGTACTTAAACTAGTACAAAATTTTGACTTTTTTATAAAATATAATGTCGTTACAGAAATAATACGTCATTCAATTAATTATTTCAGATGAGGCCGCGTGCCAGTAAACATTGCTTCGCGGGCTGGTTTTAGCCCGTGGGCCGGACTTTGGACACCCAAGCTGTAGTTTTATTGAATTACATTTATTCCAAATATATATTATTCTTCTAGGTATCTTATTTATTTTAATTTTTATTGTATTGGTTACCTTAACAATATCTTGGTCTGACAGTCCAGGAATTAGTTCACAGTCTATCACTAGTCTTGGTCTATTTGTTAAGAATAAATCTAGTGTTTTATTTTTCCTTGTTACTTTTTTTACTATCTGTTCTAGGTTTATGGTGTTTATAGTGTCTATAAAGTGTTCATTAATATCTTTATTAGTTTGATGGTTATCAATTATATAGTATTTCCAATTTATATCCGGAAGATTAAAGTCCCCCATTATCAAAAGTACATCATTTTTATGATTTTTATGAATGTTAATTGTCAACAAAGATTCTTCATGTATTCTAGGTTTGTATTCGGTGGTCTATATATACCGCCTACAATAAGTGGTGCCGAGTTTGGTGTAACGATTTTACAAAAAACGGAATCTATATCAAAATTTGGTTCTGTAATAATTTCTTCAGCTATGATATTTGATTTGATTGCAAGTAGCACTCCTCCATAATAACCTGGTCTATATTTTTTTTAAAATATTATATTTCCTGTTAAAAATGTCCGAATTATATAAGTGTGTGCTTAAAGGTAGTATTATATAGTAATTTAATGTATATATCATATCATATTACCAAATATGATTTGAACAGAGTATACATTATGACGACTATAGGCCTAGTGGTTTGTAAAAAGTAATATATCTTAACTTCAATTAACTTACGTTTAAACGTAAAATTGAAACTTGTTCTCAATTCTTAGATTAAATACAAATGAAATTTGTAGTTGTATTCGAATTTGAAATAAATAACAAATAATACTCAGAAACAAATTAAAATATGCTTTTGGTAGTAAAAAATGATTTCAGACCATATTTATACATGGGTTTCTATTTCAAGAAAAGTATTGAAGGACACCAAAAAAAAATACTAAAGAAAAAACAAACCAACTACCTGTTAATTAAATCCTAATCGACGTTGTTTAAAATTAAAGCCAAATTTTAGTTGTATTTGATACTCGAAGTTGAAATAAATAGTAAATAATACCCGAAAAAAATTATAATAGACCTTCAGTCGTAGCAAAATGACTTCAGACACTATTTATACATGTTGTTTATTTTTTCCAATTCAGTCAAATTAAACGCTCAATTGCGTGTTTTTTTTTCAAGAAAAGTATCGAAGGAAATATATAAATTAAACTTCCGTTTCATTAAATAATTACCTAAATTTTTATTCGCAATTTAAATATTAAATTATATAATAAATACATTAAGATTTTAAACTGGATAATGATGGATATATCTGCCAAGTTTGGTCAAGATCCCCCAATCCATGTAAAATGTATGCGACAAGCCCCCACCGCAAACAAACACACAAACCATATATATATCATAAATGCTTCAAATTGATAATAATAAAAATTATGTAACAACGCTTAAAGGGACAACAACAGTTTGAGTTCAAAACACAAGATTCTGTCATTTTTTAAAATTTATTACATATTAAACGAAGATCCATCGGTGAATTTTATTACAATTAATGTTACTATGTGAAACATGTGAAGCCTTATTTGAACCAAGAAAATTAATCTAAATTAGGATTTAAGATTTTACTACAATAAATTTTCAGAAATTTAATAGTAAATATAATGCAAAACTGAATTTAAAAATATTGGAAAAAAAAATTAAAATAAAATCTAATGACAATTTTAACAGAGTATTACAAACTTATTGAAGATGTTGTAGTCTTATTAAAGTCTAGAAAATCCTAAGAGTAAAATTAATATTAATGCATTAGTATATTAAATACGCAAAATAAAAAAATATGTCTGTTACTTTGTAAGATTTTCCCATCTAGGGTATAAGGGCCTTATATATGTAGGACCAGTGGCGTAGCTAGGGGGCGGTGGGGGCGGTCCGCCCCGGGCGGCACTCATTAAGGGGCGCCATTTGTGGCCATTTGAAAACCACAACCATTTCCGACAACCACCCTTTTTCTTTTGAAGGGGGAAAACCAAGGTGAAATAAAAATATTTGTAATTTCGAGTCTTAATTAACGGATTCGTACATTTTTTTGATTACATGGTGGATATTATAACTAACACAAAACCGTTCAAAAATTTTTAATCGCTCAAAAAAGGTATCCATTTCTTTGGAAAACTAAGCGGTATAAGTCACAAATGACTCTTTTATAAGAAAAGTACCACAAAAAAACACATCACCGCTGGGCCGAATAATATGTGGTATTATTATCGCCACTAGAGTTTTGGCTTACAATTTTTACATTCGCAGAATGATGCGCGAACACGTACCTACAAGGCATAGTGGTTTAAATATTGTGTTTAACTATTAAGTAGTCATTTATATTACTGTTTCAGTTTTCAGAAAATTATTGTGAGGTAAGTTATTAAAAATTTAATTTATTTTGCTTTTTTGCATTAAAGTAGCACAAATAATTTGTGTTGTTCATTAAAATGCGGTTATTCATTAAAAATGTTACGCCTATCCAATTTATTGAAGTAATGTGTAAATAAGCTGAATTCGTCTATTTTATGGTAAATCATTAAGATTTATGATAAGAATATGAAAATATTCAATTTTCTCCGTTAATAAATACCACTATAGGCATAGATAATTTCGCAAAAAAGACATACCAGTACTTTAAAATTTCAAGCTTCTTGAAAAAATTGACATCTGAAGCAGTAACTAGTAAAACGAGATCAGATGCTGGAATTTTACTCAATTCAATGCAATCTTTTCCTTTTCTATGCTATCTCAATTTATGGGAACTCGTGATTTTTTAAAATTAATTCAAACCAATTTCATGGAACAAAGAGATGTGCTAATAGAAAAAAGATGTTATATCAGCCAAACAATTTGTGAAGAGGTGGAGATATCAACTGAACGTGGAGTTCTGGAAAAAATATGAGTGGGGAAAATTAAAAAGACGTGGTTCTATCTTTAGAAAAAGAATTACATCGAGAAATATTTTTATCCATGGATGGAATTATAAAAGAACGCTTTGTTGAATTGCAAGTCCTTGCAAGAAAATATTCGTATTTAATACCATTTAACCTTCAAAATGAAGCATTTGAAGATTAATTAACTTACTTTATTGACATTGATAAAGAACAGTTCAATATGGAAAGAAAAAGGATTCAAGTTTTTATGGCTGTACCTACACTAAAAGGCATTATGTTAGAAAAACGCTGGAAAAGGCCTCCTTGATCTATTAAAATTTATTCAACAGTATAGATTGGAAAATTCTGTACCCAACATTGTAATTTTACTTTGAATTTTTTCAACAATCAGTGTCGCTAGTTATGAAAGGAGCTTCTCCAAACTGAAGTTGATAAAAAATTATCTTCGTTCTACAATGAGCGATTAAAGACAACAAAATCTTGCAATACTGTCCATAGTCCATAGAATAAGATATTGCAGATAATTTTAATTTCGATATCATAATACACGATTTTTCTATTATGAAAGTTAGGAAAGTAAATGTATAAATATGTTTACATACTAAGGTATACAATTTCTCTGTTTGTAAATAAAAAATCATTTATTTTTAAATACAAAATATAAGAATAGTGATTGGTAATGGGTTTTTTTGGTGTGTAAATTTGGAATGTTTTTTTCCATTTGGGGAAGGGGGGTAGGACCTGCTACCTCAGTAACTTTCATGTGGCTTTTCAATATTTATATTTTATTTTATAAATGTGTATTTATAGGTATATAATCTTATGCGGCCTCCTTTATTACTGCTTACATAAATATGGCATGCAATGGTAATCATGTTCCCCACCTTTACTTCGTTTCAATTGCAATTGTTTATTCGTGTTTATTAATTGATAAAAACCATAATATAATCGACTAACTTGCCGTCCATAAATAACGTCACGCAATTTCGGCTGATTCCCCCCCCCCACACACACGTCGTCACAAAAACTTAGACCCCTTCTTCAATAAGACGTCACAAAGCTTTGATCCCCCCACCCCCCATAAAAGCCGTATTTTCTGTTTGCAAATGAGCATGTTTCAAATAAAAAAATTGTCATTTAAGTATGTTTTTAGTGTAAGACTGCATTCTAATATCATAACATGCGTTTTACATAACGTCATTAAATAAAGTGTGAGTAATCAAATATTTAAGTGGAAATTTTATTTAAAGTAGCGTGTTTTGACGTGACATCACATTTCTTAAACACCCCCTGCCCCTCGTTACACATTGTCACAAATGTGTGACTCCTTCCTCCCCCAGGTGTGTGACGTCATTAATAGACGGCCCCTAAAAAGGGCGGCAAATTGGAGACCGCCCCGGGCGGCGAAAGTTCTAGCTACGCCACTGTGTAGGACAAGAGGAAATAGACACTAGAGAGTAATGTGTTGTAAGCTCAACTAGTCTTATTGACTGATTGTCCTTAGCAGAAACAATAAATTCTTGTACTGTGTATAAATTATATTTATTTAATATAATGAGTACCAGCTGTTTGATTTAACTTTAGTTAAATCTTATTTGTAACAAACATTATTTAATGTTATGCTGATTTCCGTAGATTGCAAAATTATATAATCGAATTATATTTTATATTTGCTACAAGTATTATAATTCTCATATTTATACACCTATGAAAATTATATTTAGGGCATGCAATAAGTCAATGTTAGAATATCTGAAGAAATTCAGACTTTCAAATTATTGCTTACATCAGCTCTAATAATACGCCAAATAAAATTTATTTATAACGTTTCAACAAAGCCTTAACAATGTCATAAGACGCTTGTGTCTAGCTACGGTAGTTATAGAACTTGTTGTCACAACACATGTCAAACATGCGACTAATGTAACACAAATAAATCACGCTGGGACCCTATTGATACTGAGTTTCATTCCACCTCACTACAAACACCTACCGCCAAAAAATTATAATACAAAAGATTTGTTAAAATTTAAATACAAAAGAATACATAATATAATCATTTATTTGATGAATTTTACAAAATGATAATCTATTTGCTTATTAAAATATAAATTTTAAGAGTCACATGCTATACAATATAATGATAATTCGAAAGTTCTTTGTCATCTCTATATATATAAGCCGCATTTGTTGTCTGTCTGTTCCCTAATAACTCAAGATCCAGACAACCAAATAACGTGAAATTTGGTACACGTACACAAAATTATACCGGAAAGGTTATTAAACGGGTTTCGTTCCTTATATATAAGATACTGGGGCCCGGGGGCCAAAAATATAGTTTTTCCCTATATGAGCTATATAAAATAAAAATTATTGAAAATTAAGACGTAAAATAATGACGCAAATTAATAAACATTTTGGTGTCGAGATTAACAAGAAGGCGATTATCGCCATAAAATAATTTTTTTGTTGTTGTTGCTTTGTTGTTGTTGCTTTTGTTGTTGTTTTGTTGTTGTTGCTTTGTTGTTTTTGCTGATGTTGTTGTAGTTGTTGTTTTGTTGTTGTTTTGTTGTTGCTTTGTTATTGTTTTGTTGTTGATGTTTTTGTTGTTGTTTTGTTTTTGTTGTTGTTGCTGTTGTTGTTTTTGTTGTTGTTGCTGTTGTTGCTTTTGTGTTGTTTTTGTTGTTGTTGCTGTTGTTGCTTTTGTGTTGTTTTTGCTGTTGTTGTTGTTGTCCACATCCCTTGCCCTGCGACGTCAATGTCCTTCATGTTGTTGTTGCTTTGTTGTTGTTGCTGTTGTAGTTGTTGTTTTGTTGTTGTTGCTTTGTTGTTGTTGCTGTTGTAGTTGTTGTTTTGTTGTTGTTTTGTTGTTGATTTTGTTGATTTTGTTGTTTTTGTTGTTGTTTTGTTTTTGTTGTTTTGTTGCTGTTGCTGTTTCTGTTGTTGTTTTTGTCGTTGTTGCTGTTGTTGTTTTTGTTGTTGTTGCTGTTAAACCCGGGCGAAGCCGGGTACTTGCCCCTAGTTAGAACATATAAAACAAAGTGGGCACCCGTTTCAAAAAGTGACGTTATTTAACTTTATTAAAATCGAATATATGTATTTTAGTTATAAGAAATTAAGTTATATGTATATATATATATATATATATATATATATATATATATCTATCTATATAAGACGCATTTGTTGTCTGTCTGGTTGTCTGTCTGTTCCCTCATAACTCAAGATCCAGACAACCAAATAACGTGAAATTTGGTACACGTACACAAAATTATACCGGAAAGGTTATTAAACAGGTTTCGTTCCTTATATATAAGATACTGGGGCCCGGGGGCCCAAAATGTAGTTTTTCCCTATATGAGCTATATAAAATAAAAATTATTGAAAATTAAGACGTAAAATAATGACGCAAATTAATAAACATTTTGGTGTCGAGATTAACAAGAAGGCGATTATCGCCATAAAATAATTTTTTTGTTGTTGTTGCTTTGTTGTTGTTGCTTTTGTTGTTGTTTTGTTGTTGTTGCTTTGTTGTTGTTGCTGTTGTTGTTGTAGTTGTTGTTTTGTTGTTGCTTTGTTATTGTTTTGTTGTTGATGTTTTTGTTGTTGTTTTGTTTTTGTTGTTGTTGCTGTTTTTGTTGTTGTTGCTGTTGTTGTTGCTGTTGTTGTTTTGTGTTGTTTTTGTTGTTGTTGCTGTTGTTGCTTTTGTGTTGTTTTTGCTGTTGTTGTTGTTGTCCACATCCCTTGCCCTGCGACGTCAATGTCCTTCATGTTGTTGTTGCTTTGTTGTTGTTGCTGTTGTAGTTGTTGTTTTGTTGTTGTTGCTTTGTTGTTGTTGCTGTTGTTGTTGTAGTTGTTGTTTTGTTGTTGTTTTTGTTGTTGTTTTGTTTTTGTTGTTTTGTTGCTGTTGCTGTTTCTGTTGTTGTTTTTGTCGTTGTTGCTGTTGTTGTTTTTGTTGTTGCTGTTGTTGTTAAACCCGGGCGAAGCCGGGTACTTGCCCCTAGTATATATATATATATATATCTATATATATAAGACGTATTTGTTGTCTGTCTGGTTGTCTGTCTGTTCCCTAATAACTCGAGATCCAGACAACCAAATAACGTGAAATTTGGTACACGTACACAAAATTATACCGGAAAGGTTATTAAACAGGTTTCGTACCATATATATAAGATACTGGGGGCCGGGGGGCCAAAATGTAATTTTTCCTTATATGAGCTATATAAAATAAAAATTATTGAAAATTAAGACGTAAAACAATGACGCAAAATAATAAACATTTTGGTGTCGAGATTAACAAGAAGGCGATTATCGCCATAAAATAATTTTTTTGTTGTTGTTGCTTTGTTGTTGTTGCTTTTGTTGTTGCTTTTGTTGTTGCTTTTGTTGTCGTAGTTGTTGTTTTGTTGTTGTTTCTTTGTTGTTGTTGCTGTTGTTGTTGTAGTTGTTGTTTTGTTTTTGTTGTTGTTGCTGTTGTTGTTTTTGTTTTTGTTGCTGTTGTTGTTGCGGTTGTTGTTGCTGTTGCTGTTTTTGCTTTGTGTTGTTTTTGCTGTTGTTGTTGTTGTCTACATCCCTTGCCCAGCGACGACAATGTCCTTCATGTTATTGTTGCTTTGTTGTTGTTGCTGTTGTAGTTGTTGTTTTGTTGTTGTTACTTTGTTGTTGTTGCTGTTGTTGTTGTAGTTGTTTTGTTGTTGTTTTCTTGTTGATTTCGTTGTTTTTGTTGTTTGTTTTGTTTTTGTTGTTTTGTTGCTGTTGCTGTCTCTAATGATGTTTTTGTCGTTGTTGCTGTTGTTGTTGCTGTTGTTGTTGCTGTTGTTGTTGCTGTTGTTGTTGTAGTTGTTGTTTTGTTGTTGTTGTTGCTGTTGTAGTTGTTGTTTGTTGTTGTTTTGTTTTTGTTGTTTGTATTTGTTGTTTTGTTGCTGTTGTTGTTTTTGTTGTTGTTGCTGTTGTTGTTAAACCCGGGTAAAGCCGGGTACTTGCCCCTAGTATATCTCTCTATATATAAGACGCATTTGTTGTCTGTCTGGTTGTCTGTCTGTTCCCTCATAACTCGAGATCCAGACAACCAAATAACGTGAAATTTGGTACACGTACACAAAATTATACCGGAAAGGTTATTAAACAGGTTTCGTTCCTTACATATAAGATACTGGGGCCCGGGGGCCCAAAATGTAGTTTTTCCTTATATGAGTTATATAAAATAAAAATTATTGAAAATTAAGACGTAAAATAATGACGCAAATTAATAAACATTTTGGTGTCGAGATTAACAAGAAGGCGATTATCGCCATAAAATAATTTTTTTGTTGTTGTTGCTTTGTTGTTGTTGCTTTTGTTGTTTTGTTGTTGTAGTTGTTGTTTTGTTGTTGTTGCTTTGTTATTGTTGTTGTTGTAGTTGTTGTTTTGTTGTTGTTTTGTTGTTGATTTTTTTGTTGATGTTTTGTTTTTGTAGTTGTTGCTGTTGTTGTTTTTGTTGTTGTTGCTGTTGTTGTTGCTGTTGTTGTTGCTGTTGCTGTTGTTGTTGCTTTGTTGTTGTTGTCCACATCCCTTGCCCTGCGACGACAATGTCCTTCATGTTGTTGTTGCTTTGTTGTTGTTGCTGTTGTATTTGTTGTTTTGTTGTTGTTGCTTTGTTGTTGTTGCTGTTGTTGTTGTAGTTGTTGTTTTGTTGTTGTTGTTGTAGTTGTTGTTTTGTTGTTGTTTTGTTTTTGTTTTGTTGTTGTTTTTGTTGTTGTTATGTTTTTGTTGTTTTGTTGTTGTTTTGTTTTTGTTGTTTTGTTGTTGTTTTTGTTGTTTTGTTGTTTTTGTTGTTTTCGTTGTTGTTTTGTTTTTGTTGTTTTGTTGTTGTTTTTGTTGTTTTTGTTTTGTTGCTGTTGTTGTTAAACCCGGGCGGGAGCCGGGTACTTGCCCCTAGTATCTCTATATATATAAGCCGCATTTGTTGTCTGGATGTCTGTCTGTCTGTTCCCTAATAACTCAAGATCCAGACAACCAAATAACGTGAAATTTGGTACACGTACACAAAATTATACCGGAATGGTTATTAAACAGGTTTCGTGCCATATATATAAGATACTGGGGCCCGGGGGCCCAAAATGTAGTTTTTCCCTATATGAGCTATATAAAATAAAAATTATTGATAAATTAAGACGTAAAATAATGACGCAAATTAATAAACATTTTGGTGTCGAGATTAACAAGAAGGCGATTATCGCCATAAAATAATTTTTTTGTTGTTGTTGCTTTGTTGTTGTTGCTTTTGTTGTTGTTTTGTTGTTGTTGCTTTGTTGTTGTTGCAGTTGTTGTTGTTGTTTTGTTGTTGTTTTGTTGTTGCTTTGTTATTGTTTAGTTGTTGATGTTTTTGTTGTTGTTTTGTTTTTGTTGTTGGTGCTGTTGTTGTTTTTGTTGTTGTTGCTGTTGTTGTTGCTGTTGTTGCTTTTGTGTTGTTTTTGTTGTTGTTGCTCTTGTTGCTTTTGTGTTGTTTTTGCTGTTGTTGTTGTCCACATCCCTTGCCCTGCGACGTCAATGTCCTTCATGTTGTTGTTGCTTTGTTGTTGTTGCTGTTGTAGTTGTTGTTTTGTTGTTGTTGCTTTGTTGTTGTTGCTGTTGTTTTGTTGTTGATTTTGTTGTTTTTGTTGTTGTTTTGTTTGTGTTGTTTTGTTGCTGTTGCTGTTTCTGTTGTTGTTTTTGTCGTTGTTGCTGTTGTTGTTTTTGTTGTTGTTGCTGTTGTTGTTAAACCTGGGCGAAGCCGGGTACTTGCCCCTAGTATATATATATTAGCCATATGGATTGCTATTTAAAAGCTATTAACATTTTACATATCATTTATAATAAAACAAACAAAAAATATTAAAGTTTCACCGCTAATCAATATTACAACATAAACTCATTTCCTTAAAACTCTTACCTTCTCAACACGATTTGTCTGTACCAAGTTATTCTACAAGCTGATAAGCTATCTCTTGAAATAAAACCAAGGTTTGCGTTTAACCCATGAGATAAAATAAAATGACCAATAAAATTCAGACTTAAATATAAACATATTTGACTGACGTAGATAGTGTTGGGTTTGAGGGATTAACTAGATAACACCAAAGTAAATGTTTACACATGATACACTGAAATGTCTAGGAATTAAATTAACGGATAATCCAACAAATTAAAATGTTCTATTTTGTAACCTATTAAGTCTCTGTTTTATTTTCAGTTGCTTGTTTTTCTTTAAAATTGAGATAATTCAATATCATCATAGTTTGCCTTTAAGGAGCATAAGGCCTCGCTCAAAGTATTCCAAATTACATAAATTCTCGAGAGTATTCCCAGCTCTTTTCTATTCTCTCTATCTCCCTCCAGACACTGCGTCCCCATGTCCTCTTTGCGGGTTTGGGTTCTATCCTAGTGCTTGTATAATTGCCGTCTAAATATTATATTTTCTACTCACCTCCTTTACCTTTTAAGAATGTGTTCCTCAATCTTTTCCGATCATTTAATCTATGCTATTAATAGGTACATCACTTACTGATTCTTCACTAACTCTCCAACTCTTCGTGTAAGTAGAAGCATGCAACTTTGATAAGTTGTTAACAGTGGCGTAGCGTGGGTATGTACCACCAGGGGCAGAAACCAAATTTGCCGCCCCCCCCCCGAAAAATATGTTAACGCTATAAATTGAAAAAGAATTAATTAGAAAGTAATAATAAGAACACTATATATTTTTATGTTAACAAGAAAGGCTTCATTTCTTTAATGAAATTAAAGTTTTATGTTTTTCCTCATGGCTCAATCTTTCATTTATCTATGTTTTCAGCCATGGCATGCTCAATAACCAAAATAGCAATAGATTAGACAATTTTGGTGTATTCGTAATTGATCGTCATTAATTTTTCATTAAAATAATTTTAGAGAAGACTTTTTAACACCTTGTATTACTTAAAACAGTTGTAAGCAATGTTCGAATTAAATATATTATTTTAGGCACGGTTACCTCGAGCCTAAATATCTTTATAAACTTAAATAAACCACCTAGTCTAAAATTAGTTATATTTTTTTTTCTATTCATGGGGTTAAAAGATTCCTAGCCTGACTATGTCATGTGGGATATTTTGAATACTCTATTTTGAATACAAAATTTCAAAGTTTAGAAGATTAGATGATGTACGAAAATCAGGTCTGTTTTCTAAATTTTACATAACTGCCAATGCCTCACACGAATTTATACACTAAATTCATCTTATGAAGAAACCATATTTATTTTTAACTGTTATTCTGCATACCATGGAGACATACATATTTGCTTCGATCACCAAAAATTTGCGCTCTTGTTCTTTGATTGGAAGGTTCGATTAAAATGATAAGGTCTCCACATAAATTTTTCAAATGTCAAAGTATCCCTTAAGTATTCCATTCCATTAGTTTCTCTGTGAGCAGCCACTTCTTAGAACTTTTTTTGTAGAGCACTATACGTTTGTAAAGAATTTAGGGCATTTTTTAAAAAAATATAACTTTGAAAATAAAAAAAGATTTCATTGTGACTAGCAAAGCTCCTGCGTCTGTTCATGTGTTGAGCTTTTTGTCTGCATCTTTCAGTTCTATAGCTTACAAAGTAACCTCAAAATGGCTCCATGGTATATTCACTATTTTGTATCCTGAAGTCTGAATGCCTTGCTTGTAGAAGCAATTAGGTATTTCCAACAGTGTATGGACTTGGAAAAGAATGTGTAACAATGCTCAAGTGTACTAAAATAATTGGAGAATTCGTTTCAGTTGGCGTATCATGTTTAGAAATTAGGTTTAATTGTTTGAACGAGTATGACATGAGATTTTATGTTTTTGCGCCTTTGTTGAACTCTTGTATACTATCCAGCTCTTAAGAAGTATTAACACACGTTGGGCCTGTGCAGTCCATTATTTTAAGATCATCATTTATGCAAAATCATTTCAGAAATGTCGTAAGCAGATTCACTTTTGCTTGAATGAAATCTTTGAAAGATTCTACAGCATCTACTTTTTGATTTTCAATCTTTACATATCACACAACTGGACTTGTTTGATCCTTATGTCAAATATATGAAGAGCTATCAAACAAAATGCAAAAATATTTGGTATTTAGTTATTGAAGAAAGATGATTTTTCGTGTACTGTATCTCCTAAAATTGCTATGAGCTCAGTTTAAATATTAGATTACCAAGTTTTTTTACTCCTTTTCCCTGTATGTTATCGGAGTGCTCGAACGGACTTTGCAAGCTAATGCATTAGTTCCAGAATATTGCCTTTAATAGCAACAGTATTGCCCTCTCTGTGACCTCAAAAAGTCAAATTCAATTTCGCCAGGATTTAATAATGTCAAATATTCTTACAAGAACTTATTGCATCTTTGTTTTCTTTTTTACAACAACTAATTGTGGGTCCTTATTAATAGTCTATTCTTTTTTATCCAAATTCCGATTCCTTCCATTTGCAAAAAACTTTGGTAATGTTGAAAACTTATTGAGCAATTATCTTGGCTTTTCTTTTCTTTTATTAAAATTTATTTTCACGTTTTAACAATTAGCTAATTAACAACAAGGAATTTTCCGCCCTTCCCATCTCCCCATCCCATTTTTAAAATTTTATTTGTGCCAAGTTTTAATTCTACTAGATAAGCAATTGTTTACATTATTTTTTAAGACACAAAACAAAAGACATTAGAATTAAAATAAGCGATATAAATACGCCAACAATATTTTCCAGTAGTTCACTTACTTTAAAATCAAACTTGAATCAATTATATACACAAGCACATTATTGTCATACTTTCAGCCCCTTTTTTTCCAGCTCAGTAACATTAGTATCAGAAGACTTCAGATGTATAATGGAGCCTGAAGTTTTGGCATTAGAAGCGCTCTCGTATTTTAATATAGTTATTCATTTCGTTTATTTTTTTATCTTGGCTTTTCTTTTCTTTTCTTATAATTTATTTTATTTTTTTAACAATCAGCTAATTAACACTTAGCTAATTAGCAATTTTCCGCACCCCCCAAAATTTTTTTACAACAGCGGCGGCTGTCTAATTTTAAGAATCAATGAATTTATCACCACATCAGTGTCACCTTCTCATACTAATTTAGCCTCCGTTTTTTGTTATTACAGTAGTACTAGTATCAGAAGAATTTATATACAGTAAGGAGTTTGAAGTTTTGGCATTTAAAACGTTCATATGCTTTTGATAGTTCCCTTATTTCTTTTATTAATATCTTATTTGGCTTTTCTTTAATTTCGATTTTTTTAAAAACTCCTTTTTCTTTTAAAATTTTGATTTTAAGAAACTAATTAACGACTAGGAATTTGCCGCCCCTGGCAAAGTGCCGCCCGGGGCATTTGCCCACCCCCCAAAATTTTTTTACAACAGCGGCGGCTGTCTAATTTTAAGAATCAATGAATTTATCACCACATCAGTGTCACCTTCTCATACTAATTTAGCCTCCGTTTTTTGTTATTACAGTAGTACTAGTATCAGAAGAATTTATATACAGTAAGGAGTTTGAAGTTTTGGCAATTAAAACGTTCATATGCTTTTGATAGTTCCCTTATTTCTTTTATTAATATCTTATTTGGCTTTTCTTTAATTTCGATTTTTTTTTAAACTCCTTTTTCTTTTAAAATTTTGATTTTAAGAAACTGATTAACGACTAGGAATTTGCCGCCCCTGGCAAAGTGCCGCCCGGGGCATTTGCCCACCCTGCCCCCCTCGCTACGCCACATACGTTAAGTAAACAACCGCGGAAAATTTCTTTACCAATCATTCAACAGGGGACAAAATGTAGTTTTTCCTTAGAGTTAATACAAAAAATGTGTTTCCTCTTTTGATTCTGTGTAAACGGATGAATCTTGACCAAACTTGGCATATTAAATTTCATGTACAATATTAAAGGTGGCTGGATAGAGAGGTCATAGTGTGCTCGCCTCACAATCTGGGGGGCGAGGGATCTAGCCCAGGTTAAAGCCACAATAAGAATGTTGATGAATGACTATTGCTAAAAAGTCCCCCGCTGACCTTGAAAGGAGATGGGCGCCGCCAATCCCCGAGAAAGTTCTAATGGAAACACACACAAACACACTCTATATTAAAATATTATAAGGCAATAAACTCATATTTTAAATTCTTTTGGAGTCCCTGGCCATAATATCCTTTCCCGTTAATGTTTAAAATATTTCCCCATTCGGTTTCACACTATATTTACAAGTATTGAAAAATAAATATATCCATTATGATCCTGATAACAATCAACTGTTGTTTTAAAATTAACTTGTCACACCGATTTGGTTGACTGATACATTTGTTTTTCTTGTTTAATCTGTAAAATTAATTTTCTTTATCCCATGGCTATAAAATGTTGGAAGTTGGAGGCCAATGCCCTGAAGGTTTCTGGCATAAATCATTTACAAACTGACTTATATTTGAGTCGGAGGCCAAAAATGTCCGTTTTTTCCTTACATCATATGTATATTGCGGCTAAGCGCGTCTGTCAGTCAGTGATCACTATGCGAGGTAACTCCCTACAATAATATAACTTATTGAAAATTAAGACGTAAAATAAAACAACCCCGTAATAACAAATTTTTTACCTATAAATCCCATATATATGGAGACATAATTAAAAGTATTGATCATGTTCAAACGCGACAAACATTTACAGACTTAATCTGCCTTAACTCTTCTTTGCTGTATAACCCGTTGGGAGGGGGGTTGGGAGAAGGGAAAGGTCTAGTCACCGATCGCTGGCCCGAGCTGAGCGTGACACGTAAAATGTAAACAAAAGCACGCCGGTACATCGATGGGTGGCGTCAACGTGGGAACTGAACTGCCACGTGGAACAAAAACAATAACAAACTTTGAATTTGAATTACATATGTTTTATAGAGATAAACTAAATATGTATTAATTTAATTACTATACGTTCGATCGATCTGAAATTTTGATACGATGCATTGTTAGGTGACACAAGTCTATGTGACCAATTTCAGCTCGATGGCATCACGGAAAGTGGGTAATTTTTCCGCCCGACCGACGTACGAAGAGATGACGACAGGACGACAGACAGAGAAACAAGATTTCGAAGTTAATATAAGGGATTTTATGCTAAACATTTTGTGGTTGAGATTAACAAGAAGGCGTTTCTCGCCTTAAAATATTTTGAGGTGACGTCATAGTTTGAGCTCATATTAATTTGTAAAAAGGAAATAAAGTAAAAAGAGCCTTAGTTATTTTAATTGGATTTTTTTCTAATGTTAATAGTCCGCTGTGTGTATAAGTATGTGTGTATCAGTGAGTGTGTGTGTGGGTTTTCTTTTTATTTTTTTTGGTTATCTTAATGTGATGAAACGGGTTATTGTTGCGCCTCTATCATGACTACGTATATCTTATTTAAAATTTAAAATAATTAATATTTGTTTGCAAAATACATCGTTACACTGTTTCCTTTATCTATTTTCGGGATGTATTTTATCCAGCCGTTCGAAAATTTATTTGCTTTAATCTTTCTCCAGATGCCTAAATTTATGTTAAACGTTAATCTACCTTACGTTTTGTTTACAAACCATAGTCACTGTTTTCTTAAGGGTAATATTTTACTAATATTTATATACTATTTTTTTGTTTATTATCAATACACAGTATTTTACCACTTTAGTTATATCCTTATATATGTTTACATTTAAATACTTTATGTATTTCACATTTTAAAAGTTATTTATAAATAATCAAATACTAATAATTAATTCTATGCATTAGAGCACGGGTATGCGTTTTAAGCCGCCCCCTGCCCCAACGGGTGTAGGTCTAAGCCCCAACCAATAATGCATCTGTTGAGTTTTATAAGCCTGACAAGTATCAAGAAATGACCAGAAAAGGATTATGCGTAGGATGCAATTATAAAATTTAATAGTCGATATTTTCCCATGCAATTCGCTGTTCAGCGCATTCACATGCCCAAGAATATCAGCTAAGTATGCAAGATGTGCAACCCAATAATAGTTCGTAAATTTAACAGCCAGTGCTTTCTTTGACCAGACATAAATGTTTGAAGTGCAGCTTTCAGAGCCCACACTCCAGAACATTGCCGCGTGAAAGCCATCGTACCTTGGTGTGATAAAGTAAGTATATTCAGCATCATAATCTTTACATAAATCACGACACAGTCGTGTTTGCTCAGGTGCATGTCCTTCAATGCAATTTACAATATGGATAATATCATACATTACGACCTCCAGTTCAGGTTCCAAATGTTTCAGAAGCAGAGTTTGACGATAGATACAGTGGTTAACTTCATTTTTGGGATTTCTCTCTCTTTAAAAAAGCCGAAAAACCACTTACACGTCACAATATTGCTGGAGCTCTATCAACAGACACAGCAATACAGTATGACCATTTTAAATAATTTTTTTAAAAAGTTTTGATTAACTTTATTGAATGCATAAATTCCTTGACATCACAGTTAAGTTCGAGCGGAGCGCAAAAATGTCCTCTTCAATTGACATCAGTGATCTCATCAAGCTGAATAAGAAAAAAATTTACTCTCTTTTAAAGAAGAAAGAAGTTGTGTTCGGACACTTTCGGCCAAAGTAGAAGTTCTGTCTTTAACAACTTTTGCTGACAAAGGTACGGAATTTAGTTTCATAAATGGTTCATACAGGGGTTAACTTCAATTGTGCGATCCCTCTTTCTTGCAAAAGCCGAAAATCCTATTACTAAACAGTGCCTTTTGTAAATATACAAAATGACGGATTTTGATTTTTCTTTTCTTTTTAAAATTAAAGTTAAAAGATTAAAATCTGGCGGATTTTAGCGGATTTTATATGTACCAAATGAGACTTTTTTACCCCCAGGAATCTCCTTTTTTTAACCACGTTTTATTAACTCGCTTTCATTCCTGTTTGTTAGTTTGTTGGTTTGTCCAAGATTTTTCAAATCTGCCAACGTAAAACTAAACCATTTCTGATGGTCCTAGAGATCTCAAAATTTTACCACAGATAGATCTTGGATGACAATGCATTGTATCAAAATTTCAGATCGATGGAATGTACAGTTATTAAATTATTGAACTTTTTAATTTATCTATATATAAGCATATGTATTCTCCGTCTGCCCTTGTTTACATTATATTCAAGTGCGGAGTTCACACCAAAGCCGACCACATCAACCATGTTTAACATCAAGGGGAGATCAGTCATTTCGAGTCTGTAAATGTTTGTCGGGCAATGCGTGTTATATTTGAACATAATCAATACTTCAAAACTCACCATAGCATACACTTAGACTAAAAAGAATAAAATAAATAGAAGTAAAAAAAAGATTAGTTAAAACCACGTTTTTATAAGCGGACTAAAAACAAGAAAATAAATTTTTAAAATTTAAAATATGTACTATGATGTAATATGACTAAAACTTGGGCGGGTTCTTTTTATGGGTTTGGGGCCGTCCATAAATGACGTCACGCACCTAGGGGGGGAGGGGGGTCACTCTTTTGTGCTGATGCGTGACGAGGGGGAGGGAGGGGGGTTGAAGAAATGTGACGTCACATCAAAAGGGTAACTTTAAATTAAACTTCCACTGAAATATTTGGTCGCTTACAATTTATTTAAAAACTTTTTTTCTTTTTTTTTAAAATCAGTGCTTCTCAATTTGCCGGTCGGTAGGCCATCAGACGCTGGTTGGCGTAAGCTATCAAGACACGAAAATTAAATCTAATTATAATCCTTAAGTTTCAGAATCCACAAGATAATATGAAATTGTTACACTGCGTCGTTTGATGTTCACAGCAAAACATTTGTGATGTAACCGCAGCTCCGTTTGGTTCTCTCATGAGTCGAACTTTTTTTCCCTTTACCCCAAAATATACAAGTTTATGTGTGCGTTACCCCCCCAACCCCCAGACTCTAGGTCCTGCTCACATGACTCGGGGATTTGGGGGAGCGTCGTTAGCCCCCCCCCTTCCGAAAATGCTACTGGTGAGTTTTACAAGCATGACAAGTGTCAAAAAATGTTCTGAATAGGATTATGTGTAGATATTTTAAGTCAAAACGACACGGAATATCCTTTTTCTTTAAAAGGGGAAGGGGGGGGGGTCTATTTGATAGAATTAAAAACGTTTTAAGTTTGATATAATTTTTCGATTGGTTTTTGGTCAAACGCCCCTAGCCATTCTAGTCTTCTAGATCAGTGCTTCTCAAAGTGGTGGTCCGCTGACCGGTGCCGGTCCGCAGATGTTCTCAAAAAAAGGACAGAAAAAAATTGTCAGTGCAGGGGAAATTGTACACTAGTCCCTGGGGCAATGGAAAAAATTCCTGCCGGTCCACAATACTAAAAAGTTAAGAAGCACTGTTCTAAATATAATGGTAAATGAGCCCATTTAAAATTAGTCAAGTATTTATTAACTTTATTGAATGCATTAAATTCTTGACATCGCAATAGCAGACGAGCACAAAACAACTTTTCTTCTTAGCTCAGTTTTTAAGGCATCTATATATATAATTCTCTTCATGGGACCATGCCAGGCAAGTAAGCTGCAAAAATATGTGCAACCGAGCATGACGAATGACCCTCGCTCGGGTCAACTAAACACAGTTAACGTTTGGCAAGCAAAGGTAGTGGGTGGAGTGGGGCATGTCTTGAGAGCAGCAATGTTTTTTACATTCACTTTTGATGTTCCTGCTCAGTGTGTATGTATTTCGTAGTGTATTGGTTATTACATCCGCCTGACATGCAGAAGGTCTTAGGTTCAAGCCCAAGCGGCAACATATGTTTTTTTTATATTTTTAAAAATGCTAATGCCTGTTCTTTTCCCCCCCTTTCTTAGCAAACATAAACACCGCTTCGCATGTCACGGAAAAAAGCTTAGTTCAATGTTATATCAATTCCTTCACCAGGTACCTGTCTGTTTCTATTGGTCGCATATTTGGTGCATGGACGAAGTTGTTGCTCTCCAACTTGGCTTCATGGCTGTAATATTTGTTTATATATTGTGGCGATGTCCGAAATACTTATCAAAAAATTATTCGGTGGTCCCCCAACGTTCACTCGCGTTGTTCCCATTTGTTCGTGCTACTGTTTGTGTCCGTTCTCCCCCTCCCCTTTTTTTCTTGCCCGTTCTTTATCCCCCCTTTCTTAGCGAACATAAACACCACCTCTCCAGGCATGCGTAATAGTGTGTACCCTTAGGAGTGTGTACCTCAGTCGCTCAAGCTCAAGCTGTGTCCTCAGTCGCTTTGTTATATCTACAGTCGTCTGAGCCACGTTGCCTTTCCATTGTTCTCTTCGTTTGTCCCAGAAGCTTTGTTTTGATTTTGCCCCTTCGTATTGCCATTCGTTTCCTAACCATGGCTACCGCTTCACATATATTTCGTGGAGTCAACGGGTCTTTCAGTGTAGTCGAAATTCCTGCATCAGGTAACTGTTTATTTCTATCTGTCGCATATTTCTGGAAAAATGTCATCGACGAAACTGTTGCTCTCGAACTTCGCAAGACGGCTGTAAGCTTTGTTTGTGAACATTGGGATAACTATGTGCAAGACGGCTGTAAGCTTTGTTTGCGAACATTGGGATAACTATGGCGACGCCCTGTCCGTTGTTCTTACTCACGGAAGCACAGTCATACACTCTGCTCGACAATACGCTGCGTACATGAATACTTCCGGCGTTTATGGTGGCGAGGCTGAAATTGTGGCGATGTCTCAAATACTTCCCGCTACTATCACTATTCACTTCCGAGAACGTCCGCATGACCCTCCTCGAGTTTACAATCTGGGTCAACGTCTCTCCATATCCCTGCTATTTAGCGGTCCTTTGGATCATGGCCATTATGAAGTTCTCTTGCCTGTCACAAACACACGTGATGACCTTCTGGTGCCATCTGTTGACAACGTCGGCAAGTGCACCAACATTAAACACCCATGTGATCTCCACACTGATGTGACTTCACCTTCCCACTCTCCTGTTACTGATGAACATTTACAAACGCCGGAATTTCATTGCAACATTTTGCTCTAAACAGTTCACACAAAAATATAATCTCAACGCACATTAAAAAAAACACTCCAGTGAACAAACGCATTCCATAGAGGACTTTAAATGCACCATTTGTTCCAAAACCTTCCACCTCCAGAGATATCTCAACGCACATTTAAAAACACACTCCACTGAACGAATGACGCAATGTGACCATTGCCAGCAATGCTTCAAAACAATTCGCACTCACAAGAAGCACTTACAAACTAAACATGTACATGTAGAAACACATTCAACAACATTTCTTTGCAGCATTTGCGACAAATAGTTTCACGCACACATAAATCTTACTAACCATTTGAAAACACATGCCCTGACGAAATCCTGCCAGTGTCAATACAGCACTGAATCGTTCACAACATCATCTCTTCTCAACAAACATACAAAAACACACCGCCATGACACATTCTTTGAGTGTGTACATTGCAAACGTTCATTCAAACAGTGCCATCTTCTCGCAAACCACATGCACATTGTATGTTATTTCTTTTTCTTTATTTGATATTTCTTTGATATGTGTATTTTTAAAAGTTTCCTCAGTGTTTTTAATTCCATAAACTTGTGTCCATTTAATTCTATTGTTTAGAGGTGTTGCTTGTCTTTTTATTAAATGTGTATATATTTCTTTGGTTGTTTTGTGTACTTCTTATTCATTACCTTTTATTGCTTTGATGCATGCTGTATGAAATTGTGATTGATTTCTACCCATGTAATTTTCAGTGCTGTTATCAATTGCTATTAAATGTCCTATTCTGATTCCTAAGTAATAATGTGTGAATGTATTTTCTGATATTTTTTTAATGGCTTGTCCTATACATTTTATTCTGAGTTCTTGTATTTTTGTTTGTATGTCTTGCAAGTTTATTCCTCTATTTAGCTTAGATTGTATTAGTGTTGTTTGTTTGATATTGTGTATTGTTCCTTGGAATATGTATTTAGTTATGTGTGAGTTAATTTCTTATAAAATTATCGGTGGGGGTTCCCATATTGTTCCTGTATATATTGTTTTGGGGATGACATATGTGTTTATAATTGTGCTCCTTCCAAAAATTGTCTGTGCTGTGTATTTGTTTTTGTCAATAATTTATTTAATTGAATGTTCAATATCCCTCCATATTTCATTGTTTGTCTGTGTTTGATTATTGGAATAAAAGATCCCATAAATTATAAGACTCTCCTTTCTAATTATGCCTAAGGGGAAATCTAGTCTATCTTGCCACCTACCTATCCCCATAATTTCAGATTTGTTTACATTATTCTTGGACCCACTACCTTTTCCAAAATCTTGAAAAATTGAAATTATTTTGTGAATTGACCTATCATTTGTGGGGAAAAATACCGTGTCATCTGCATAAGCAATCACTTTAATATCTCTGGCTCCAGGGATCCCTATTCCTGTAATGTTTTTCTCCATTCTGATTTTCTCTATAAGTGGTTCAAAGGATAAAATATATAGATAAGGGGATAAAAGACACCCTTGTCTAACTGATCTTTTAATTGCAATGTTTTTTTTTAAATTATATTATTTATTATCAGTTTGCTGATAGGCGTTCTGTATAGAATTTTAACCCAATTACAAAAATACTCCCCTAATTTATTGTGTTGTAATATCTTGTGAATGTATGCATGGTCTACCCTGTCAAATGCTTTTTCCTGGTCTAGTGATAATATGCATGTTTGAATTTGTTTTTCACTTGTATATTGAATAATGTCTCTGATTAAATGATTGTGGTTGTTGATGTCCCTGCCTTTAATGCTGCATTGTTGATTGACATGAATGAGAGTATTTAAATGTGGTTTTAGTTTATTGGCTAATGTTTTAGTAAGAATTTTATAATCTGTGTTGAGTAATGATATGGGCCTGTAATTTATAAGTTGTGTTTTGTCTGTGTCTTTCTTTGGTAGAAGTGTGATGTATGAAGTGTTCATTGAATTTGGTAGTTCCATGTTGTTGTAAGCTTCTTCTAAAGTTGCATGTAATATTGGGCCCAGTGTTGTAAAAAAGAAGTTGTAAAACTCTGATTAAGAAGAATTAGTTATTATTTAAGCAAGATAATATTTATTTGAATATGTATGCTTAGTGGAGGGTGGAAATATGGTTTATGGGTTTAATATACGCATCTTCTTTTCACACGAATATTAACATAAAAACTAATTTTTTTTTAAAATTCATAGAGATTGACTTTCTAATAAAGTATGTCATTTTGAAAGGACGTCCCACTCTTTTCTTCTAGTATTAACAAAGCAATAAATTGGAAGATACTTGTTCCACTAAACAAAATGATTACTTTTCGTTGTATTTGTATTTAAGACTTTTTTCATTGTAGCTTTTTTTAGCTTATTAAATGACACATTTGGTAATGGTCTTTTGACATATTTGGTAATGGTCTTAATATATAACATATATTTGTAGGCATTTGATATTAAATCAGAATAATTTAAATAGAATTTGTTCAAGAAAGTGTATACAGCTTAAAAGAAAACTGCCATTTAGTAAGCCACATGAGCTGCCTTTGAAATCAGTCTTTATACAAAACTTTATCCTCGTTGCATAATATTGCTCAAATAAAATCAAGCTGTTATGACTAAATATCAGTTGCTGTTAGTGTATTTTTTCGCTTGAGCACGCACTTTCTGATGCTAGAACCTATATATGAATCGTAATACCCATGATATGTCTTTACACTAAATATATGTATACCTTAAAGAACCGTACAGTTTATACCCGAAGTGTGTGCCACCCAACTCATAAAAAGCATATTATTTATGTGAATTTTGATGCTTAAGTAAGGTGTGCATGGGTTTTATTTGTTTTAAAAAAACATTTTGAATCGCAATGTCTGGGCTTAAAATTTACCCTGCTGATTTAGTTTAGTATATGCAAAAGTATAAAAACATTTGCTAAGCTATAGTGTTTATGTCATCCAGGGTTGGGCGATATTATTGACCAATAAATGGTACATTTCAAAAGGTCATAAAGTTTTACTCAATATAAAAATAGCTGTTCCACTTATTACCCACACTCATTGGTCCGTGCATATAACTCATATATGTAATCCATTTTCTTTTATAACAGTACCGACTTTTTTTTTCATTCATTCTATTTCCTTGGGGCAGTTTATGGAGCAATCTTTCCAGAAAAAAAAATCGTGTAAACTATTTAAGCACCGAAGGAAAATAAATATTACCACCTAAGAATAATTGGCATTGCTTTCATCACTAATCACTTGCTTTATGCATTTTTAAATTTATAAATATAACTTACCTAGCATGTTTAACTTAATTTATGCAAAAAGAAAATTAACAGTGGCTAAGCTATAGAGTTTGGTATCTGGTTTCACTCATGTGCTTTCTTTCTCTAATGCATTGAAGACATTGTTAGTATTTGATTATTTATAACTGACTTTTAAAATGTCAAATACATTAAGTATTTAAATTTAAGCATATATGAGGATATTACGAAAAGTTGTAAAATGATACTGTGTATTTGATAATAAACAAAATAATAGTATATCAATATAAATATTGCTAAAATATTATACTAAAGAAAACAGTGACCGTGGTTTGTAAACAGAACGTTAGGTAAATTAACGTTGAACATAAATGTAGACTGTTGGAGAAAGATTAAAGCAAATAAATTTTTCGAACGGCTGGATGACATACATCTCGAAAATACATAAAGAAAACAGTGTAAAGATGTAATTTGCAAATATATATTAATTATTTAAAATTTAAAAAAAAAGATGTACGTAATCTTGTCAGAGGCGCAACATTACCACACATAAAAATAAACCGTTTCATCACATTTAGTTCACAACATAGACACACACACACTCACTTTATTCACACACTTGCACACACAAACATAAACACACAAACAGATAGTGCCATTAAAAAAAATCACATTTCATTGAAATAACCGCGGCTCTTGTTACTTTGTTTCCATTTTACAAATTAATATGAGCTCGAACTATGACGTAAAAGTCACAATATTTTATTGCGAGAAACGCCGTCTTGTTAATCTCGACACCAACATGTTTATTATTTTACGTTTTCAATAATTTATTTTATTTTCGGGAGTTACCCCGCATAGCGAGCACCCACACACGGACGCGCTTAGGCGCAATATATATAGGGATTAATAACTTACTTAATTATTACAAGAAGAAAAAATAATGAGTTATTGATATAAAATATAAACTGGTTTCGATTTTTTGTCCTGTATGTTAAGGTTGGAGAGGAGATGAAGCGATAAAGATGCTGACATAAAATGCTACAAACAATATTTGTTAAAAGTTATCTCAAACGTCTCAGTTAAAAAAAAAGATATAAATAATAATAATTTTATGCGAATTTGTTATTTGTGTAAAAGAACATGGCATAGTTGGAGATGGGGTGCATAACTGGTATGGGGTCCCAGATAGGGCGTGATAGAGAGTGTTGTCTTTTACAGATATCACCAGTTAATAAAATTCATACAAAGTCACAATATAAAAAATGTTTGTTTTTTTCATTAACATGTTATTAGTGCATGACATTGGATAATTAGGGTTAAAAGTGCCAACACTTGGTGATAGGGTACATGGGATGTGGTAGAGGTTTTTTTAAATTATTACAATTATGATGATTTGACACCAGTTTAAATCAAATCAATATGTAAGCAATAGAAAAGTTTCAAAGCAATATTGTATAAGTGCATGAGATGAAAATGCTGGCGTAGGAGGTCAACACTGGGGCTTGGTAGAGGGTGTTGGCTATTACAAAAATTAACAGATTGTATAAAGTATATAGAATATCATAACATTGTCTGCATTACTTCCATTCACGACCAGTGCCACTAAAATTTCTTCCCTCTGAGTTGACCCCACTGTGGACAAGGTGGTAATACAACCAGCTAACACCATACCCATGTGGGTATAAATTGCTGTAAGTCTTCTGTTTGTCGACACTGAAGTCAAACAACCAGCCACCACCATACCCCAGTGGCTGGACATGAGCTCCACTACTACCTGGACATGTACACGTTGTGTACGTGTACATGGTCCTATACTCACTGATCTTATAATTACTCACCTCGGACCTGTCTATCCAGTGTCCTAAAGAGATCTGTTTAGGACATCCATGTGGATGTGATACTATCCATGTCAACTTGCCTCTAAATTTCATGTATTTGTTGTCTACTTTCCCCCGTAGATAAGACCACTGTCTCCAAATATTGTACAGTTTGTTCAGTAAATCTTCGTCGCATGTTACACATTTCAACCAACACCAGTCTTTCTCAATATCTGCATCAACCACCGTCCAGCCATCAAGAGTGACCAGTGGACTATCGTGTCTATCATAGAACAATCTACACGTAGTGTATCTGGCCTCAAGATCATCAAACACCACGTGTCTGGCCGTGTACATCCATATCTCCCCCCACACTTTGTGGTGTGTTTTCGAATGTTGACACGTGTGACATGGACAAGCTTTGCAGTCGTTCTCAATCTTTACATACCTCATCATCCCAGTCCCTACTCTCATGACGTCACTTCCTCTCTTGTCATAAAATGCAAATGGTTGTTTGGTATTTGGGTAAAACTCTGGTCTTTCTGAACTGGTCATTTTAACCGCTATCCGGACAGTGAGGTCAGCTGCAGCTCTGATGTACTCAACTAGGTCGTCATCATGGTAAACTTCTGGCAGGTGAGAGATGGTAAAATCCTTGACAGGTACAAACTGTTTGTGACCTGGATTCTTCTTACAGCCATCAAAATGTTTGTGTAGATCTGCTTCTCCTCCTTCTGACACCTGGGTTTCATGTGTACCTGACAAGGTAATCACAGAAAGTACTTTTAATTCATGTATTACACCTGTCTCTCTTCTATTATCTAGATCTAACTAGAATTCATTAATTCTTTACCTTGATGTCAATAGATTTAAAGATTAAATTCTGGTATGAATTATAAGACAATTATTATAATTAGCATGGCAGTAACTGGGACATAGAATGTTGTATGCATCAATATAAAAGATTTTAATTGATCTCATGTTTATTGTTGGATGTAATAATCCTCTGTATAGAAGAAGCGTCTTTAATAGATATATTTGAACCTCCAGAAAAAGTGTGTTAATACATAATTACCATAGAAAAGACTTGATTTATCTTTCTTGTCACACCTGCTATCTTTATTATCTGGTTGCCCATCATGTGTGTCAAATTCACCTTGGATATGATATTTGCAATATTGTGAGTAGGAAAGTTATAAAATATATTATTGAAATTAATATATCACCTCTTTGTTTTCAAAATATTTCTGTTGAGTAGTAACTCAATATACTTTTGAGAACTGTTAGAATTTTAGAACCATTGGGGGATAGGGGTTCAGACGCTGACCTTGAGTGGACAAAGATTTTGGAATAATCTGATGGGTCATGGAAAATTTATTAGGACGCTACAACTACTTAAGTCACATGTGATCACGTGTCAGGTGCCTGATGATGCATGAATGTATGCATGCGAGCACGTGCAAAGGAATTGGTACATGAGGGCAGACCAATCAAATTAAGAGTTGCACGCTGACCCATGCCACACAGTTGAATAGCCATTAGTAACCGTTAGGAATTTAGGACAGCGGGTCACCACCCACGCGGTGAGCAGCCCAATATATACCCCAGTAAAACCCTAAGGCTTTCTCTCTCTCTCTCAGAAGATCACAGTCACAGACCACCATAAGATTGAGTTCTGAGGTGTCAGACTGTTTGATTAGAGGAGCCTAGCTGAGACGTTTGTTTCCATGTTGAGTACATAGTAATAGCAGTTCAAATGTTTTTTTTGTATATTGTTAAATGCTTTTATTCTTAACTATATTGATTATTGATTGTTAGTTAAGGTATGCACTGTTTTTATTGTCTTCAGCTAGTAGGTCATAGCGGAGAATAGCGGTTAGGCAAGCTAAACTATAGCAGACCAGACAGGAGACGGGCTGCTTTTGAAGAAGGGGACAAGGCAACCCCATCTCTAAACGTGAGAGCCACTGTGGAAGACGGTCATCCCTGTGAACAGACCAAGCAGACTGTCAATCATTCCACATAGCTGAGTCTTGACCCCGGACTGACCTTCGGGAAAGAATTGCCCAACCCAATTGGGAGACGCTACTGCGGAGCAGATAGAGGCAGTGACTTAGACGTAACAGTCACTCATCCATTGGCCACACCCGTTTGACCAGAGGGGAGTTGGGTCAAACGCGAATCATTGTTAGATTCAGTCGTTTGTCTTATGTAGTGTATTGTCCAACCATATTTGTTGCTAAATATATTATATTTCGTATTTTTATATATATATTTATTTAATGTATTAAATATTATCTTTTTTGTATAAAGAGGTGTTGTGCGTCATTGTTTGTATGTGTTTAGATATAGGTCATAGTAGTATTTATATGTAGTTGTGTAGTTCTAACTTGTACTTACGTGTATTGTAGTACTGGGGGCTAGAGCCAAATGTAATTATTTAATACTCCTAGCTAGACAATTGAGTCAAAATACTTAACAAACTCTCTATATACTTCTCTCTCTCTTACTTCCTTTGACATTTAAAATTTTTGTATAATGCAAGTATTGTAGCAACATTTTACCATTATTTTGAAATCTATTCTGATTTCTTGTTACCAGGTCTGATTTAGTGTGAGCATTCTGAAAAAAGGAAAGTTAAAAATAATGAGAATAAAAACAATATGTATAAATATAATATGTTTATATAAAACCATAAAGTGCAGTCAATACATTGTAGTTCATATGTGTCCCACTTATTGACCGTGTGAGTATATATGCACACGAGAAAAGGGTCGATGTCATTCAAATACGCTACATTTAAATGAATAACTGTGGACACCGGGGTAGAAACAGTTCATGTTTAGTCAAATTTCAATATTTTTATAAATATTTAAAATATTTTCATTGTTTATGCATTTGTAAAATAACGAGTTAACTTTACCTAAAAATGTTACAGTTAACCGTTTCTCATGTAATACTAAAAACATGATTGCTTTTCTATTTTTCCCGACGTTCTTACTAGTTACTATAGATACATAAATTATGTCTTAAAAACACATGCATTATTTTTCTTCTACATAGGATCATTGTTCAAATTATATAAAAATAAACATATTTCATCAAAATATATTTGTCTCATGTCACAATACAAACAAAATGATATTTAAAATAATACATAAAAACTCGAATGAGTATTTAAAAGTAATTTCCAACAGGGAATTTCATATTTTTGTTAATGGAAATGATTCTAGATTACATTAAAAGTCGATTCAAATAAGTAATTTTGAAACTAAACACAATATGACGTCATATCCCCTCACACTACATCATACCAACAATGTGTCAATATAATGCGCACCACGCAACAATCTATCTAACATAAGCATTCACAAAGCGGGAAAACCCCATTGCCATTAACTATCAATCTATTTAACATTAAAAGTCATTTCAAATCAATAATTTTGAAACTAAACAAAACAATTGCTTTAAAAAATTGCTTCTAAAATTACGGGAGTCGAACGAAAAGATATATTTGAAAAATTCCTTCTTCATCATTGTTCTAAATATTATTAGCTATTATTTCACGTTTGTTGCAACCCGATAGCTGTTATGGTTGGCGAGAAATGGACAAAATACTGATATTTTTTCGGTTTGTTTTTTTTTCAGGAAATCCAGTTCAACTTTTCTGTATTTTTTGGCCGTTGCACATCCTTGGGACCTCCTTAGCATATTTGCAAAAGACCCGAACCCTCTATCTGGTATGGTTCAGGAGGAGATGCATTGTCAAGCTTGACAGACATTTCGAATCTATAAACGCAATTTTTCCAAGGGAAATTGCGTTAAAAAATAATCAATGCACATAATTAACAATGTATGTCACGTCTGTCTGTTCGTGACGCTACTAATCAATATACATAATTTTCAATGTATGTCACGTCTGTCTGTCCGTGACGCTACTAATTTTAGAAAGCAGCGCACCAAATTACTGCACCAAAAATAACTCTTTTCGAACGTTCCGCATAAAATTGTTCAATATGAAAATAAATGAATAAAGTAAAGATATATAAAATAAATGAAATGTCTGTACTACATTATTTTTATCATGATGTTTATTTTTTCAAAATAAATATGTTTCAGCTGAAATGTATTTATTGTGAAAACTTCCACCATTTTTGACGGCTAATACACTAGTACCATTGATACCCTCATATTGTTATCTATGAAACTATTTTGATTTTGTATTTCTGAACAATTTCCAAAGATTACTAACTGACTAAACTGACTTAGTAAAGTTAAATTAAGAAAATAATTTCTGATTTAGATGATTTACTATCTAAATCCCGAACTGAAGCTTACAGCTCAATATCGTAGTACGTACCTGAACATTGCAGATTTAAACAACCAAATGTCAACTTTATAAAGCTAAAAGTAATGATTATTTTTAATATTTTAAAATCCTCTAAATGCTAGTCATTGTAATTTAATTTAACAATAAAAAACATTTTGAACGTCATAAACTATAATTTCTTTCTTTTTTAAAATTTGACCTGCTTCAAATTTGTTAAGGAAACTACTGGTACTTGCAAATGTTAAATATAACAAAATTGAAATAAATTAAAGCAATTTTTTAACAGTCATTTTCCTTTAATTAATATCAACATCATATTGTATTGGTTTGGTTGTAACTACACTTTTATTAGTTTCCAGATTTAGTCTTATTGTCTCATCATTTACTTTGTTTTTAAAAAATTTAAAAGGTTGCAATACGTAAATTGTGATTCTTATTAATAAATACAACTTAATAAAATTTAAACAAGTGAATACTATTTTATTCAAGTGTTTCTTATCCGTTACTGATAAAAGATAAAAAGCCCTGATTTTCTATTCTAGATAATTTAATATCTTATAAATTATAATTTTTATTAGGCCAGAGAAGTTGTTTTCGATTCTTGACCGACACTTTTTCAATTAAAAAACTAATATATTTTTTAAACAATACAACAGCAAGCAATTTATTTTAAATGAAAAAAAATAATATTTACCTATTTTCGCTGGTATTAATTAATTTTGTTTTATATATTTTCAATATTTATTTAACGATGTTAAACATTTATTTGTTTTTTTTAAAACCGCAAGTCTTCTTAATTTGATAAGATATTTAAATATATAAAATAAATATGAATCTATTTAAGTACTTACCCCCATAATTCTTGATCTTAAGTAAATGACTGGTTGATTGACTTGTAACGGTCAGAGATAGTGACCTGGTGATTTAATGTGTTGTATATTTAAAATTTTTAATTAAGAATTTTATTTAATACTCGCCGTTATACCCAGCTTTACACGGGCCAGTATTAGGGATCCCATTTGGAACCCCACCCATTATGACCCCGATCAATAATTGGATCCCGTTCTTGGTCAAATCCCCACCCCCTGTATGATTTCACATTTCTTTGAGATTACATACCCCATTATAATCCCGTTATGTAATGGGATCCCTTTCGTAAATTAAATCAGTTTCCCCTATAAAATACATATACTTCAATGGGATCACATATCTTAGTGTTATCTCATTGTCTAAAGTGATCCCGTTTTTGATAGAATCCCTTGCCGTCATATGATTCAATACTTCATTTGAGATTTCATGCCCAATTATGATCCCGTAGTTATAACAGAAAAGCATTGCAGTCATTGATGTCACATTATCCGTGCGAATCTTATTTACTACTAGGGGCAAGTACCCGGCTTCTCCCGGGTTTAACAACAACAGCAACAACAACAAAAACAACAACAGCAACAAAACAACAAAAACAAACAACAAAAACAAAACAACAACAACTACAACAACAACAGCAACAACAACAAAGCAACAACAACAAAAAAACAACTACAACTACAACAGCAACAACAACAGCAACAACGACAAAACCAAAAACAGAAACAGCAACAAAACAACAAAAACAAAACAACAACAAAAAACAACAAAATCAACAACAAAACAACAACAAAACAACAACAAAACAACAACTACAACAACAACAGCAACAACAACAAAGCAACAACAACAAAACAACAACTACAACAACAAAAGCAACAACAACAAAGCAACAACAAAAAAATTATTTTATGGCGATAATCGCCTTCTTGTTAATCTCGACACCAAAATGTTTATTATTTTGCGTCATTATTTTACGTCTTAATTTTCAATAATTTTTATTTTATATAGCTCATATAGGGAAAAACTACATTTTGGGCCCCCGGGCCCCAGTATCTTATATATAAGGAACGAAACCTGTTTAATAACCTTTCCGGTATAATTTTGTGTACGTGTACCAAATTTCACGTTATTTGGTTGTCTGGATCTTGAGTTATTAGGGAACAGACAGACAGACATCCAGACAACAAATGCGGCTTATATATAGAGAGATATCGTCCATTGGATAAGTTTTTCCTATTGCTTGTATACATTCCAATAGGATCCCTTTCTGATTAGCGGTACCATCCACTCTTGGTATACTTTCTTGGCACCATTTTATCTACCGAGAGATATGATTCAGTATGGTAGTAATTTTTTGAGCCATTATGCCTAGGGAGAAATTCTAAAATATCAAAAATATTTGTAATCTGAAAATACAAACTACTTTATAAGTTTCAAAATTGTAATAAAGAGAAACAAAATTAGTTGAATTATGTTTTAAATGTTTATTATATTTAAACTTTTTATAATAAACACAACATCTTATTATGTTTCTGAAAAACTTCAATGTTAACTTGAGAACAGTTGATTAAATATGTACATGAAAAATAAATAATAAATACATGAAATTATTGTTAAATACATTTACACACAACGATTCGAATTCTTATTACATACATACACACTACTTGATAATTCTCGATTGACTTAAAAATTAAACATATATTTTAAGTATTGCGCAATAAACATGCTTCAATGGGATCACATAGCTAAATATTATCAAGTTGCATAAAGGGATCCCGTTTTTTGGGATATTCTTTTTCCCCAATTTGATGCCATGTTTTGTTTTTTGCGCTTATATACTTCACTATGATGAAATTGCGTAATGGTATAACATTCATGAAGTAAATACCTTTCCCCTATAAAATTTCACACTGTAATAAGTTCACATAGCTTAGTGCTATCCGTTGCATTATGGGATCTGATTTTCGGTAGAAAATCTTTCCCTCGATCCCGTTGCATAATGGAATTCCATGCTTTGTCGAATTTCGTACTCCTAGATGATCCCTTTCCCCGATGGTATCCCATCTTTCTGTTTGTTTTATTTACCCCAGTATGATTCAATTACATTATGGGATACCGTTCCCTGTAATAAACATCCTAACTAACATGTACAACAAGATCTGGCAGACAGTGAAATGGCCAACCGCCTGGACGCAATGGCTGGTTATCACGCTCCCAAAAAGGGTAATCTACAGATGTGTCAGAACTACCGTACAATCAGCCTGATTAGTCACCCCAGCAAAGTCATGCTTATGATCATATTGAACAGACTGAAACCCCAAGCAGAGCAAATCATTTCAGAAGAGCAGGCGGGCTTCAGAATAGGAAGAAGCACAACAGAGCAAATCTTTAACCTGCGCGTTCTCTTTGAAAAACATCTCCAACACCAGAGTGACCTCTATCATGTCTTTATAGACTTTAAAAAAGCGTTCGACAGAGTGTGGCATGCGGCACTGTGGGCAACGATGCACAAATTCAACATAAATGCAAACATCATTGAAGTGATCAAGTACCTTTACAACAGAGCAACCAGCGCAGTACTCTTCAACAGCAAGCTGGGAGATTGGTTCAAGACCACTGTTGGTGTCAGACAAGGATGTTTACTTTCTCCCATCCTCTTCAACCTCTTCCTTGAAAGGATCATGATAGATGTGCTAGAAGACCATGTCGGAACAGTCAGCATCTTAGGGAGAAGTATAACCAACCTAGGCTTCGCCGATGACATTGACGGCCTAGCTGGTAGCGAGGACGAACTAAAAGAATTTCTCGCAAAGCTAGAGAAAACAGCAAAGGCGTACGGCATGGAAATCAACGCAGAAAAGACAAAGGTCATGGCTAATAGTAAATTCACAAGCGAGATTCGGATAAACGGGCAAAAACTCGAAGAAGTCTCCACATTCAAGTATCTAGGGGCCATAATATCCGACGAAGGCTCAAAGCCAGAAATTCTTGCCAGAGTAGCCCAAAAAATGGCAGCATTGACCAAATTAAAGCACATCTGGCAAAGTAAGAAGCTCTCCCTGAGATCAAAGATCCGGCTAATGCGCTCTCTAGCGATGTCGGTCTTTCTGTATGGTTGTGAGGCTTGGACGCTCACTGCAGACCTCCAAAGAAGAATAAATGCGCTAGAGATGAGATGTTTCAGAAAGATATTGAACATCTCCTACACAGCGCACATCACAAATGAAGCTTTCCGCAACAAAATAAGTACCGTTATTGGCCCCTACGAGGACCTACTCACATCAATTTAGAAGGGGAAATTACGATGGTACGGACACGTGACAAGAACTGGAGGTCTCGCAAAAACCATATTGCAAGGCACAGTCCAGGGAGGAAAGAAAAGAGGCAGACAAAAGAAGAGATGGGAGGAAAATATCAAAGAGTGGACCGGCCTGTCATTCAGCGACTCTCAAAGGGCAGCACAGGACCGTGACAAAGGGCGTGTGTTAGTGAGCAGTTCACGATGGTGCCCCAACGACCCAAAAACGGGTTAAGGGATAGTTCAAGTTCCCTTTGAGATCCCATTCTGGTTTCTCTCACATTATAGCTAAAATATTATTCATTTATCCTATCTTATCTGTTACATACGCACCTTCTATACAGAAGATTATTGCGTTCTGGTGAATTCCGGACAGGAAGAACGAAACTTTGTATGTGTTTTTTCATGCATACGGAATAAGAAAAGTGTTTTTGTCTATTTGAGGGTTTGACATGGGGATTCCATGATAGTTTCTCATTTATTATGACTCCTTAGTATTTTGCATCTTTAGTTTGGGTTAGTTCTTTTACATGAATGAAATATTTTGAATTAATTTGTTTCTTTTTCTTTGTTACTCTTAACCGTTGACACTTTTCTTGGTGGAAAGATATACTCCAGTTAGTTTTCCATTTTATCAATTCATCAAAGTCTTTTTGTAAAATTGTGCTATCTTGTTCTGATTTAATTTTGCTATAGATTATACAATTATCAGCAAATAACCTACCTTTTGTTCCTGTTGAGATGTTGTTGGGTAAATCATTTATATAAATCAAAAATAGTAAGGGACCTAGCACAGTTCCTTGTGGAACTCCTGAGTTAATCTTTATTGGTTTAGATTTAGATACACTAAGTATTAGAGTTTGCTCCCTACCGAAAAGGAATTTTTTGATCCAGTGATGTAAGGGACCCTGAGATTCCAAAGTAGATAATTTTTTTAAGTAAAATAAGGTGGTGAACTTTGTCAAATGCTTTTGAGACGTCTACTAATATTGTATATATTTGATCATTATTGTCTATGCCTTTTGATAATTCATCTATTAAACCTATTAATTGTGTTTCACATGATATGTTTTTTCATAAAGCCATGTTGATTTGGGCATAGAGCATAATATTTGTGCAGGTGGTTATCTATTCGACTATATATTATGTGTTCTAGTAATTTACAGGTGATACTAATAATTGATACAGGTCTGTAGTTACCAGGGTCTGATTTATCACCTTTCTTAAAGAGTGGAGTTACGTTAGCTAAATTTCAATCCTGGGATACTTTACCCTGGTTTAGAGAGGCTTGAAAAAGAACTACAAGGATTGGGGACAGTTCATTGCTTAGTTCTTTTAATAACCTTGCAGGCAATTCATCTGGACCAGTAGTTTTGTTTATTTTAAAGTTTTTTGTGACTGAATGTATCCTATTTCTTCAACAGTTGTTAACTTTTTCTTCCATTTTATTAAAAAATTTATTTAAAATTCCTTGTCTTCTTAGGTAGAAAATTATGATGCAAAATATGTGTTAAGGATATTTATATATCATACAGAATTGGACTGCGATAAAGCTTTTAGATAAAATACAAAATACACAAAAAATTGTGCAATTAAAACAATAAATTTGAGCTTTATTTTAAAAAAACTTATATTAACTTGCTTTGTAAGTTTAATCGGAACCGTCCCACTATTTGTGATATTTTTTTCACGTGCCTAGTACACACGTTGACACCGACCGTCACTGTTCACACCCACGTGCCCAGTTTTAAAACCAGGGGAGATAATTGTGTTTCAGTCTGTAAATGTCGCGTTTAAACATAATCACTACTTTTAGTTATGTTTCATATATAAGGGATTTATAGTCAAAAGGTAAGCTGGCTTTGCACTTACTATAAAATGCGTAGACTAAAAAGTAGAAAATTAGTGCATTTTTAATATAAGACTAGTTTTTAAAAAGTGTTTTTAATGTTGATTATTGTATTAAATTTATTTAGGAAATTTAGTTGGAAGTTAACCGCTAATTGGTGTAAATTTATTGAATTACATTTATTCCAAAGATAGATTATTCTTCTAGGTATCTTATTTATTTTAGTATTTATTGTACTGGTTACTTTAACAATATCATGGTCGGACTTTCAAGTAATTATTTTGCAGTTTATCACTAGTCCTGGTCTATTTGTTAAGAATAAATCTAATGTTTTATTTTTCCTTGTTGCTTTTTTAACTATCTGTTCTAGGTTAAGATTTAAGTTTTAAATTTAAAAAAACCCGTTAAAAAAACAAGTTTTTCACTATAAATCCTTTATGTACGAGACGTAACTAAAAGAATGTTCATTATAATACGCAGCGCAAGACCATCCAACAAATACAAAATTGCAGTTGTGTCGTAAAACATGTTTAATATAATGCGCACCGATCAGGAATATGTTTATAAAAAGTGTTGTCAGTAAAATACGCACCTTATTGCGCGACAGAAAGGTTGTTCAATATAATACGCACCGCGACGCTCTATCTCAAAAAATAGCATGATACATAGGAATAAATAAAATAATCTAAAAAATCAATAATTTAATTACGGTACATGCGATCGATCTGAAATTTTGATACATTGTTTTTATTATCGGTACAAAACTGCCTGCAAAATTTCAGCTCGCTAGCTTACGAGCAAGTGGGTTAAAAATCGATCAAAAGATTTTGGCGACAAGCAATCAAGCAATCAAGGGTGCAGACACCACGAGTTAATATAAAGGATTTAAAAAACCAAAAAACAGTTTTTCACTATAAATCCTTTATGTACGAGACGTAACTAAAAGAATGTTCATTATAATACGCAGCGCCAGACCATCCAGAAATACAAAATTGCAGTTGTGTCGTAAAACATGTTTAATATAATGCGCACCGATCAGGAATATGTTTATAAAAAGAGTTGTCAATAAAATACGCACCTTATTGCGCGACAGAAAGGTTGTTCAATATAATACGCACCGCGACGCTCTATCTCAAAAAATAGCATGATACATAGGAATAAATAAAATAATCTAAAAAATCAATAATTTAATTACGGTACATGCGATCGATCTGAAATTTTGATACATTGTTTTTATCATCGGTACGAAACTGCCTGCAAAATTTCAGCTCGCTAGCTTACGAGCAAGTGGGTTAAAAATCGATCAAAAGTTTTGGCGACAAGCAAGCAAGCAATCAAGGGTGCGCAGACACCACGAGTTAATATAAAGGATTTAATAAAAAAACCCGTAAAAAACCAAGTTTTTGACTATAAATCCTTTATGTACGAGACGTAACTAAAAGAATGTTCATTATAATACGCAGCGCCAGACCATCCAGAAATACAAAATTGCAGTTGTGTCGTAAAACATGTTTAATATAATGCGCACCGATCAGGAATATGTTTATAAAAAGAGTTGTCAATAAAATACGCACCTTATTGCGCGACAGAAAGGTTGTTCAATATAATACGCACCGCGACGCTCTATCTCAAAAAATAGCATGATACATAGGAATAAATAAAATAATCTAAAAAATCAATAATTTAATTACGGTACATGCGATCGATCTGAAATTTTGATACATTGTTTTTATCATCGGTACAAAACTGCCTGCAAAATTTCAGCTCGCTAGCTTACGAGCAAGTGGGTTAAAAATCGATCAAAAGTTTTGGCGACAAGCAAGCAAGCAAGTCAAGGTCGCCGCAGACACCACGAGTTAATATAAAGGATTTAATAAAAAAACCCGTAAAAAACCAAGTTTTTGACTATAAATCCTTTATGTACGAGACGTAACTAAAAGAATGTTCATTATAATACGCAGCGCCAGACCATCCAGAAATACAAAATTGCAGTTGTGTCGTAAAACATGTTTAATATAATGCGCACCGATCAGGAATATGTTTATAAAAAGAGTTGTCAATAAAATACGCACCTTATTGCGCGACAGAAAGGTTGTTCAATATAATACGCACCGCGACGCTCTATCTCAAAAAATAGCATGATACATAGGAATAAATAAAATAATCTAAAAAATCAATAATTTAATTACGGTACATGCGATCGATCTGAAATTTTGATACATTGTTTTTATCATCGGTACGAAAACTGCCTGCAAAATTTCAGCTCGCTATCTTACGAGCAAGTGGGTTAAAAATCGATCAAAAGTTTTGGCGACAAGCAAGCAAGGTCGGTCCGCAGACACCACGAGTTAATATAAAGGATTTAATAAAAAACCCGTAAAAAACCAAGTTTTTGACTATAAATCCTTTATGTACGAGAAGTAACTAAAAGAATGTTCATTATAATACGCAGCGCCAGACCATCCAGAAATACAAAATTGCAGTTGTGTCGTAAAACATGTTTAATATAATGCGCACCGATCAGGAATATGTTTATAAAAAGAGTTGTCAATAAAATACGCACCTTATTGCGCGACAGAAAGGTTGTTCAATATAATACGCACCGCGACGCTCTATCTCAAAAAATAGCATGATACATAGGAATAAATAAAATAATCTAAAAAATCAATAATTTAATTACGGTACATGCGATCGATCTGAAATTTTGATACATTGTTTTTATCATCGGTACGAAAACTGCCTGCAAAATTTCAGCTCGCTAGCTTACGAGCAAGTGGGTTAAAAATCGATCAAAAGTTTTGGCGACAAGCAAGTCAAGCAGGTCGCCGCAGACACCACGAGTTAATATAAAGGATTTAATAAAAACAACCCGTAAAAAACCAAGTTTTTGACTATAAATCCTTTATGTACGAGACGTAACTAAAAGAATGTTCATTATAATACGCAGCGCAAGACCATCCAAAAATACAAAATTGCAGTTGTGTCGTAAAACGTGTTTAATATAATGCGCACCGATCAGGAATATGTTTATAAAAAGTGCTGTCAATAAAATACGCACCTTATTGCGCGACAGAAAGGTTGTTCAATATAATACGCACCGCGACGCTCTATCTCAAAAAATAGCATGATACATAGGAATAAATAAAATAATCTAAAAAATCAATAATTTAATTACGGTACATGCGATCGATCTGAAATTTTGATACATTGTTTTTATCATCGGTACGAAACTGCCTGCAAAATTTCAGCTCGCTATCTTGCGAGCAAGTGGGTTAAAAATCGATCAAAAGTTTTGGCGACAAGCAAGCAAGCAAGCAAGGTCGGCCGCAGACACCACGAGTTAATATAAAGGATTTAATAAAAAAACCCGTAAAAAACAAGTTTTTGACTATAAATCCTTTATGTACGAGACGTAACTAAAAGAATGTTCATTATAATACGCAGCGCCAGACCATCCAGAAATACAAAATTGCAGTTGTGTCGTAAAACATGTTTAATATAATGCGCACCGATCAGGAATATGTTTATAAAAAGAGTTGTCAATAAAATACGCACCTTATTGCGCGACAGAAAGGTTGTTCAATATAATACGCACCGCGACGCTCTATCTCAAAAAATAGCATGATACATAGGAATAAATAAAATAATCTAAAAAATCAATAATTTAATTACGGTACATGCGATCGATCTGAAATTTTGATACATTGTTTTTATCATCGGTACGAAAACTGCCTGCAAAATTTCAGCTCGCTAGCTTACGAGCAAGTGGGTTAAAAATCGATCAAAAGTTTTGGCGACAAGCAAGCAAGCAATCGGTCGCCGCAGACACCACGAGTTAATATAAAGGATTTAATAAAAACAACCCGTAAAAAACCAAGTTTTTGACTATAAATCCTTTACGTATGAGACGTAACTAAAAGAATGTTCATTATAACACGCAGCGCAAGACCATCCAAAAATACAAAATTGCAGTTGTGTCGTAAAACATGTTTAATATAATGCGCACCGATCAGGAATATGTTTATAAAAAGTGCTGTCAATAAAATACGCACCTTATTGCGCGACAGAAAGGTTGTTCAATATAATACGCACCGCGACGCTCTATCTCAAAAAATAGCATGATACATAGGAATAAATAAAATAATCTAAAAAATCAATAATTTAATTACGGTACATGCGATCGATCTGAAATTTTGATACATTGTTTTTATCATCGGTACGAAACTGCCTGCAAAATTTCAGCTCGCTATCTTGCGAGCAAGTGGGTTAAAAATCGATCAAAAGTTTTGGCGACAAGCGAGCAAGGGTCGGTCGTCGGTCGGCCGCAGACACCACGAGTTAATATAAAGGATTTAATAAGAAAAACCCGTAAAAAACCAAGTTTTTGACTATAAATCCTTTATGTACGAGAAGTAATTAAAAGAATGTTCATTATAATACGCAGCGCCAGACCATCCAGAAATACAAAATTGCAGTTGTGTCGTAAAACATGTTTAATATAATGCGCACCGATCAGGAATATGTTTATAAAAAGAGCTGTCAATAAAATACGCACCTTATTGCGCGACAGAAAGGTTGTTCAATATAATACGCACCGCGACGCTCTATCTCAAAAAATAGCATGATACATAGGAATAAATAAAATAATCTAAAAAATCAATAATTTAATTACGGTACATGCGATCGATCTGAAATTTTGATACATTGTTTTTATCATCGGTACAAAACTGCCTGCAAAATTTCAGCTCGCTATCTTGCGAGCAAGTGGGTTAAAAATCGATCAAAAGTTTTGGCGACAAGGTCGGTCGGTCGGTCGGTCGGTCGGTCGGTCGGTCGGCCGCAGACACCACGAGTTAATATAAAGGATTTAAAAAGGGGACCCGGCCGAAACCTATTCTATACACTTGAGGTTTCAAACTGAAAATAAGTCTGAAAATCAATTGTGTATGACTTAAAAATTTGACTTATTTTATGTTATAAATTACTGCGGACATAATGAATAATTAAATCACAGAAGTTTCTAGAATATTTTTTAATTATACCCGAATCAAGGGGATAATAAATGTATAGTACAATCATAATCTGGCAAAAAATGGGGCTAAAAATTTAAAATTTGTCTCAATAAAAGAGACTAACAATCAACGGAGATCTTGCAAAAATAAAATTTAGAAGTTTCGAGAATATTTTAGACATTGTATATCGTGAGGTTTACCAAACTGAAAATCAATCAGAAAAATAATTAAGACCTTAAATTAAATTCAATAAAAATATGTTTTAAATTACAGAAGCGAATTTACAAAAGCTTCCAGAATATTTTAAATCTACCCAAATCAAGAGAATAATACGACGTATATTACATTCCAAGTTTGACAAATAATGGGGGTAATACTTTAAAACTGTCTCAGTAAGACAGGCAAAAAAATAATAGAGATATCTTATTCAAATTAATAACTCTCGCTGTTTTGGTGTCTCTGACGCTCTTGATGTTCTTTTTTTTTCATGCTCTATCTGCAGTAAGTCATCTCATGCAATTTTGGAAACCTGTTTTGAAAAAAAAATGCGCTAATCTTTAAATCTTATTGTATAGATAAAGTATTTGTTATCGGAAGAAATATAAAAAAATATGTATTTAAAAAACAAATTATGTTAAGAATTAGAGAAAACAACAATGGAACTTACGATCTTGGCTTTTCCGGCTGATCCTGCTGTCATTGTTCATAATGAACTGGCATCTTATGCAATTTCGGAAACCTGTTTTTAAAAAATGCCTCGATCTTTAAATCTTATTGTGTAAATAACGTATTTGATATCAGAAGAAAAATAAAAAAAATGTATTTTTAAAAAGTAATACGTTAAAATTTAGAGAAAACAATAATAGTAACTTCCGATTTTGTTGCACTGTGCTTTTCCAAATAATCCTGCAGTCTTTGTTCACACTGAAGTAGCTTTTGACGTTTTTCAGGCAATTTCGGCAACCTGTGTGTGGAAAAAAAAACGTTTCATAAAAATCGTGCAAGAAATAAAAAAAAAGAGTGCCTTGAAACATATTATTAAATCCGTTAAATTTATCTCATTTTAGAAGTATCCCTTTAAAATATGCATATAATTATATCAATATGTGTGTTACGGGTAAATTAGCGTTATGACGGACGAGCCAAAATAGGGTTATTTCCGGGCACCATCTTTGTCGCTAAGGCACGTGACCTAGGGAAAAAATAGTACCAAATGCGACAATTTAGGGAGGTTAGCGGGAGTGGGTGGGGGAGGGATTGAGATTCTCAAATTTCCATGTTTTTAGCGACGTGGTGATTTTGAAAGCCAGCGAAAATGCGAAGAGAAAAATAAAAGGGATTGGGTGGGGGTGGAGACTCTCAAATGTACCGGTTTTTTTTAGCGACGCGGTGATTTTGAAATTGGGTGTGGTGGAGGGGGGTTGGAGATTCTTAAATTTTAGCTTATTTAAGCAACATGCAAATTTAAATTTAAAAGCGAAAAATGAAGAACAAATGGTACACACAATTTCTGCGTCTGAATTACTAAACCTAACCCTAACCCTAAAACCTTCCAATTTGGAAAATTCAAATTTCTTTTAGTAAATTTTACACAAAAATTAACTAAACTTTCTTCCAGACTTCCATGACGCTACTGGTCAAGACGGTCAAAAGAACGATGTACTTCAAATTTCCCGGGCAATTTTACAGTACCCTAATCACGTCTGCATGGTATATAGTTCCTAATTTTGCGGTATTTTTTTAATTGTAAAAGGGGAGGGGAATTCTTCACCAAGCCCCACCCCCGAGCTTGCTGTTGTCACTATCGGCGTAAGAACACAAACCCATGAATCACTTCTTAATTTCAGTGTCTGGGGTGGTAAAGGGGAGACAACTTTAGAATCCGCTATAGCGATAAAAAGCCATTTACATTGTCAGTCATTGTGTTTAAAGGGTAATAATTTTATAGTACTTTAATTATTAAATTGAGTAGAATTTGTAATAATGTATTGATATCATATAATATTAATAAATTTTAATATGATTATGAAAATACTATGGATATAGAACGGAGTATACATTTTGACGCATATAGTAATTTGTAAAAAAACATCTTAACGTAACTTACCTTTTATAGTAAATTTTGAATCTTGCTCTCAATGCTTTGATTTATAGTGGTCGATGTCGATAGTCATAGGCGTAGTTTGGTAAATACATATTACAATTGTATTCGAAATTGAAATAATGGTAAATATTAATCTAAAACAAATTAAAACAGACATTCTGTCGTAAATAAGTCCTTTGAGGCCTTATTTATACCTTTTGTAACTTAATTTCCAGAAAAGTACAGAAATAACCCGCAATCATCGTTTTTTTAAAAACAAATCCAACTTATAATTGTATTCGATATTCCAAATTAAAGTAAAATAGAAAATTAAATAATACAAAAAAAAATAATAATTAAAATAGACTTTCAGTCGTGACAAAATGATTTCAAGCCTATTTATACATATTTAAACGATAAGTGTTTACAATTCAGTTCTAGAAAATAAAATTAAATTAAAAGCGCAATATTTTGTTTATATTTGTAGAAGTATCGAATCAAATAAGAACCATAACGCTTGGTTCATTAAAAATTATAATTATGAAAATTTGCCTTCTATTTATTCGCAATTTAATTTAAAAGATTTAACATTTTCTAAACGGTGACTGATGTAATAAAGTTAAAAACCCCTATATATTTTGACCTGGATAAGGATGCATATATGTGCCAGTTTGGTCGAGATCTATCAATTCATGTAAAAACGGAGCCGTCACAATTAAAAAGAGACCCACCGCATCAAACAAACAAACAAAGTTTGATTTAAATATATATATTTAAAATATTATATATATATATATGTATATCATTATTGAATATTGTTATTAAAATATATTTTTGTACCATAACTTTGCCATTATTCATCCGAATTTAGTAGGGCTTCATTACCATGGAGAATAGGACATTCTCAATAAATGTTACCTGCCACATACAATGAGGCTTTTTATGACGAGCCAAATTTTGATAGCCATGTCTGCCGATCAAAGACATTAGAAAAAGTTTCTGAATGGTTTTATTGGACGAGAACGATAATGGACGCTAACAACTTGTCAAAATATGTCAAAGTATGTCAAATAGTTTAGTTACAAAGAACAAAATGTTTAAAACTCATCACTAAACATGAGAGTTTCTTAAAGTGTAGAACCTAGCCAGTATTGATATCATTTGTCCTCCTCAAGAAAAATCAAAGTTAAATAAATATATGTTTATAGTAATAGCAACTGATCATCCCTTCAAAGGAAATAAACACATGTTTATAGTAACAGCATGGTAATCATTATGACATATTTGTTAGTTAATATTTGTCAAAGAGTTGTACTTTGCAAAATCATTTGTACAATGTTTGATCAAGAAGCATTCATTGTAGCAAGAACCCTTTGCGGGCGTGTACTCAACAACTTTCGAAAGTCTCTTAGCGATCAGTCACTAAAACAATATTGATACAGCTTATAAAAGAAACCACATTAAGGGCCCCTAGACTTTATCGGTGCAAGATTTAAATTTCAAAAGACGTGTTGATTTCAATCTGGATCAGGATGGATATATTTGTTTGTAAATATTTGTAAAGTTCATATAAAGTCAAATTTGAAATAAATGATACTAAGGTCCCCGGGTCTAAACGGTCCAATATGTGTAAATCAAAAGACTTGAACATTTTAAATGTGGATCATGATGAATGTATTTCTCATTATTTGTAGAGACTGTGTAAAATTTATTGAGAAATAAAGCTTTACAAGTTTACGAAAAATAAAAATATTTTCATCCCCCCTTTTCCCGAAGGAGTAGACATTAGAAATTTAATAACTTATAGAAGTTTAAAATGGACCATAACATTTTTTATATACCACGTTTAGACAAGATTCAGCAATTTCCCACGTAGCCACTGGTTAAAATTACTTTTATGTAACGCATGTTAAAAATGACAAATAGGAACCCGGCCCCTCATAAGTGTTTTTTTTAATTTAGTGGGACGTGCAGAACAAATTTCCAAAGTTTCATGACGATCAGATGAGTTCAATAAAAATTAAAAATCTAGCTTAAGAAGAAAAAAAGACATTAAGGTCCCACGGGGTCCAATAGGTATAACATATTAAGTTCAAAACAACTATTAATTTCAAACTTGATAATGATGGATATAAAGCTCAGTTGGCTTTTGTATGTTTGTTTGTATATATTGAAAATTTAGAGCCAAATGGAGGAAACTTAAATCTCATTTCCTTTTTGTACAACTTTAGGCGGACGTCCAAAACATTTCAAAACAAGTTATTTTTGGTGAAGCAATTTTGCCAAGACTTTACTTTGATCGGTTCGCTTTCTAAAATCGTTTATTGCCTGATTACGAAATTGAGCTATATCATATTATTTTAACACTAGCATATCACCCGTCAAAAATGACGGAAGTTTTCATCTGAAATCTATTTATTTTGAAAAAATGCACTATTTTTATGTCGCCTAAGGTGCCGACCTTTTTCAAAAGCCCAACTAACTTGTCCTTGTTTGATAAATACGAAATATTAAACTTTCTGAAATGTTCACAAAGTATTTTATAATAGGGGTTGCAGGGCGCCTGCGGCGCCCCCTTTCTTTTTATTTTATAATTAACCATCATCAAATCCTCTTTTTACATTGATTCCTTTTCAAAATTAAAATATGAGCGAAAACAATAACGTCATATAATATTTTTACAGCGCATATTTAATTTGCACACCTTTTGATGCTTTGGTGCAGTAATTTGGTTTTCCTTCCTTTCTAAAATTAGTAGCGTCAGGACTGACAGACACTACTTGCGTGACAATTACAAATTTTTTGATTAATTATATTTGGTTTTGCTTTGCAGTACAAAGCAGTATCTTTTTTGTGGTATATTTTTATGTTATATGTGTGTTTAAAATATTTTAATACAACCTTGGGAAAACCCATGGTATTAAGATCTTTACATATGTGAATGAAATTGCGAATTTTGTTTTGTTTTTGGTAAAAAACTCGACATTAAATAAAAACCATAATAAGGGTATAAATAGTTAATTTATTTTATGTGGAAAGCGATGGCCCATGTCAAATAAGTTACACGTAAAGAAAGTTTACATAAGCTATACACTTATACAATTTAAACTTTGGCTACTGAAGTATTAACAGAAGTAGGAAAAAATTATTAATCTTAAAAACAATTAATTACTTTGTGTATTGCTAAGTGAACATGTTATGTTAATTCCTTTTTAGTGGGAATAAGATAGCACATTGTTAAATTAACTGTTTAATCATTCTTTTCCTTGCGTTTATTAAGAGACCGTTGAATCTTTTTTTAAAAAGTGGTATATTATATATTTATTTCTCAGAAAGAAAATATGTTGTGAGAGTATATGGAATATAATTTACAAAATATGATGCCTTATGTGAAATAGGGGAAAACAGGATGTCATTACTTTTTGAAAATATACAAATTGCATGAAAGCCGTACACTTTAATCTTAAAATATAAAGACACAAATATAACAATTTAAATATTATTTTCAGATTAAAAACAGCTATAATGACTTTAAAAGAAGTGTTTTTTGTTACTATACCATATAACAATACTTTCCAGCTTTCTATAATCTTTTATTATATAAAAAAAAATAATTAAAAAATCTTTTTTTAAAAGGACACGCTTTTATTTACATATAGAAAGTGCACTAAAAAGAAGAATCCGTGAACCTATCTACTGCACATAAAAGCGTGGGGCGCCCATCACAACTCATTTCTTATTGCAACTACTCTTTTGCATATAGATAAATTTTTCTAATTAATATGATAGTAGCATGTATATGATCAAAGTTGTGAAACTTTAAATGTTTATTAATATTCATATAAATTTGTATTTATGTTTCGCGTGTCCTTTATTATCTTACTATTTAAAAGGTACGTTTCATTAAATTATGAACTTTGAAGACCGTAAAATCTAAATTTACAAATTCGTTCCCACATGTACTAAATAATCATAACTGAAAGGTTTTTTTCGAAAGAACTCTACCACCCTCGCCACTCAAAAAGTTCATATATATTTACTACACTGCATCGGAACACAATTGTAAGTAGTACAATATTTGTAACAGCTTCTACGAGATAGGAAGCATATGGCACTACCCTCTTCAAAAAGTCAAAATCTACTTAACCTATAGCGCCAATAAACTAAATTTAAAAGGTTATAAATGAAATGTACTTTCTAAAATACTTTAAAGAAACAAAAGTAGTCGTATTCAAATGATTTCAAGAAAATGTTCGCACCATTTTACAAGCTTTTATTTAACTCACACTGTTTGTATGTTGTATCCGTCAAATCTTGTAACGTAAAATTAAACCTTTTCTGATCGTCCTAGAGATCTCAAAATTTTACCACAGATAGATCTTGGATGACAATACATTGTATCAAAATTTCAGATCGATCAAATGTACCGTAATTAAATAAATGCATTTTTACGTTTATCTTTATATATAATCTGTATCCGTGCTATTCATGACTTTCACGTGAATGTCACCGGAGTTCACAACCAGCCATGGATGACGACATTCCAGGTGTTAAACAGCTCAGTAATTCGAAACAAAATCTAAATTGACATTATAATACAAGAAGAACAACTGGTATTTGTGTAGCCAAGTTGGCCCAATTGTTAGCTTAATGGATTTTCGACCTGGAGGTACTGGGTTCGATTTTCAGTTGGGGAAACTGTTATTTTTTAAATACATAAATTTGTAATTAATAATCTATCTTTTTACCACTATCACATTTAAGTTATAGACAACGAAGTTTGACTAATTAAATTGAGTTGATCATGTCAAAAAATTGATTAAAAAATTGTGTTACTAAAAAGGACACGAGAGACTATATTAAAATAATATAGGTCACTGAACTCTAAATGTATATTCCTTTAGACCCAGGGGCCCCAAATGCTTTTTTTAGTGTACTTTAATGTTTTTTCCCCATTCAATTTTTAAAGATTTTGAGAAATATTGATTAACATATCAATTTCGATCAAGATAGAAATAAACAGGTGTTTCAAATTTTACATTTTGCACCTATTGGGCCCGGAGGCAGAGCCATCTTAACGCATAGGTCCACTGGGCATTTTCGCGGGGGCCCACGAGCATAGGGGCCCTATAAGAATATGTTTATTTATATATATTATGTATATTAATTCATGCTGGGGGGAGGGACACTCTTTCTTTGCCCAGGGGCCCAACACTATTTCTTTGCCCGAGGGCCCAAAATGGTGTAAATACGGCTCTGCCCGGGGGCCCTAGATTTTTTTCTCATATAAGCTATATAAGTATTAAATTATTTATTTGACCGCTATATAAAATTAGGAAAGTTGCTGAATACACTCTATTATGGATGGATGGCTGGCTGAATAAATGGATGGATGGATGGTTGGATATATAGATAGATAGAAAGATAGAGAGTGAGATAAATAGATGCATAGATAGATGGTTAGATAGATAGATAGATAGATAGATAGATAGATAGATAGATAGATAGATAGATAGATAGATAGATAGATAGATAGATAGATAGATAGATAGATAGATAGATAGATAGATAGATAGATATATAGATAGATAGATAGATAGATAGATAGATAGATAGATAGATAGATAGATAGATAGATAGATAGATAGATAGATAGATAGATAGATGATAGATAGATAGATTGATAGATAGATAGATAGATAGGTAGATAGATAGCTAGCTAGATAGATAGATAGATAGATAGATAGATAGATAGATAGATAGATAGATAGATAGATAGATAGATAGATAGATAGATAGATAGATAGATAGATAGATAGATAGATAGATAGATAGATAGATAGATAGATAGATAGATAGATAGATAGAAAGATAGATAGATAGATAGATAGATAGATAGATAGATAGATAGATAGATAGATAGATAGATAGATAGATAGATAGATAGATAGATAGATATATAGATAGATAGATAGATAGATAGATAGATAGATAGATAGATAGATAGATAGATAGATAGATAGATAGATAGATAGATAGATAGATAGATAGATAGATAGATAGATAGATAGATAGATAGATCGATAGATAGATATATAGATAGATAGATAGATAGATAGATAGATAGATAGGTAGGTAGGTAGGTAGGTAGGTAGGTAGGTAGGTAGGTAGATAGATAGATAGATAGATAGATAGATAGATAGATAGATAGATAGATAGATAGATAGATAGATAGATAGATAGATAGATAGATAGATAGATAGATAGATAGATAGAAAGATAGATAGATAGATAGATAGATAGATAGATAGATAGATAGATAGATAGATAGATAGATAGATAGATAGATAGATAGATAGATAGATAGATAGATAGATAGATAGATAGATAGATAGATAGATAGATAGATAGATAGATAGATAGATAGATAGATAGATAGATAGATAGATAGATAGATAGATAGATAGATAGATAGATATATAGATAGATAGATAGATAGATAGATAGATAGATAGATAGATAGATAAATAGATAGATAGATAGATAGATAGATAGATAGATAGATAGATAGATAGATAGATAGATAGATAGATAGATAGATAGATAGATAGATAGATAGATAGATAGATAGATAGATAGATAGATAGATAGATAGATAGATAGATAGATAGATAGATAGATAGATAGATAGATAGATAGATAGATAGATAGATAGATAGATAGATAGATAAATAGATAGATAGATAGATAGATAGATAGATAGATAGATAGATAGATAGATAGATAGATAGATAGATAGATAGATAGATAGATAGATAGATAGATAGATAGACAGACAGATAGACAGACAGCCAGACAGCCAGACAGACATACAGACAGACGGATGGACGGACAGACGGACGGACAGACAGACAGACAGAAAGACAGACTATTGCGTGAATACTACACGTGTTAAAAATTAACAATCATGCCCCCTAAACGAAAATGTATTAATCGATCTACATCTGAAGCACAAAAGAAAACGAATTTAAAAGCTTCAGAAACAGACGTGTTCGATTACAAACTCCTCAGACCCATTCTTCTCAAACAAAAAAGCAACGTCAATCAAGATAAACTAACTGGAGTATATTTTGGACCCCCATGAGTGTCGATGTTCAGATTTTTTAAAATTATTAACCATTCCGGAAGCAAATTTAAAAATTTCCTATAATTTCATGGTGATAGGATGAATTCTTTAGTCAGATATAAAGGACAAACATACACACATACTTTGATTTTTATATATACAGATTAAAAACTTATGTGAAACAGCTATAACATGTTAAGAAGAAAATTTGTTGTGGTCTTATTGTGTTAAATTCGATGTAGAAGTTCAAATGGTTTATTAGGTTTATATGTAAAAGTTTGGTCTTGATCTATTAGTCGGTAGCCAATGATTAAATTATACTAATTTAGTTAATGCAAGAGAAAGTGACATTAGAGGATACTATTTTAAATTAAGTTGTGCTATATTTTGGTAAATAATGTTCAAGGTTATGAGTCTGCACAACTGAAGCCTTTTATTCGTATGGGGATTTGAAACTTGATGATAAATGACTGAGGTATAAATGAATCTGGAACATTTAAAATATTCATATTAAAGAGATATCAAATCGTATTTAAACATTAACACACGTTTGGTTTAAGTTTTATATATGTTTATAGTTAAATATATATCAGAAACTGTTGTACCCCCACACTCATATAAAAAAAGAATCAATCAAACAAACTTATTTAATTTTTACCATTTTATCTCTTGAGTTGTTTTCATTTTCTTCTTTTTAGTGCACTTTCTAAAGTAAAATAAGGTGGTGAACTTTGTCAAATGCTTTTGAGACGTCTACTAATATTATATATATTTGATCATTATTGTCTATGCCTTTTGATAGTTCATCTATTAAACCTATTAATTGTGTTTCACATGATCTGTTTTTATAAAGCCATGTTGAAAATGTGGGCATAGAGCATTATATTTGTCTAGGTGGTTATCTATTCGACTATATAATAAGGCCCAAAAGGAAGTCTTGGATCCAGTGATGTAAGGCAGTGGTCCCCAACCTGGGGTCCGCGGACCACTAGTGGTCCGCAGAGATGTGCCTGGTGGTCCGCGAGCAATGGAACATTAAATTATTGATTTTTTTTATTATTTTCTATTTCTCAACGGATTGGGATTTCCATACACCAGATGGAAAAACTTGTTACCCGTTTTGGTGGCAACAGGTCGAAAGAACATCAATGACACATAGCGGAGAGCGGACAACCGCCTACAATCAATCTTTGCGCTCTGTGTCGGCGTCCTTATCACGGCGCTTTTATTTAGACGCTCTTTTGTTGTGCGCGATTTAATGGGTCAAATATATTGAAATACAATTGTTGGAGAGGATTACTTCATCACGGTGGTACGCACTCCTGGTTGACGCATCTACATACATCGACAACAAGGCAATATTACTTGTTTATTTGAGATATATGTATCATGAGGATGTACATGAGGATTTGTTATGTGCTCTATCTTTATCAACCAACACCACGGGAGCTGAACTGTTCGAGTCATTGGATGGTTATATATCAGGACACCTAAAATGGTCTTTTTGTGTCGGCATCTACACAGATGGAGCTGCTGTCATGACCGGACGACTGTCTGGTTTAACAGCTCGGATTAAAAAGGTTGCACCTGAGTGTGAATCTACGCATTGAATCATTCACAGTGCATTTAGCAGTGTATTTATTGATGTCGTCAAAGTTATTAACCACATCAAGGCACACGCCATTAACTCTCGCTTGTTTGGGCAGCTTTGTGAGGAGATGGAAGCAGAGCACAGCTGCCTCAGATTTCAGTGACCAGGTATGGGTCGCAAAACGTGTTTGCCTGTGTGACATATTCAGCCAGCTCAATGAAGTCCATATATCCCTTCAGGGGAAAATGACAATTGTTTTCAAGTTGGCTGCCAAAGTATAGCTGCACTTAAAGCCAAACTGGAGTTGTGGAAACGGCGCATGAACAAAGACATTTTGGATATGTTTCAAACATTAGCGGGGATTCTAGGCGAGACTGAGTCTGGGCACTCTTTGTCACAGTTGGTGAACGATCACCTGTCTTTGCTTTTAAAAGAACTGGTAGGGAATGGATTCGTGATCCATTCGTCAACAAACCAGGCGATCTAGCATGACTTTACAAGAAGAAGAGAACTGCTCGAGATTGCAAATGACTGTGGCCTTAAAACTACGTTTGACAAAACAACTCTTCCAGTCTTCTGGATTAAAGTCATGGCGGAATATCCTGAGATTGCCACCAAAGCAATTAAATCCCAATCGCCATTTCCAAAATCCTATCTGTGTGAAGCGGGGTTTTCTGCAGTGACAGCAACGAAGACAAAACAACGGAATAAATTGGACATAAGCAGAAAAATTCGGTTGTCATTGTCTCCTATTACCCCCAGATGGAACCGTCTCGTTGCAGAGACACAAGCTCAGGGTTCTCATTGATTTAAAATTATAGCAAATTAAAATATTAAATAATGTTTAATTCACATTTTGTGTAACTGTATTTTATTTTGAAGGCATGTTTAAGTACAATTAAATTAAATCTATAATCAAAACAATTTTAAATACCTTTATAAACAATCAACGCAGTCGCAAACCCTACCCCCCCCCACATCCCCACACACACATTAACCCCCCACCCAAGGTTAGTGGGCCGCGGTCAAATTATCAAACTTTTAGTGGTCCGCGGCGCTAAAAAGGTTGGGGACCACTGATGTAAGGGACCTGAGATTCCAAAGTAGTTAAGTTTTTTAAGTAAACTAAGGTGGTGAACTTTGTCAAATGCTTTTGAGAAGTCAAGTAAATCTCATTTACATATTAAACTACGTTTAAAACGAGTTATTTTTGTGCAATTTTTCCCCCAAGAGTTTATTTTTAGAGGTGCGCGTTGTGATTTGTAGTCAAAAACTTTGTTTTTACGGTTTATTTATTATAACTCTGGACAGACCACGGTGTGTGTGTGGGGGAGGTAGGGTCTCTGGACAAACGGGGGTGGGTAATGTTTTATAACTATATTGCATAGTATTTTTGACGTGATACACATGTATGGCCGATCGAGACGGCGGGTCCCTCGACAAACTGCAATGGAGGGGATGTAGGGTCTCGTGACAGACCGCGTGTTGGGTGGCGGGAGGTGTAGGGTCTCTGAACAGAATGTGGTGTGGGGGGTAGGGTCTCTGGACAGACGGGGTTGGGTAATGTTGTGATGTAATACCATGAACTTCACAGTCACCCTACACTTATTCCCGTTCTTGGACGGGATTTTTGCTAGTATCTATATATATATATATATATATATATATATATATAATTCTCTTCATTGTCGGACCATGAGAGGCAAGAGGCTGCAAATATGTGCAACAGAGCATGACAATTGACCCTCGCTCGGGTTAACTAAACACAGTTAATGGTTGACAAGCGAAGGTAGTGAGGGTGACCAACAATGGCCCTTGCGTTTCACTTGCATTGTTCCTTCACAGAAAACGTGAGATTCGTAGTGTACTGGTTAACACATCCTCCTCATGCGAGGAAAGTACTGGGTTCAAGCCCCGGCGAATATATTGTGTTTTTGATGTTGTTTTTTTTAATGTCTGTTTGTGCCCGTTCTTTTACCTCTTTATTGCATAGCATACGCCGCAGACTGGCTCATCATAGACAGTGGAAAGTACGGTTGGGGGGGTGGGAGTACAGACACACAAAGCAGCAGCAAATAAATAAAAAATAGCGAGTAAAGGTGAAAACATTCACACTTAGGTTGTTGTTACCCGCCTCCCATTTATTACTACAGTCCCTTAAACATAAGCTTTGTTCGGCCGATCCTAGCGAGGGTTAGTCATAGTTAGGGTTGTTAATTGCGTGTTTTTTGGTTGTTTTTTTTAAAAAACCGATTATCTATTGTGTAACTCCGATTTTAAACAGATACTTATTGTTTTACAGCTGACTTCATAGAAGTTAGGGGTGTACCAAATTTCGCCTGCAAATGTCTCGAAAATAAACAATGAGTTGGCAGTTCCAACCGAAGTTCGCTCGCATTGTTTTGATTTCTTCGTGCTTTAGTTTGTGTCCGTTTTTTCTCAACTTTCTTTGCACTTTCCATGAGCAAGTCTGCGGCGTATGCTACGCCACGGGGCGTCTAGTTAGTAATAATAGAACAAATGTAATTTTATAGACATTTTTATAAAAAAATAATTTCAAAGGAATAAAAAATTACATAATAGGGGCCTCAGCTCTAATAAGTGTTTAATAAATGCCAATTATTGTTACATAAAAAAAATATACCGAGCTCAATAGAAATTTATTGATAAAATATTTGAGCAGAACAATGTTAGGAATATGATTAAAGGCAACATCACTCATTAAGAATTTTAAGTTCAAAGTTTTTAACATGGTATTCATTATATTTATTTCCTTGTTGTTTTTTATTTATTTTTATTTTTTTAAAATTTATTTATTTTATTTTTTTTCAAATTAATGATTACAACATTTTTTTCAATCACTTGTAAAATAATAATAATAATAATAATAATAGTTTTATTTTAAAAGAAATGAAAATTAATACACAAAAAAGGCTTATTGTCATTTGTAATACATATTTAATCGCTATGTAAAAATTGAATTTACCAATTGTTCTGTTATTTTGTGAGGGCTCAAACAATACATAAACATACAAACATGCACGCTTTAAGTATTTCAGATGTTAATTAGTATTTAAGTCTAATTAAATTTTAAGTAACTACAATAATAAAAGTATACGATTGACCTATGATTAGTTAATAGACTGTTGCTAATATATGACTTGAATTTTAAAGATAAGATAAACAAATAAAAAAAAATTCTATAAGACTCTCACCCCCTGTTACAGGCCTCACTGTACCAGAATGTCTTTAAGAAATTGTAAGAACAAGAATTAGATTTATATAAAGAAAGAAAGAAAAAAGAACTTTAAGTTAGAGAAAAAAAATCTCAAGGTTGCCTAGTTGACCTCCAGTGGTTCTAAAAAAAGAATTTCATTTTAGAATGTATACGATTTGATGAAACAATAAGAGATTCAAATGATAATTAACATTGTGCATAAATTATGGCGTAAAACATGTCAATAAAACGTAACAAGACTAATGTAATACAACTGAGATATTTAGTGTTAACATCCTACAAAGAGAATGCTACAAAAATATAGTATTTGATGAAAGGAAGGCGGCAAATGCATATATCCTGTATCCTAGTAAGATATTTTCAATCATTAAATCCTTATTTCATGGCAGTCTATGGAGCAATTTTTAAAAATCTGAAAGTATTATTGTCCACATATTTTAAAAAATGACGTTACAAGGTGAACTAGTTTAGGAAAATTCAAAATTCATGCTTGGTCAATCTCAACACCAATAATTTCAAGGTTCATTTTAGATTTAATTAAAATTTCATCTACAGTTATCAACACATGGAGATATTTCATCTGCATTTATCCCCTGGTAGAGAAGTATTATCTACATCTATCCCAAAATAAATATATTTTTTCTTCAGTTATCGCCAGTTAAAGATTTAATCTGCACTTATACCCTCATAAAGAGATTTTCTCTGCACTTATAAACCCTTAGAAATGTTTAATCTGCAATTACCACATCGTAGAGATGTTTTATCTGATGCTATCCCAAAACATATAGAGTATTGATGCACGAACGGAATTTTACGTTGAAGGAAATTATAATACACTTGTCATGAAATCTAAAAAACATCATAAATACCAAGGTCCAGTTGATGTCATAGTCAAAAAGTTTGAGATGCACTGCAGATGAAACACAACACTAGAATTTTTGGCTAGGAATAAAACTATTTCACGCCCTAGGCTAACGTCCTTTATACAAAATTATCAGTACGTGACAACACAAGTCAGGTCATAAAATATTTAATTTTATGTATTAAAGTAGTGTTTCCCAAACTTTTTTTTTAGCTTACCTCCTCCTTTCCAGAAACAAATATTTATTACTCAGCGGCCCCCGAATTTTCTTTTATAATTCTAACAGAAATTCAAACGAATTATTTATGTATAAATGTTTCTGCATTTTTTGTAAAATATAGTAAAGAAAGGTTTAAATAAGAAACATTGAAGTTTGAAATTATGAAACTAGTTTTTGAACTCAAATTAGAAAGGTAAAAAAATAAATAAAAACTAAATAAAATTGAAATCATCTTAATGACAATGATGAACCTGGTGTGCTGCTACCATTTTAGAAATCCTCGGCTCTATTTCCGTCAGCAGTAATCTCAAAACACCGCGATTGACTATTTGCATTATTATTTTTTTAATTCTTTTTTTCATAAATTGGTTACCGCACTGAATCCAGTCTCCATTAATTATTAAGAAAGAAATGTAATCAGAAAATTTTACATTACATCCCATATTTCAGGATATTCTGTATGGATATCCTTTTCCAGTTATATTTGTTAGTAGCTTTGAATGAAAATTATAATCCATCATTTGTAGTTATATCTATCAGATCTTCTTGTATCTGCGGAGTATATTTTGCACTTGAAAAAGGATCCTAAATCAATTCAGGTATGTTCATTTTCAATATATCACCAAATTATTGATTAACATCTAAATGGAGAGCAACCTAGTGCCCACAAAAAGAAAGTATGTTTTCATTATATTTTTTTCTTTTCCTGATAAATTTGGGAACAGACTGAATTCCCCTCGTCCAAAATTTATTTATACAGTAGAAGTTTTGTCACAAATGCAGAAATAATTAATTTTGTTGTTATTAAATTCATTCATCACTTTGAACGAAAGATTCCTTTCATTAAATTTTTAAACAAGTCGGTGAAGTAAGCGATGCCATTTTTTCCTTGGATAAAACTGGATCATAAAGCATCATTTGTTTCTTTCAAGAACTTTAGCATCGAGTTTAAAAGATTATAAAACCTATTTAAATAGACACCCTTTGCCAACCAACGATCTCCTGTATGAAGTAGCAAAAGTTTAAATACTACATCATATTCAATACAAAGCTGTTTAAGGAATCTGTATTTTAATGATTTGCTTATTATTGTGTTTATAGCTTTAATTACATATTCTAATAAATTATGTGGATGTGCAATTTTTGGCAAATATATGTTGATGATGGATGATATAGTGTACTGTGAATGCTTTCAGCATCTCCTTTTTAAATATGCAGGAACACCCTTAAAGCGCCCTGGAGCATCATTTGTTGCTACTGATAAAATATTACTTAGAGGTACCGGAAAGCATGAAAGAAAGTACCGGAACAAAACGTGAAAAAGCATTACAGGCAGTAATAAAAATAAGTATGTTGAAAATAGGTGCCGACACGGTGCGTTACGCGGGAAAATAGGCACTGCTTAGAGGTATTTATTTTCTTAAAAAAAACGTATCCAATGCGTGAAATATTGATTCTTCTATGGATTCAATTTGCTCATATATAGAAATATAATAATTATTGGCAAATGTGTTCATCCTTTGTGAACCGAACGCATGCTTAAGTAAAGCTTCATTTTGTAACTCATCAAGTTAAATGGAAAACATACGTTTTTAATTATCCACTAAATGAATCAAAACCTTGAGCATTTCATCAATTCTTATTTGCTCTGTATAATTGCTAAACGCATTTTTCTTGATAATATCAGGTCCTGTCTGATATGTAGAACAGTACGTATTATTCAATTATAGTGGTGTAACAGGCCAGATTAAACCCCTGACCAGAATATACCCGGGTATAATCTGGCCTTGGCCAGAATATACAATGGGGTTAATCTGGCCTAGGCCCGAATATACCCCTCCAGGCCAGAACATACCCCTTTAACAACATGAGGATATATAGTTAAAAATGAATGAATGACTATTTAGACATTCTATTGTTGATTTAGCTTTGTCAGAGTAGGAAAGAGTAGGAAAGATGTTTTATTTACAATAAAATAATAATATTAATTTTATTTTTATTTCGATGTCTAATAGGACGTTAACTTTTTATCTGAAGATATTTTACACAAGTATATATGGAATCATCGGGTCTTGTTGTGTTGTTGTTGTTGTTGTTTTGTTTTTTTAAACTTTAAAGTTGACTGATTCAAGCAATACATGAAATGATTTTTTTTTAAATTTCAAGCGCGATAGGGACTATAGTTATAGCTTTTCAAACGCTGGCAAAAATTTACTTCGTGGACCTCGCTTATTAATTAAATCATTATGTTTAATTATATTGAGTAAGTTAGGGCAAAAAAAATCTTTAAATTGTTGAATTAAATTATGCATGAATGTTTCGGTATTCACTGTTTTGTTGTTGTTGTTGTTGTTGTTTTCTTCGCATAAATTTTAATGCTGCTGGCGACAACAGCATAGCCCTAACTTCACTTTGTTTTTAAAATAAACATATCATAGCACCTTTCACTTTTTTAAAATCTATCTGAATATACGCTGATCTGCAAAATAGTTAAAGGAATAGGACAAGACTAAAAATGTGGGAAACAGCGTTTGACTTCCCTATTGTTGCTTGTCGTATTTCCGGACCTTTGTCTGTAGCTCGGTTTGCCATTTGCGGCGTCTTAAGACATTCAAAAGAAATCTTTGTTCCAGAAGCGCAAATCAGTTTTATTTTTTAAGTCAGCGCAATTAATTTTTACCTGTGTTTATATTACTCTTAAAACAGTAAGATACAAAATACACAAACAAATTGTGCAATGAAAACAATAAATTTGAGCTTTATTTTTAGACTGATACGACAGTAAACGTTTCGGCTAATGCCTTCATCAGTACAACATAAAATACATTCTTACAATACTTACATAAGTAATAAAAATATTCTTAAAACATATTGTATTTTAAAATATTAAATAAAAAGAAAGGAAAAACAAAAACAAACATGGACACAGGATATAGCAAAAAGGGGGAAGTATCCAAAGTTACAGTAAAAACCACAACGGGAACAAGATTATGCAGTTAAGTAAAATTATGAATTTGGTTAATTCCATATGGAGCCAACGTACCAAATCTTTTTATGAGTCTATTTTCCATGTGGACTCTATCATGGGTATTACTTGCATATAAAATACCAGTTACTGCAATATCTGATATGCCGTTATGGTCAACACTGTTAAAATGTTTAGAAACAGGACATTGAGCCTGTTTATTTATATTATACAGGTGCTCTCTAAACCGATCTCCAAGACGGCGACCAGTCTCACCCACGTAAATTTTATTACACCTCTTGCAAAGAATTGCATAAATCACGTTGCGACTTGTGCAAGTGAATCCATCTTTTATTAAGAATTTTTCAAGAGGGAAAGAAATGTTGTTAAAACAGTAAGGTCAACCTTGTTGGATTTCGCCAATGTTGGATTGTTCGATTTTCGTACCTTCATCTATTGTTATGAAGCACGGATTGTGTTCGTTTAAACTGCACTCAAAAGGACCTCTGACCTCGTCACGCCCTATTATTTTATTTTAAACCAGCCGTATTTCTTGTGAATGGCATAAATATATATTAGTAGCAAAAAGTTGCGAATGGTGGCAACCTTGTTGGATTAGGCCAATCTTTACAGAGTCAACGAATTGGATTTCGCAACTTTACAAACACATTTTTGGTCACTATAAAATAAACTCCAAAACGACCAGAACGCAAACTTTGTCAACCATGGAAGACCAACTGTCTGATCAGCTTTTACAATTCTACTCTATAACGAAAGTTAAGTGCCCCCAGTGGATCCATGACTAACCTTCAGAGTAACGGTCAAATGCCAAGTCACAATTTAGACAAACTGCAAAGCCTTTTCAAGCAAAATAAAAACAACCCGTAAAAAACCAAGTTTTTGACTATAAATCCTTTACGTATGAGACGTAACTAAAAGAATGTTCATTATAATACGCAGCGCAAGACCATCCAAAAATACTAAATTGCAGTTGTGTCGTAAAACGTGTTTAATATAATGCGCACCGATGAGAAATATGTTTATAAAAAGTGCTGTCAATAAAATACGCACCTTATTACGCGACAGAAAGGTTGTTCAATATAATACGCACCGCGACGCTCTATCTAAAAAAAATAGCATGACACATAGGAATAAATAAAATAATCTAAAAAATCAATAATTTAATTACGGTACATGCGATCGACCTGAAATTTTGATACATTGTCTTTATCATCGGTACAAAACTGCCTGCAAAATTTCAACTCGCTGGCTTACGAGCAAGTGGGTTAAAAATCGATCAAAAGTTTTGGCGACAAGGTCGGTCGGTCGGTCGGTCGGTCGGCCGCAGACACCACGAGTTAATATAAAGGATTTAAAAAAGAGATTGATTCTTTACCATGGTAAAAAGGAAGTTCTCAATAAAAGTCATATGCCAAATAACTTTAAGACGTTTCATGTTCACCCAAATTTCGATGGCCATTTTGGCAGATATAAGACAGCCACAATATCTGAACGTTGTTATTGGAAGAGTATGAAGCATGATGTTCACCAATATCTCTAAGCCTAACAAAATGTTTTGTCCTAAAGCCAAAAACCAGCAAGAAGACACCACCACTGAACAATATACCAGTGCATAACGCATGCCTCAACCAGGTGCACTCCTTTTGAAATTATGTATGGACGAACAAAAAGCTGACCATCAACACCAAAATTGCTGTTTACAGGGCATGTGTGCTAAGCACTCTCCTTTATGCCAGTGAATCCAGGACCCTATACTCCAGACAAGAAAGGAGATTGAGCGCTTTCCACATGCGCTGTCTTCGGCGCATCCTGGGAATCACCTGGCAGGACCGTGTCACCAACAATGAGGTGCTACAACGGGCAAAAATCCAAAGCATGACAACTCTTCTTCGCCAGCGTCGGCTTAGGTGGTTGGGACATGTGCGCAGATTGGAGGATGGCAGAATCCCAAAGAACATCCTCTATTCTGAGCTAGCCAAAGGAAAGAGGACCACAGGCAGGCCTCACCTCCGTTACAAAGATGTGTGCAAGAGAGACCTCAAAGCCATTGGCATTGACATAAATAGCTGGGAGGAACTCGCTGGGGACAGGTGCAGTTGGAGACAGGCATTGACCGCTGGGCTAGAAACAGGAGAAAGAAACCTGCAACAGGTCGCAGACGAAACTCGCCTAAAGAGGAAAAGCAGAGCAATTCAGCCATCCACTAGAACTACCTTTCAGTGTCAGAAGTGCAGCAAAGGCTGCCATTCGCGAGTGGGTTTGTACAGCCACAGCAGAAGCTGCAAGATCACGTGCGTAAATCCTACAGGAGCACAGAATATTCCGTCGTCTCAAGAGACATAAGGAAACCAAACCAACCATGGACGAAAAGCCAAGCTACCTACGGATCTCAGGCCAGCGGAAGATGGACCAGTTTTACCATTAACTTATTTGGACAACGTCAACGCCGATGTGCTGAACACACTTACAGCAATTCAAAAAATGCTGAATCTAACAGTGAGTACCAATATTCACCCAGCCCAGTCGCATCAAGAGTTCAAAATAGATCGCAGAAATACCAGCAACCAAGAAATAACTAATGATTCCATAGTTTATATAATCCTTAATGAAAGACGCCTAAGATGGCTAGGGCGCGTGAAAAGAATGAGCCTGTGTCGCATCCCCAAGAACCTCCTATATGGAGAATTGCCTACTATGTCAGTAACCTAAACGTATACAGCAATAAACATGGTTCTTCACCCAATCAGTGCCCTGATGATCCGTTAAAGGTAATGTCAATTGGAGCCTACATCAAAAGGAACAAGAAAGCACAAGTGAAGAAACATCATTAAAAGAAAAAAGTCGGGGGTGGTTACTTCAGGGCCATAAGCTACTTTCTGACAGGAACAGAGGACAACCACATCCTCTTCAGAGATAAAGTAATTCAACACACGAACACTGGCATTACATACAGAGGCGTCACTATGGTTGATGTCACCCGGGGCGGTAGCTCATGGTGTCATCCCCTCACGACTTATCCAATAAAACTCCCCCGAGTCTTCCAGTGCCATATAACGGGAACATATAGAATTTTACCACCGAATTTTACATTTTGGTGTGACCTCTTGTGATGGTGTCACACGGGGTGGCCCACCCCCACCGCAGCCCCCTAGTGAAGCCTCTGATTACATAACAACTACATGACTACTTGAACCAAACTGTGGAATGGGTTGCCCGAGGAAACAAGGAAAACCAACACTAACACTATTTAAAATTCTAATAAAATGCAAGACTAGACATAATCCAATGATAAGCGTAGGACGTAATAATCTTCTGTATAGAAGGAATGATAAGATAAGGGTAAGAAATCCAAAATGTTCGCATGCGTTTGAAAAGCACAAATATAACCACTCTTAAATTATTATTTTAAAATATTCATGTATTGCTTGATTAATAAATGCTAAATGAAAAAAGAAAAACGCTGATTCCATATATATTTGTATAGACTGTAACTTTTTATCTTGAATCGTCGAATTTATATAAGATTTCATATTTTAAAAACGAGAAAGCGGCATCTTTATTTTCAAATAAAAGGTTATGCTCCTTTCGTATGCATCGTAGAATAATATATAATTATTATTTTATTTTACAACTAAAACAATTTTTCAACTTAAGAAAGAGTTTAATTTCTCTGACAGCGCTAATAGATGAAGAGAATGTCTAAAAAGTCATTCATCAATTTTTACTATATATCCCCAGGTTGTCATGGGCGTCGCTAGGAATTTTTCCTGGTGGTGGAAAGGGGGGGGGGCAAAAAAATCACTTTTTTAATTTAACTGACAATGCCATACAGGTTCAATTTCTAATTAAATTCAAGTTATGTATAACATAAGGGTCGAAAAAAGCCTTAGAAATTAATAAGACTTGCAAATTAGTGCTGTAATTGCTAAAATACAACATATATTAATGCATTTAATAAAATATAAACTTAAGTTCTCGCGAGAAAATTGAATTTTGCTGTGAAATAATATACGTGTATAAACTGCAGGATTACCAAAGATGGATATCAGAAATTTTTTTACAGGCTCAAAAAAAACAAAAACATGAAAAGTTGGCAGGTAAAGAAGGAGGAGTCCAAGCAATAATTCGAAAAAAATACACAAAAGCAGCATTTGTACATTGCGGTTCACATAAACTAAATCTTATTGTGAACGATTTAAATAATGTGAATGTTGTACGAAACACAATAGGAATAATTAAGTCAATTATAGTGTTTTTCCGATTAAGTAATCAGCAAAGAAAACTAATTCCAAATGTTCCTTTTCTATGTGAAACTAGATGGACACATAAATATAAAAGCTTGCGGATTTTTGCTGAAAATATAACCGAAACATTAAACAACTGGACTATTTAGAACAACCAGTAATTTAATCAGCTATACTTGCTGATATAATTCTTTTTATGTTTGATATATGTAAACTGTCTTCAATGTAATAAATTTTCAGGAAATTTAGTTCAGTTTTATTGTAACAACTTTATGACATTTTTATGACATTTTACTAAATTGTAGGGGGGGGGAGGCAAATGACTAGGCCAGATTATATCCGGGTATATTCTGGTCAGGGGTTTAATCCGGCCTGTTACACCGGTATCATTTTTTCTTCACCAATAGTATGAGATTTTCCCGATTAGGTAATCATTAACGAAATATTTTAAGAAGCCAGTATGCTATGGAAATATTCTATGATTGCGTTTGAAAAGAGATTAGTTAATGTCGGTTTTTTATAAATTGTTTATATTAGTGTTCAAAAAATAAGATAAATCATTTTCTTTTAACACAGTTAATTTTAGTCAAATGTTCTTGTAGTCTGGTAGTGCGCAATAGCACATATCTAATGCAAATGAGAGAGTATGCGGGAACCAAAAAACTTCCAAAATGTTTTTCAAAGTAAAATTAAACGTTATGAGAAGAATACATCAATAATTTTTTTCTAAATATTCCCTTCTTTCTTTTATGCTTTTACCGCCCTTTACAGTTATTCATGGCCCCCCAAATTGACCTATGGCTTTCACCGCTCCCTTGATTGCTTCAGCGCTCACCAGAGGGCGTTAGCGCCCACTTTGGGAATCACGGTATAAAAGCAATGAAATAAAGTATGGAACCATTTAATTTTCTGTATCGTATTATTTTCATGCTTATGTCCTTTCCTTTATTTTATTTTCTGATTAACTTTTTTGTGTATAGAAAAATTTTAATTTAACATTTACATTTCTTAACATTTAAAATTAAAATTGAATTACTTATGAATTAACTTAAAGTTCAAATTTAACATTTGGAAAAAAATTGTTATCACTGTACAGATGGGAGTCTTAGCTTTTGGACAAACTGACCATATTTATTTTGAACATTAAAGATAATATGGCCGGGGATATTATAAACTATAAAGATAGTATTGCCTGGGATATATAATAAATTGTAAAGATAGTAAGGCCGGTGACGTATACTGTGAAAATAGTATGGCCGGCGATATTTTAAACAGTGGAGATAGTATGGCTGAGGATGTTTTAAACTAAGAAGATAGTATGGTCTGGGATATTATAAACTAAGAAGAAAGTATGGCAGGGTATATTATAAACTGTAAAGATAATAACTCCGGTGATATTATCTACCGTGAAAATAGTTTTGCCGATCATATTATAAATTGTGAAGATAGTATGACCGGGTATATTATTAACATGAAAGAAAGTATGGTCGTGGTTATTATAAACTGTGAAGATAGTATGACCGGGGATATTAGAAACTGTGAAGATAGTATGACCGGGGATATTATAAACTGTGAAGATAGTATGACCGGGGATATTATAAAATGTGAAGATAGTATGACCGGGGATATTGTAAACTGTGAAGATAGTATGACCGGGGATATTATAAACTGTGAAGATAGTATGGCTGGAGATATTATAAACTGTGAAGATAGTATGACCGGGGATATTATAAACTGTGAAGATAGTATGGCCAGGGATATTATAAACTGTGAAGATAGTATGGCCAGGGATATTATAAACTGTGAAGATAGTATGGCTTGAGATATTATAAACTGTGAAGATAGTATGACCGGGGATATTATAAACTGTGAAGATAGTATGGCCAGGGATATTATAAACTGTGAAGATAGTATGGCCAGGGATATTATAAACTGTGAAGATAGTATGACCGGGGATATTATAAACTGTGAAGATAGTATGGCCGATGATATTATAAACTGTGAAGATAGCATGGCTGGAGATATTATAAACTGTAAAGATAGTATGACCGGGGATATTGTAAACTTTGAAGATAGTATGGCCGGGTATATACATTAAAGCTCATTTGCAGAACAAATTCTTCGATCCCCAATCTAGTATTGAAATCTCATAGGAGATAGATTGCCCTGTCTTTGTGGATGCTGGTTATGGCCTGGTCTAAAGCTCCATAAATTCAATTCTTCTCTTTCAGGGTAGAACAGAGATTTGGGTCGTACGCACTAAGAATGATTGCTGGGCCCGCAGCTGTTCTGATTCTTAGAGTGACGATCCTCTCCATGCCTGATGACGGGGGTTCGATGGATGGTAGGATGGTGTTCTTAACTGCGAAACCTACACAATTTTAATCTTCAGTCTTTTTAGCTCTATATAAATTATTCCTGTTTTCCGTTTGTCGTTTATAGACTGCATGTCATCAGTGATGTCGGGACACATAGTCCTCACGCTCCAACTAGCGATTCGAAGAGCTGGGGTCTTCATTTTATTTTTTGTATTTCTTGGTGCAGGGCCTTTTTGGCTCACTTGTTGACCAGTAATGGTTAACTAAAAAGATATTATTAGAATATAAAAATAAATTAATAAGGCACTGAATTCCTAATATACACGCCTCCTTTGCTGGGGCTATAATTATTTTTTAAAGACTTTTTTCCATAACATTTTCCATACATTTGACAAATATTGGTAATCATATTAATTATGACACAAACTGAAATAAACTGGTATTTTAAACTTTACATTTTTTGAGCACACGCCAACAAATGTTTCTGACGTAGGGTGTTTTTAAATTACACTTCACATAACGATTTATATGAGCTTTATAAAAATATTATTTAAAACAATGACTAATTGGTTATTGTACGGATCTGTGTAAATTTTAGTGAATAAATACTTGGCAGCACATATTAAATTTTATAAGTCATTGTAATCTTAATTTACATTCCTTTTTTTTTGTCGCAGGCAAAAAAAACATTAATAAAATAAATTTAAGATTGTGTTTTTTTCTTGTTTTTTTTCATTTTACAACATGTAGATAAATATTTTAACTTATCGATGTACCATCATCCAGATTGCAATACACAGGGCTTTATAGGTAGTTTGAACTTTATATTTTGCAATTATTTTAAAAACGTATTATTTACTAGCATTGGTTGCCGAAGGCCGTTAATTTATTTCCTGTTGTAAGCTTTTCAAATATTATTTTTCATCCAATTGCCATGAAACTTTCGACAGTTTTTTATTAGACATCAACGGTGGTTTTTAGCGTAAAAAAATGTAAAAATTACGAAAGATTGATTTCCTTTTTATTCCTCCTATCTTCTGAGAAAGTTGCAATGCGAGACGGGTCAGCTAGTTACTTAAAAAGAGAGACTGATAAAATTTAAATTCACTGCGTCATGACAAATCTATCAAACACGACAAAATTATGAGACAGATAAAATGTTTTAAAAAAAACAACAACTCCACTTTTAATATTGAAATTTGTAAACTGGTAACAAGACAATTCATACTTGCTATATTTCCAATTGTTTTTATAATAATAATTCTCAAAAAAGCCAAGTAGTTAGAACATATTTTACGTTTAAGAAAACTGAAAGACGAAAAGAAAAACTTGACATGGATTATGGAGAGGAGTTTAAAATATTTTATTTTGTCAGATATTCAATGTCATTTCAAAGGCATGACCTTGCTGTTAGACTCCGAAACGCTTTGTCAATTTTATGTAGTCTGTAACTAGACCACGACAGCGTGACATCAAGATGAATGATCCCCAACTGTTTGTCACCGAGGACCGAGAAAATGTTTAATAATCTTACCTCGGCCATATTAAAAATGTATTTAAATTAAAATTGTTTGGTTTTGATTGAATAATTTTATTTTTTTTGTATTTAAAATTTCCTACAAACAAAATGCAGTTACACTCTAATTTGAATATAACATGATTTAAAATAATTTTTTACCTCATCAGAGCCGTGGTTCTCAACCTCCGCGAGCAAAAAATGAATTTTTTTAATGACAACACAAAAAAGTATAAATCTTGTCACTTTTTGAACATATTGGTTAATTCTAATCATTCGATTGCGGTTGTATAGCGCTGAAAATAATTCTGTTTACTTTTAGCTATTCCGGAAATCACATTATGTCACACTAGATTCTAGAAGACTATTGTTGTTATATTGACATTCCGAAATAATGTTTGGAAACCATTCAGTAAATTAGCCTTAAATTAATAATAAAAATATCAAAGTAATAAATTAATTGAACACATGGATACATTTCTAATAAAGAAAACGGTAAATTCGGAGTTGACGTACCCACGTTATATGGCCGCCATCTTTATTGCTTTGAAACGTGACACGAAAATTGGAGAATTCAACTATTGAAATTCTAAAACTAAAACTAACCCCAACCCTAAATTCACAAATAAAAATTGTAAAACTTAACCTAAACAACAAAAGGAGAGAACGCAGAATTAATTGCTATATATCCCTTTTGGGTACGACTAATCTGATTTGACAAAGAAAACAACCGAACCTAAGGACAACAATGATTCCTCAGAATTATCCTCCCAATCTATGTGTGAATCAAATGCAGTTTCAACGAAAAAGACGATTATTTACTAATTATGTCAACGTCAACTTAAAAAACACTACTATACTATGATTATGACAAAGACATCGACCACTGTAAACAAAAGCATTGAGTGAAAGATTCAAAATTTACTATTAAAATTAAAGGTAACTTCAGTTAAAATGTTTTTTACTAATTACTATAGGCGTCAAAGTGTATACTCCGTTCTATTTCTATTCTGCGATGCCGTTGATGAAAACCAAAGTACCCGTTGGGGGTCTGGTTACTCAGAATTTTATAGTTAACTTTTGAAAAATTAACCATTAATTTCGTGAATAAATTGTTAATTTCGATTAAAGCCATAAATTAAAATTTATGTCGTCATTAAACTTAACATCTCAAGGTAAGTAACAAAAACAGATAATTGGATTTTTTAAAATGAAAAAATAATATTTTGAACTAAATTTTATTTTATTAAATCCCCGTCTACATAAATTAATAAATTATAATAATACGCAGGAGAATTTTGTACGTTAAAAAAAATATAAATAATTATAAATAATTAATTATTTTTTAATAAATTGAAAAGAAATATTTTTAGTATTTTCTTAAATTTTAATCGAATTTTTATGGACTGAAATGATACGCGTACCTGTTATTGAACATACAATTTTTAACGATTAATCAAGAAATTCATCGTTAATTTCCGCAACCCTAATATAAATATATTAGTAATTCTACTAAATTTAATAATTAAATTACATATTACTTATTCTACTAAATTTAATAATTAAATTACTATAAAATTACTACTCTTAAAACACATTGATATATATGTATATATATATATATATATATATATATATATATATATATATATATATATATGTGTGTGTGTGTGTGTGTGTGTGTGTGTGTGTGCTTAATTTAAAGGATACTTCCAAAAGGAGTTACATTTATCGGATTTAATAACAATTGTGAAGGCACTCTTTTTTATTCCCTGCACGATTTTTATGAAACGTTTTTTTTTCCTTCAACAGGTTGCCAAAATTGCCCGAGAAACATCAAATGCTACTTCAGTGTGAACAAGGACTGCAGGACTAGCCAGAAAAGCACAGTGCAGGAAAATCGTAAGTTCTATTATTGTTTTCTCTTACTTTTAACATATACATTTTGTAATATATTTTTAAAAAAAAATTTATTCCGATATTAAATACCTTATTTATACAATTAGATTTAAAGATTTGTGCATTAAAAAATCAGGTTTCCGACATTGCATGAGATGCCTTACTGCAGATGGAGCACGAAAGAAATAGAACATCAAGAACGTTAGAGACACCAGAAAAGCGAGAGTTAGTGCTTCGAAAAAGAAGAGAACCGTACCAGACAACAGAACAACGTAAGTTGCGTCTTAGGAAAAGGAGAGAATAGGACAGTGTGTCACTTTATTTAAGGTTTATATAAACTATTCTAGAATATTCTAAATTTTATCATTGCAGGATCTCTATTATTTTTTAGCCTGTTTTACTGGTACAGGTTTTAAAGTATTTCCCCCATTATTTGTCATACTTTGAGTGTAATATTAGTCTTATTATTCTCTTGATTTGGGTAAGATGTAAAATATTCTAGAAGCTTTTGTAAATTCGCCTCTGTAATTTAATTGAATTCAATTTAAGGTCTTATCCAAATGTTTTTCGGACTGTTTTTCAGTTAGGTAAAACACATGGGATAGAATGTCTAAAATATTCTAGAAAATTCTAAATTTTGTTTTTGCAAGATCTCCGTTGATTGTTAGTGTCTTTTAATGGGACAAGTTTTAAATTTTTAGCCCAATTATTTGCCAGACTTTGATTGTACTATACATTTATTATCCACTTGATTCGGATATAATTAAAAATATTCTAGAAACTTCTGTGATTTCATTTTTCATTTCGCCCACAGTAATTTATAACACAAATAAGTCACATTTTAAAGTCATATCCAATTGCTTTTCAGACTTATTTTCGGTTTGATACCTCAAGTGGATAAAATGGATTTTCGCCGGGGCCACTTTTTTAAACAAATAATGTTTTAGCTATAATGTGAGAGAAACAAGAATGGGATCTCACAGGGAATGGAATCCCATAATGTAATTGGATCATGCTTTGGTAAATAAAACAAACCAAAGTATGGAATCCAATCGGGGAAAGGGATTATTTAGGGCTAAGGAATTCGACAAAGCATGGTATTCTATTATGCAACGGGATCAAGGGAAAGAGATTCTACCAAAAACGAGATCCCATTATGCAACAGATAGCACTGAGCTATGTGATTCTATTTAAGTATGGTATTTTATAGGGGAAAGGGATTTACTTCATGAATGGGATACCATTACGCAATGCCATCCTTATGGAGTATGTAATCGCAAAAAAAATTACATCAAATTTGGGAAAGGGATTCTAACAAAAATGGGATCCCTTTATGCAACGGGATAATATTTAGCTCTGTGATCCCTTCAAAGTGTGTTTGTTGCGCAATACTTAAAATAGAAGTTTAATTGTTAAGTCAATCGAGAATTATCAACTAGTGTGTATGTATGTAAGAAGGTTTCGAATCGTTGTATATAAATATATTTAATAATAATTTCATGTATTTATATCTCATGTACACATTTAATTATTTGTTCTCATATACACTATACACATTGAAGTTTTTCAGAAACATAATAGGATTATGTGTTTATTGTTAAACTTTAAATGTAATGAACATTTTAGAAATAGTGCAACTGCTTGTCTTTCTCTTTATTACAATTCGGAAAATTATAGAGTAGTTTTTATTATCAGTTTAATCATAGTTTAGATATTTTAGTATATCTCCATAGGCATAATGGCTGTATTAATTACTACCATACTTCTTCATTTTTAGTAGTTTAAATGGCCAAAGAAAGTGTAAATATAAGTTGAATTTTTATGTAAATCAAAGATTTATAAAGTAGTGAAACAGCCATATTGTTGTGTGTAAATAGATTTACATTTAACAGTAACTTAATATATTAATATCTCATGTATTTTTTTTTCTTTTTTAAACATTGAGGTTTTTCAGAAACATAATTGTGTTTGTGTTTATTTTGAAAATTTTAACGTAGTTAACATTTTAAAAATAATTCAACTACTTTTCTTTCTCTTTATTACAATTTGGTAACTTATAGGATAGTTTGTATTATCAGTGTACTCATAGTTTACGTATTTTAGTATATCTCCCTAGCCATAATGGCTATAAGAATTATTACCATACTGAATCATATCTGTCAGTAGTTTAAATTCGCCAAAGAAAGTGTATATATAAGTTGAATTTGTATGTCATTCAAAGAGTTATTAAGTAGTGAACCTTTCAAATTGTTGTATGTAAATAGATTTAATAATAATTTCATATGTGTATGCCTAATGTATACATTTAATTATTTTTTTCTCTTTTAAAAATTCAAATTTTTCAGAAACATAATAATGTTATGTTTTATTTTGAAAAATGAAATTAAAATTTAAAGGTAATTCAACTTTTAAAAAATTTATTTTCATTACAATTTTGAAACTTTTACTTATAGGATAGTTTCTATTATCAGTTTACTCATAGTTTAGGTATGTTAGTATATATCCTTAGACATAATGCCTGTATTAATTATTACCATACTGAATCACTTTTAGTAGATTAAATGGCCAAAGAAAATTATTTTCAAAAGTTAAATAAAATAAACATTTAAAAATCATTCAACTACTTTTGTTTCTCTTTATTTCAAATTTGAATGTGACATCAATGACTGCTAGGCTTTTCTGTTATAACAACAGGATCATAATTGGGCATGAAATCTCAAAGTATGGATTCATATGAGGGCAAGGGATTCTGTCAAAAAACGGGATAACTTTTTGCAATGGGATAATACTGATCTATGTGATCACATTAAAGCATATACATTTAATAGGGGAAAGGTGTTTACTTTACGAATGTGATCCCGTTACACAACGGGATTATAATGGGCTATGTGGTCTCAAAGAAATGTGGTGGGGGGGAAGGGATTTGACCAAAAATGGGATCCCATTATTGATCGGGTTCATAATGGGTTGGGTACAAAATGGGATCCCTAATACTGGCCCGTGCAAGCCGGGTATATCAGCTAGAATCGTTATATAGTTTGTTATATCGATTCTAATTGCTTAAATAACTTATTCCTAGTGATATGGCATATTGTCAAATAAAATCTCTCCTTTTTTTCGTTCACACACCCACACATAAAAACATCAAGACACACATGCGAAGACACACTGAGACGCATACTAACATGCAGTCGACACTTTTAAAGGTACATGCCTTGTTATATTTGTTATGTGATCTGTACATGTCATGTTATTTCTGTTGCGTAATCTGCACATGCCCTATTATATTTGTTATGTAAACAATAAATGGCTTTTTATTTTATTGTGTGATCTATACATGGCTTGTTATATATTTGTGTGATATGTACATGACTTCTTATATTTCTTTTTTGATCTGTACATGAACTTATATATTTGTTTTGTGATATGTACATGTTTTGTTATATTTGTTGTGTGATCTGTCCATGACTTTTTATTTTTGTTGTATGATCTATAAATAACGTTTATATTTGTTGTTAAAATGATGTCATGTCGTGAAAAATTTCAGCGGGATGCGTGCTTTCTTAATATCAAAATCAATATTTTAACGATTTATTTTAGGTTTAATTAAAATTTTATCTTCAGTTATTCCAACATAGTGATATCTGATAAACTGTTTTTCCCACAAATATATATATATATATATATATATATATATATATATATATATATATACTTTTTATTTGCAGTTATCCCATATAGAGATAATTTATATGTAGTTATCGCCATATGGAATTTTTTCATCTGCAGTTATCCACACTGACGCACAAACAGAAGTTTATGTTAAAAGTAATTACAATACAGCTGTCATCAAATCTAAATGACGTCATACATTCCAAGGGCCTGTTGAGGCCATAGTCAACAAGTTTGAGATTCACTGTAGATGAAACACAACACTAGAATGTTTGGCTATAATTAAAACTGTTCCACGTCAGAAGGTAAACATCATTATCCAAGGGAATTAGTGCGTGACAACACAAGTCAGATGATAAAATATTTTTTTATTACATCTTAACTTAGGTCGCGGCCGGAAGGATTTTATTTAAACACATTAGTAGTGTACATTTAGTAGTGCAGGTGTGACATATTATTAGACTGGGTAGATTGAAAGAATCAAAGTTTCTCAAGTCTATTCATAATGTTTTGTATTCTGTGTCATATTAACAGACTGAGTAGTTAGAAAGACTTGTAATTGATCAAGTCTAATTATCATTATTTCCTGGTCTTATGTCGTGACACGATTGTTGTGTGGAAGAAGTAATACTATGTTTACTAAATATAGTCAAACAAATTATAATATAATTACCATCGTAGCAGGTGTAAAACTAACGACCCTATAAATGTCTATACAAATATTTAAATTGGCATCAGATACAAAGAAAATGACACTGAACTAATTTCATTAAAAAAAATTAAAACATAATTATTTCTTATAGCTAAAATGACCATGACACAATCTGTTTTTAAAAAAAAACTGAAGCATGACATTCAAAACTTTTTCCAAATCACAAAGAATATAAATAGCTGAAATTGTTATTAAAAACACAGTAGAAAATGTTAATTATTTATTACTAGCTGACCCGCGGCGTAGCATACGCCGCTAATGATTTAGTGACGGGTGAAGACTTCCTGAAAGACACAGTTGGCCAAATGGGGTGGGTTTGGGCAAACGACTGTGAGTGAATGCAAAGAAGGAATTCTGGAGAGAGCAACATACAATTGTCCATGACTGAAAACAGGTTTTGGAAGATACAGGCATATCTTTTTGAACGTTTGGCCCTGTGCTTTATTTATTGTCATGGCAAAGGCTAATCTCACAGGGAATTGTCTGCGCGTAAAGGTAAAAGGCAAATTTGAATCTGATGGAGTCAGGGATATCCGGGGAATAAGGGACAGTTTGTGAGGTAGCAGCTGCGATAGTTTTACACTCCAGTACGTTGAGGTGAATGCTGGTAACAGTCAGTCTAGTGCCATTACAGAGACCTCTTGCTGACATGAGGTTTCTAAGAAGCATGACCACTGAACCAATTTTAATTTTCAGTTTATGCGGAGGCATGCCAGTAGGGGTAAGACTGTTCAGAAATTCTTCGGGAGAATGAAAGTTGATCTGCAGGGATCATCTGTGACGATGGAGTCAACGCTGGTGAAAGTTACTTCGTCGGTTGGGATACGTTTCAATACTTGTTCATTCAGGTGCAGGGAGTCTTCGTTCGTGACACTTAATATAGCTCGCGTACTGAGTTGTTCCCGAAGTGACAGTTGAGAAGTCGAGGTCGCCATATAGTTGTTGAACGGGATCAGAATAAACAGGAAAACAATGTGAAGGTAATGTTACAGGAGTTCCATTTGTCCCGTCTCCAACATCGAGAAGCCATTTTGCGAAATGTTGTTCATCAGGAAGAGCTCTCATATTTTTCGTCAGTGTAAGTACATGCATGTGACGCCACAAAGATTGCTTGTTAATGCAACTGGCGACAGTGAGTGCTCGGGAGCCACGCATAATAACGGGGAGTATTTGTCGGAAATCTCCACCCAATAGTATTGTTTTCCCTCCAAATGGGTGCGTCTCACATGTGAGATCACGTAACAACCTGTCAACTGCCTGGAATGCGTATGCATGTGTCATTGGCGCCTCGTCCCATATAATCAATTTGGATTGCAGAATATGTTGCGCGTGTTGCGAGTTAGGTTTGATATTGCATGTTGAAGTAGTTGTGAGCTTCAACGGTATTTTAAACACCGAATGTGCAGTACGTCCACCCGGTAACAATGTTGCTGCTATGCCTGTTGATGCAACGGTTATAGGATTGTCTCCCCTGGCTCTGATTGTATGAATTAGGGTTTTGTAGACAAAGGTTTTCCCTGTTCCTGCGGGACCATCTAAGAAGAAGCAGGTTTGTAGCGGATGGGATTCATTGTATGCAGCGTCCAAAACAGTGTCAACAGTGTACTGGAATGTGTAATGTTGGGGAACATCAGTGTAATGTAACTCCACAGCTTCAGGATCGGTCTTGTTGAGTTCAAACCAAGCTAAGAGCATGGTGCTTTTGTTGGCCTGTCTTTGTAGCGCTCGTTCTTCGTGACCCTCATGAAAGAAGACGACTTGTTGTTCTGGCAAATGAACTGGTAATCGTGTAATAACGTGCGATTTTTCTGAAAGACTGTACTCGTTCAAACGCCACATAGCCTCAGGAGCACTAACATACCTACCATCAAGGAAAGTTTGTATTTCGTCATGTTGGAAAACACCATCGGCTGGCTCCTTCTGAAGTGCAATGGAAGCAGCGTCGTGTCCTTTGTAGACATACTTATATAGATACTTGATACATTGAATGGACGCGCACACTTCAACGTTAATGTGAGCATTGAATTTCTGAGAAAGCCAGGGATTGTAAGGTACTATCCAACGATTATCGATGTCGTATTTGCCAACAATGGCAGTTGTGCCCTGTCTTCGGCGGTATATGGGGTACCCTTGTGTGTTTTCTTGTGTCTCGGCGTTGAAGTCCTTTGGGAAATTTTTGGTGCACTTGCCGTCTTTCATGCAAGGTGAGTTGGCATTGAGCGTGCCACACGGACCATGTACCATGCATTTAGTGACAATTTGGAAAAGTCGAGGGTGTATTTCGGGATTTGGAAGCTCAGCGCAGACATATTTGTCTATGTCATCTTTGGTCCTTATTTTGCACTGTGAATCAAGTGTCAGTAACATATGGCAATGAGGCAAGCCTCGTTTTTGGAACTCAATGACGAAAATGTATGCGACTACATTGCCGAAAATATTCCTCTCCAGAATGTCAGTTAGGAACTCCCGAAGTTTGATATGAAAGACGCGGGCAACGACATCAGGTCTGTGTTCTGGGCGCTCATGATGGGAAATGGCGTTAGAGATTTCCGGCCAAGCAGGATTGCAGGTGAATGTTAGGAATAAGTCAGGCTTTCCACATTTGCGGACAATTGCCATCGCGTCTTGGTAGTTCTGTTGCATGTACCGTGGACTGCCTTGAAACGTAGAGGGAAGAATGATCAACTGTCCAGGGCGAAGGTTATTGTCTTGTGCTTTCGCAGCGATAGCATCCATCAGTCCCCTGTATTGTTCTACGCGCAAATCTTGTTGATGGGAGCGTAGGTAATGTAAACGTGCGCCTTCTGTTCTGACATATGTGTGGCGGAGTCGTTGTCTAGGGGTTGAGGTCCCCCCTTGGCCACAGATATTTACCACGTAGACGGGTAAAAGACTTAGCAACGCTGGGTTGTTTTCTTTCAACATAAGTTTAATGACATCCAGAAGCTTTGAACATATTTATGGTACAGTACAATTGGCAGTTTACAGTTGATGGTCATACCATCCAGAGTCCTCGGCCCAGCTTGACCGGATTGGACCACGTTCACAAAAACTCCACACTCTATCGTACGTCTTTCACCTGCCTGCTACTCGGCAACTTAACAATCTCTCCGCGACACACAATGTGACCCCTATTATACCCCCGTCTTGTCCGACCGGTTTTTGACTGGACCCTGGGTCAATCACCATGTCTCCCTTTGACCGTGGTCCTGTCAATTCATTACAACTTGCACGTACCTTGAGTTCACTTGCCCCCGTTCCACGAGGACAAGTGTTCACCACCCCATTTATGCGTAGTCATCCCCACACCACAACATCTGACCGTAACACCCCCCTCCTCACGAGCGACCTTAGCAAGAATGTCGCGAGTTTATAAACATAAGGTCTTGAGGTTTTGGTGTGTCATGATCTACTACTAATATATCCCATACTTACACACACAGGCATTTCAATAATATATAGTTATTTTAACAATATTTAACAATTGGAATGTTCACTATATACAGAATTTTCACCAGTAATATGCTAGCTTCCAAAAATATTAGTTCACAATAGTGGTGTATATTCCCAAATACATAATAAGGAATCGTTTTATTTACATTGTGGAACTACCCGGTTTTCGTACCTGCGTAAGAGTCTAGTCCTATACTACCTCGCTTTCGATGGTAGCAAAGGTTATTACTACTCAAAATGTTAACGATATATATACATCAATATACAAAAGAAAAAAATTGTCACATTTGAAGTATTAATATTCTTCACATACAAAAAAAAATCTTGGTATGGTTAAATGACTTAAATCACACCCATGTTTCACAAGCAAAGAATGTCATGGTTCAATGATTTAGATGATCCCCATGTTTTACAAGCGAAGAAAGTCATGGTTCAGTGACTTAATTGCTCAACATGTCTCACAAACAATGAATGGCATGCTTCAATGGTTTAATTGCTAATCATGTGTCACAACAATCACTATCCACCCAATTTTCTGTCCCTTTTCATTAATACTTGCATCTGTATCTTTATGGGACATGTTATGTATGTTTTCTGTCCCCATAGCGGGATCTCGTATGTATATTTATCGTCCCCCCTACTGGGACCAGTTATAACCACCAGTTAATGGGTTACAAATTATCATATTCATAATCATAACATAGTCATCGGCAAAATTTTCATGAATCAAAAATTTCATCATCATAACATATAATAAATACATATTATCAATGTTATACCAAATGCCTGAGGGCTCCAAACATGTTGTGCTTACATAATCAAAATGTGTCGTGCACCTAAGAATTGTCTTATCAATTCATATAATAGTAATACTGGGAATTGGTCGCTCAGACCCCCCAAGTAAATACAAAAATACATTATCATAACTCCTCATAGTTATCAACAAATAGCAGCCTCATCATCCTAATCAAAACATTATCATCATAACAACATCTCTTATCATAAAATTTGGACTGAGGTCTCCAGTGCACAAAATTTCTTATATGATCAACACATTTGTCATGAACATACGAACCACTTTATTTCATTTCACAATGATACTGGTACAAGGTCACTCAGACCCCAACTTCAATCCCAACAATATTATCATTATTCATCATAATTTTCAACAAATTATCATCATAGAAGACACAATACCAATTCCGTGTTATTTACGGCGCCCTCCTATACCGTAATACTCAGACAAATTCAATGTATGCATCAAAAATCATAGTCATTGTTTTTGATGGTGGAACATTTCGTATATTTCCCATTCTAAACAAGAAACGACTCTTATTAGCATTACCAAGAGCGTACCCTAAAATTTGGAAACTGCAATCATTTGTCATTGTCCCAGGCTTAATTATTAGCTATTTTGATCATTCTTGTACTCAACCCTACAAAATCTGTCAGTATACTGGTAGTCTTAGTGGGATTAGTGGGACCGTGATTTTCTATCAGTCTTTTGTCTGTCCCACTACCACTGTCTGCTAAGTACGTCAGCCAATGTATTATCAGCCCCTGGGATCGGTCTGATAGTAAATTTGTATTCTTGTAATGTTAACGCCCATCGTGCCACGCGGTTATTAATGCTCTTGGATGTCTGTAACACCGTCAATGGTTTGTGGTCCGTCTCGATAGTAAAGTGATTACCAAAAAGGTATCTTGAGAATTTTGTAATCGTCCATACTACCCCCAAACATTCCTTTTCAATTACTGAGTATCGGGTCTCCCGGGATAATAGTTTCCTGCTTACGTACGCTATCGGGTGTAATAATCCCTCCCGTTCTTGCATTAGGCATCCCCCTATAGCGGACTCGCTCGCGTCTGTTCTGATTACAAACTCACGATTTATCTCTGGCAGTATAAGGATTGGTTGTGTAGATAGAGCCTTTTGGATCTTTTCTAGTGCCTCTCTACATGTGCTAGTCCATTGTACTTTTTCTGGTTTTCCTTTCTTTGTTAGATCTGATAGACTGGCCGATATATCTGCGAAATCCGGAACAAATTTTCTATAATAACTGATCAGCCCCAATAAGCTCCTCACTTGTTTCTTGGTGTTCGGATGTTTGATATTTAATATTTTACTTGTTATACTGGTGTTAGGTCTCTGTGTACCTCCTCCGACTATATGACCCAGAAACTCTATTTCTGAAAACCCGATTTCCATTTTTGGTGGCCTAGCTGTCAACCCCGCAGTTTTCAATCTGTTTAGTACCTGATCCAATGTATGATTATGTTCTGTTATGGATCTTCCAAACACGCAAATGTCATCAAAAAAACTGACCACGTTTTTTTGATCACCTAAGACTCGACGCATGCCTCGTGCGAATGTCGCTGGTGCGTTACACAGCCCAAATGGCATGTATTTAAACTGATACAATCCCAAGTCAGTTTGAAAAGCAGTATATTTCCTCGAGTTTATTTCTACCGGTAATTGCCAATAACCTTTCACTAAGTCAATTTTTGAGAAATACTTAGCTTGTCCTAATTGAACAAATAAATCTTCCTGATTGGGTATTGGTTCTGCGTCTGTTATCGTTATAGCGTTTAGTTTCCTGTAATCAATGCAGAAACGTGTGGAACCGTCTTTTTTCTTAACTAGGACTATTGGCGAGGAGTAGGGTGAAGTTGACTTTTCTATAATGCCCTCCCCTTCCATTTGCCGAATTTCCTTAATTATCTCTTGCTTTGCTGAAAAGGGTATAGGATATGGTCTCAGACAGATTGGTTTTTCTGTGTTTAACTCAATAGAGTGAGCTACTACAGTGGATTTTCCTGGTGTGTTAGTTATAACGTTAGCGTATTTATCTAGTATCCTTTCTATTTGTTCTCTTTCATACTTTTTCAGGTGGGGGTTAATTTTTACATCTTTCGTCGATTCCTTAACCCCGCTCGCCTGTGTTGGCAACGAACTAATGTTTCTGCTTTCATTTTCTGTCTCGTTATCTTCTATCACGACGGCGTAAGCCGTGTTTTTCGCACTGCTGTTTGTAATAGGGTGATTGGTACATGTGTCAGTATGCTTTTGACTTGATTCTTCCCTACTATGATATTCCTCTAGCAAGTTTATGTGATATGTTTTCCTTTTTCCCTTTTCCAGGATTACATAATTACAATCCCCTACTTTTTCTACGACCTTATATGGTCCATGCCATCGGGATCTTTGTAGTTTACTACCCGCCGATGCTTTCATCACAAACACACGACTTCCTACAAGAATCTCTCGTTTTCTGGCTCTACGACCATAGAGTAGTTTTTGTTTTTCTTTTGCTGCTTTCAAGTTTTTACTCGCCTGTGTGCCACTTACTCGTAATCGATCTCTTAATTTATTTAGGTATTCGTGTGGCTTTTGTCCCTCTATCCTTTCATTACTCCCATCGAAAATATTTCTCAGGATATTTATGGGGCCTCTTACTTTGCGTCCGAACATTAGTTCGAATGGTGAAAACCCTGTTGATTCATGCTTCCCCTCCCGATAAGCGAATAGTATCCCTTGTACGTGGTCTTCCCAGTCTTTCGGTTGTTCCAATGATGCTTTGATAAGTAACGTCTTGAGCGTACCATTAAACCTTTCCACCATTCCGTTGCTCTGCGGGTGTAAAGGAGTGCTGAACCGTTGGGTGATTCCCATTAGCTTACAAACTTGGGCCATTAAGTCGCACCTAAATTGGGTGCCGTTGTCTGATAAAATTTCATCCGGTAAGCCCATTGTTGTAAACATGCCGAGAAGTGCTTCCTGTATTTCCTCGGCGTCAATCTTTTTTAATGGTTTAGCCTCTGGCCATCTGGTCGCTGTGTCCACCAGTGTGAGAATATACTTATAACCTTTCCGTGATGTAGGTATTATTGGTCCGATAAGGTCGACAGCAACCTTACTCCATGTTTTTGTTATTAGTTCCATGTCTCCTAACGGGGCAATCCCTCCGGCGCTTTTTTTTACTTTTTGGCATGCATCACATGTTCTACAGTGATGACGTACGTCACTGGCTATACCCGGCCACCAGAATTCTTTTAGCACTCGCTCCTTGGTGCGAGCTATCCCCATGTGTGCAGATAAACTATTATCGTGGGCTATCTCCAATATGTTTTTTCTTAATACTTTCGGTGCAACCAATTGTTCCTGACTAATATTAGGGATGATTTGTGTGTCATTATACTCTCTCATTAGTAGTCCTCCCGTGTATTTAAATAATGACTTTTCCGTCCCCTTCATACTACTTTTTTTCGCATGCTCGTGTATTCGTCTTAACGTGACGTCTTCGGCTTGTAATATTTTGTAATCCTCTGGCTGTATATTAAGCTCCGTGAGGTGTCTTTTCACTGTACTACTGTACTGTTTTGGGTTTTTTCTCTGTGCCCTCGTCGTTACCGCCCCTGCTACTACTTCTGTACCGATGTTTTCTATTTTGTACTCTTTCGAACTTGTACCCTTCCATCTATGCTCCTTAGTTATTTTTGTAAATCTATGGCTGTCTCTATTCCAATTTGCATTTCCGTGGTTTTGTTTTATTGTTGTATTGGGCCCAGGGCGGTAGCCTCTGCCCCTGTGTATTGGCCTTACCCCTTTATACCCGTCTCCCATGGTAGCTCCCTTGATATTTCCGATATTTAGGTCAACGTGTGGGTTCTTTAGTAGGGCAGCTTTTGTCATTCCCGTAAAATACGGTGATTTCACATGTATATATCCTACCCTATAAACCTTTCTCTCCCCGTCAAACAATATACAAGTGACTGTCTCGTTTGTCACACACTCCTTATCAACTAGAGACTCCCTTACCCCCACGATTCCGCAACCCGTGTCCCGTACAACCTTAACCTTAACCCCATTAACTTCTCCCACCCCAGCAAAACCCCTAGATTGTCATCTTTTTGTTTGGTAGCCTGTTCCCCTCCATTGATAATTGTCTTCTCTTCGGCTTTCTTCCCTCCTACCTTGGACTTTCTGATTCCCTATGAGTGGTGCACTATCCCTTGTCACTTTCACACTTGGGTGTGCCGCCATGTATCCCTCACCCGTTTTAATAACCGATGTTAAATCCAGACTTCCCCTTTCTAATATGTGCTCAACAACCCCCCCGCTTACTGTCTGTAATAGCTTGTCCACTACCGTGAGCTCAAATAGTTTCTCGTAGGTTTTCTCGGTTTTTGAAAGCTCTATCCACTTGGTCAGGTAGTGTCTAATTCTGTTTGAGTAAGCTAATATGTCCTCTCCTTTTCTGGGTCTAACACCTGCTAACCTTTCTCGATATCCTTGGGCTGTTAGCCCAAAATGCCTGGATAAGGCGGTTTTCACCTCCTCATTAGAGGCCTCTACTCCCTTTCCACTCCCCGCATAACACACCGGTAGTAGCGGTTGTGGCATCAATTTTCTAAGTTCATACCCCCAATGTTTCACTGGCCACTCCTTGTGTCTCGCTTCGTCCTCGAATCGTACCAAAAAAAATTCTAAGTTATCCCCTATCCCATCAAACATTGGTAGTTTATTTCCCGAGTTCCCTGTGCTTTTTTCCTCTACCCGCGGGGTCTCTTCCTCACTCGCTTTCAATTCCATTATCCTAATGTGCTCCAACCTTTTACTCTCCTCTTCCCTTTTGAAAGCCCTTTCTTCTTTCCGTTTATCTCTTTCCTCATCTTCCTCCATCTTCTTTCTACCTCTTTCCTCATCTTCCTCCTTATCGTTCTTTTCCCGAGCTATCCTGTACTCCTCTATTAGCCATTTCTTTGACTCCTCCCCTTCCAATCCTAGCTCCCGGGCCTTTTGTTTAAGTTCCTCTACATTAGGCAACCCCATCTCTCTGTCACTCGTCACTCTACGGTCACAATCTCAAATTCGTCTACCGTCTTCCTATCGTTTTGTATTAGGGACCCAATATCACAATTACTATCTCAATAATACAATTTGGGGATTCATCATATACAAATATATAATATATAATATCTAAAACATACTAATTTAATATTAGAAATTAAGTTGTACTTGCCTGTACGATAGAAATTACCACACAAATAGTACTCATACATAAGAAAAACACATTATACCAGGGCAGTATCAATATCCACAGGCGAGAGAGTCACAAAGTCACCGCCTTCACTGTCACGTATTACTGAGGTTGTAACCTCGAAGTTGTCCAGGCTGTAGTCAGCTTCTGTGTTACTGTCTAAGTTAGTGTTCGTTATTCCTCCGATGCTCTTCCGGGTGTAGTCTGTATGGCCTCCCTTTCTGCGTCTGTCTGCAATTCCACTACTACGGCTGTCTACAACACCACTGCAACGGCTGTCTGTAACACCACTGCTACGGCTGTCTGTAACATCACTGCTACGGCTGTCTGTAACATCACTGCTACGGCTGTCTTCACCACCACTGCTACGGCTGTCTTCAACACCCCTGGTCTCGTCGTTACGAGGTGTAAGCCCTACGCTCTCGTGATGATCTTGATATCGGAATGGCTAGTACGGCCAGTTGATGTGTTTTTCGTCGTTTCTCCTTTAGTGACGTGTCTTGATGCACAGCGTTGACTCTAACCGATGGCTCGGTTTTTCGACGGGGCCCCCACTGTGGCGGAGTCGTTGTCTAGGGGTTGAAGTCCCCCCTTGGCCCCAGATATTTACCACGTAGACGGGTAAAAGACTTAGCAACGCTGGGTTGTTTTCTTTCAACATAAGTTTAATGACATCCAGAAGCTTTGAACATATTTATGGTACAGTACAATTGGCAGTTTACAGTTGATGGTCATACCATCCAGAGTCCTCGGCCCAGCTTGACCGGATTGGACCACGTTCACAAAAACTCCACACTCTATCGTACGTCTTTCACCTGCCTGCTACTCGGCAACTTAACAATCTCTCCGCGACACACAATGTGACCCCTATTATACCCCCGTCTTGTCCGACCGGTTTTTGACTGGACCCTGGGTCAATCACCATGTCTCCCTTTGACCGTGGTCCTGTCAATTCATTACAACTTGCACGTACCTTGAGTTCACTTGCCCCCGTTCCACGAGGACAAGTGTTCACCACCCCATTTATGCGTAGTCATCCCCACACCACAACATCTGACCGTAACAATATGCGTCGACGACATATTGCTGGAAGAGTTTGCCGCTGGAATGCAAGATGCTGAATGCAGATGTCATGGCAAGCATGTAAGCATAAAATTGGAGTTGTGTGACTCGGGTTCTGTTCGCGGTTTGCTTTTCTTCAACATGGGTCAATTGTATGTGCCAGCCTGGATCTCCGTAAGGGAATAGTAGTGGATAAACCATGGGGTCACAGTTCATATTGAGTACAGAGATACGCTTGCAAGCATCTCCTCTTGGGTATATGCAAATATCGCGTTGTGCAGGAGGTTCCCCGTCTTCCCCTACAAAGATAGCAGCAACATCAGTTTGACAGGATGGCGCGTTATACCTTCTCATATCCAGAGTTGGATTTTCCATGAACACCATTCGTACAGCAGCAACAGGGTTATTATGAGTGATAATTTCGTGCATTTGCATGTAGGATTTAGCGAAGGGGTTAACCTGTCGTAACATTTTGTCTAGTTGCAACAACAACATATCACTGCAAGCACTGTTACAATCGTTTTGCAAACGTTGAGTGGTAGCCTCAGCAGAATCGAAGATATATAGTTGACCGTATCGAGGGGGCGTGTTAGGATTGGTATACAATGGAGAGACTTGATGATAAATTTGACCGTGGATTCGGAAAGCATACGGTCCATGGCCAGGTGGTTGAGCGATGTGGGCGCCCATTGATGCGAAAGCTAAAGCAGAGTTGTATTCCCTGATATGATCACAGAAATGTCGGGACAGCGGATTCTTGCCACTCAAGAGGTTTTGTAATAAAGGAGGAGTTTGGGATAGCGGTGGCAAAGACACTTTGCCGTGACGACAACACTTAGTATAATGTCCGGATTTGTTTACCTCTGATGGCCAATGAAGAGCATTGCAAGAAGTACATAGTGCGGTAGGTAGTCCAATGTTGTGTTCCTCGATGGGAATGGCAGTGTGTTCTTGAAACGCAGCGGAAAGTTGAATGCGATGAATGTGCATGTGGTTTGCGAGAAGATGGCACTGTTTGAAAGAACGTTTGCAATGTACACACTCAAAGAATGTGTCATGGCGGTGTGTTTTTGTATGTTTGTTGAGAAGAGATGAAGTTGTGAACGATTCAGTGCTGTATTGACACTGGAAGGATTTCGTCAGGGCATGTGTTTTCAAATGGTTAGTAAGATTTCTGTATGCGTGAAACTGTTTGTCGCAAATGCTGCAAAGAAATGTTGTTGAATGTGTTTCTACATGTACATGTTTAGTTTGTAAGTGCTTCTTGAGAGTGCGAATTGTTTTGAAGCATTGCTGGCAATGGTCACATTGCGTCATTCTTTCAGTGGAGTGTGTTTTTAAATGTGCGTTCAGATATCTCTGGAGGCGGAAGGTTTTGGAACAAATGGTGCATTTAAAGTCCTCTATGGAATGCGTTTGTTCACTGGAGTGTTTTTTAAATCCCTTATATTAACTTCGCGGCCGTCCCTGTCTGTCTCTCTGTCGTCATCTCATCATCTCATGGGCGGGCGGGCGGAAAAACAAAAGTCGAAAATGACCCACTTGCCGTGATCCGATCGAGCTGAAATTTGGCACACAAACCCGTCTGACCTATCAATGCATCGTATCAAAATTTCAGATCGATCGAACGTATTGTAATTAAATTAATGCATTTTTAGTTTATCCTTATATGAGGTATGTAATTCAAATTCACGGTTTGTTATTGTTTTTTCCCACGTGAAAGTTTGAGTTGACGCGTTGAGGCGACCCGTCGAATCGCCGGGGCACTTTTGTTTATATTTTACGTGTCACGCTGAGCTCGGTCAAGCGAATCGGTGACCAGACTTTTCCCCTCTCCCCCTCAGGGTTATGAAGCAAACTTGAGTTAAGACAGATTCAGTCTGTAAATGTTTGAAAATAATCAATACTGTTAGTTATGTCTCATATATAAGGGATTTATAGTCAAAAACTTTGTTTTTACGGGTTTGTTTTATTAAATCCCTTATATTAACTTCACCGGCGTCTCTCTCTCTCTCTCTCTGTCTGTCGTCATCTCTGTCTTGGGCGGGCGGGCGGAAAAACAAAAGTAAAAAATAACCCACTTACCGTGATCCGATCGAGCTGAAATTTGGCACACGGGCCCGTCTCACCTAACAATGCATCGTATCAAAATTTCAAATCGATCGATCATACCGTAAATAAATTAATGCATTTTTAGTTTATCCTTATATGAGGTATGTAATTCAAATTCACGGTTTGTTATTGTTTTTTCCCCACGTGAGAGTTTGAGTTGATGCGTTGACGCGACCCATCGACGTACCCGTGTGCTTTTGTTTACATTTTACGTGTCATGCTGAGCTCAGTCCCCCCCCCCTAGGGTTATGAAGCAAAGTTGAGTTAAGAGTTTGAAAATAAAAAATACTGTTAGTTATGTCTTATATATAAGGGATTTATAGTCAAAAACTTTGTTTTTACGGGTTTGTTTTATTTAAATGTGCATTGAGATTATATTTTTGTATGAACTGTTTAGAGAAAATGTTGCAATGAAATTCCGGCGTTTGTAAATGTTCATCAGTAACAGGAGAGTGGGAAGGTGAAGTCAGGTCAGTGTGGAGATCACATGGGTGTTTAATGTTGGTGCACTTGCCGACGTTGTCAACAGATGGCACCAGAAGGTCATCACGTGTGTTTGTGACAGGCAAGAGAACTTCATAATGGCCATGATCCAAAGGACCGCTAAATAGCAGGGATATGGAGAGACGTTGACCCGGATTGTAAACTCGAGGAGGGTCATGCGGACGTTCTCGGAAGTGAATAGTGATAGTAGCGGGAAGTATTTGAGACATCGCCACAATTTCAGCCTCGCCACCATAAACGCCGGAAGTATTCATGTACGCAGCGTATTGTCGAGCTGAGTGTATGACTGTGCTTCCGTGAGTAAGAACAACGGACAGGGCGTCGCCATAGTTATCCCAATGTTCGCAAACAAAGCTTACAGCCATCTTGCGAAGTTCGAGAGCAACAGTTTCGTCGATGACATTTTTCCAGAAATATGCGACAGATAGAAATAAACAGTTACCTGATGCAGGAATTTCGACTACACTGAAAGACCCGTTGACTCCACGAAATATATGTGAAGCGGTAGCCATGGTTAGGAAACGAATGGCAATACGAAGGGGAAAAATCAAAACAAAGCTTCTGGGACAAACGAAGAGAACAATGGAAAGGCAACGTGGCTCAGACGACTGTAGAAGATAACAAAGCGACTGAGGACACAGCTTGAGCTTGAGCGACTGAGGTACACACTCCTAAGGGTACACACTATTACGCATGCCTGGAGAGGTGGTGTTTATGTTCGCTAAGAAAGGGGGGGAAAAAGAACGGGCAAGAAAAAAAGGGGAGGGGGAGAACGGACACAAACAGTAGCACGAACAAATGGGAACAACGCGAGTGAACGTTGGGGGACCACCGAAGAATTTTTGATAAGTATTTCGGACATCGCCACAATATATAAACAAATATTACAGCCATGAAGCCACGTTGGAGAGCAACAACTTCGTCCATGCACCAAATATGCGACCAATAGAAACAGACAGGTACCTGGTGAAGGAATTGATATAACATTGAACTAAGCTTTTTTCCGTGACATGCGAAGCGGTGTTTATGTTTGCTAAGAAAGGGGGGGAAAAGAACAGGCATTAGCATTTTACATATGTTGCCGCTTGGGCTTGAACCTAAGACCTTCAGCATGTCAGGCGGATGTAATAACCAATACACTACGAAATACATACACACTGAGCAGGAACATCAAAAGTGAATGTAAAAAACATTGCTGCTCTCAAGACATGCCCCACTCCACCACTACCTTTGCTTGCCAAACGTTAACTGTGTTTAGTTGACCCGAGCGAGGGTCATTCGTCATGCTCGGTTGCACATATTTTTGCAGCTTACTTGCCTGGCATGGTCCCATGAAGAGAATTATATATATAGATTGTTTTATATTTTGAAAACAAAATATTTACCTACAAACCGGCTACTTCGAACAAAGAGCAAACATTGAATTTTTAAAGAATGCTAAAACAAAAAAATGAGTTATAAGAATCGAAAAATTATAAAAAAAACTTTTCAAATAAGTTTAAAGGCATATAGAAATCCTGAGATCTATCAAGGTTTTATTTTATTTTTTTAAATTTAATTTTAATCAAATAAATTAGCGTTCATTTGTCCTCAACATATAGAAAACACTTCTTAACTAACTTTAAACTCATATTTAAATTTAAATGTTGTTAGTGTTTATAATAAGAAATTTAAAAGATATACTTTAGATAAAAAATATGAATGGAAAAATGTTTTTAAATTATTTAATATTTAAAAAGAGCATGACTGTAACACTTGGTTGGACAAACTGATAAGTGATAAGTTTTTGTGTCAACTTTCACTTTTCAAAGAGTTTTTTTCTAAAATATAATAAACTCTTGCATAAAAATTGTAAACATAGCTTTAATTACTCAAATAAACTAACTCGTATACACATACGAATGCTATATTAATAAACAAAGTAATTTGGACCAAATTAAATTAATATTATTAAGCTTAACTAAACAGGAAAGGAAAATTAAATTGTAAGCTAAAAAAATTAAAACAAATTAGAAATGAAACAAATAATAAAAATATTATTTAATTGACTACCAAATAAAAGTAAGACTATCAAAGTCGATATAAAAACTAAATGACACAGCTTAAAATAGATGTGGTGGATGACCATTAAAACTCAATTATTATTTTATCAATCACTGTATAAACAATAAGAGTGACCAGTGAACTATCTCATGCATCTATTATATAACTGATTACATATGATGTTTCTAGCCTCAATATTGTCAACACCATTTTTCAGATCGTGTGCATCCATATCCCCCCCCCCAGCCCATCACACACACATTGCTGATTTAAAGGAATGTTGACACGTGTGACATTGATTAGTTCCCGTGATGTATTTAATGTTTGTATTACACACTATCCCAGTATGTCCTTACCTTTCGTCAATTCCTCTCATTTCATACAATGCATTCAGATTTGACAAAAATCTGGTGTTTCTGTACAGGACCTTGTAAATTCTATCCTGACAGTGAAGTCACGTATAACTTTGATGTACTCAACTTGGTCGTTATGAGGGTAACCTTCAAGCAGATAATTATGTTAAAATAATTAACAGGTACAAACTGTGAGTGACTTGAATTCTTCCTACAGCCAACAAGATGTTTGTGTAAATCTGCTTCTCCCCCTTCTGTCACCTGGGTTTAATGTATACCTGACAAGGTTATAAAAGAAAGTAAATTTTAATCCATGTGTTACGCATGTCTCTGTTCTGTTATGTATTTTAAACTAGATTTAATATGTCTAATAATTTATTTCAATGAATTAAAATATTCTTTTCTAAAATGAATTATGAGACAATAAATTATGTGAAAATATAATGTGTAACCATTAAAAGATAAAGATTTAGGCTAACATGGCATTAACATGGACAAACAAAATATATACATAAGAAAAAAAAGTTTTAAATTAAACTATTGTATGTTCTTTCATCAAAGGGGATTACATCAAATTAGATTAGCAATAGAAAATGCTTTATATATATACATATGTCTCTAGTTAAAATTGACATCTGGGCTATATTCACGAAACTCATTCATAAAATGCCCTCTTCATGACTGTAATTTACGTACACTTTTATTTGTGTATGTTTTTATCAATATTCTGATTATGAAATAAATTTAATAAATGTCATATTTATAATAAGACATTTTCAAATTGAAGACCATGAAGTACAAAGTCACACTTTTGTATAATTCAAAATAAACAGTCGTCTTTTAACATCTGGTATAGACTAATCTACTATGTTAAGTTGAAAACAATAAAATAAAACTATGATTAAAGCGACCAAAAAAAAACACAAAAAACTAAGTTTTTAACTATACATACTTTTTATACGAGACATGAACAATCTTTTAGTATTATAATACTAATACGCATCGCACGACAATCCAAAAATCCAAAATTTTAGTTATGTCTCAAGTATAAAAAATGATTTTTATTAAAACAAGTATTAACAATTCGAATGAGTATTTAAAAGCAATTTCCAACAAAGAATTTCCAATTTTTGTATTCATTGGAAATCATTCTAGATTACTTTAAAAGCCATTTCAAATAAGTATTTCTGAAAGTAAACAAATATGCCGTCATATCCCCTCACCCTCCCTCACACAAAGAATGTGTCAATATAATTCACACCGCGCAACAGTCTAACATTAACATTCACAAAGCGGGATAACCCCATTAACTATCATTCTAGATTACAATAAAAGTCATTTAAAACCAATAATTCTGAAACTAAACAAAACAATTGCTATCTACAAATTGCTGCTGAAAAATTCCTTCTCCAACATTGTTCTAAATATTATTAGCTATCGTCTGGCGTTTGTTTCAACCCGATATATGTTATGGTTGGCGAGAAATTGACAAAATACTTTTATTTTCTCGTTTTTCTTTTGGATTTTCCAGGAAAGCCAGTAAACCTTTCCGGTATTTTTTGGCCCGTGCTCATCCTTTGGGATCTCTTTAACGTATTTGCAAAAGACCCGAACCCTCTATCCTGTATGCAGTGGCGTAACAACGGGTTGGCATCGGGGCAGTTGCCAAGGGCGCCAGATCAAAAGGGCGCCACTAAATCTCTAATTTTTAAATTTGTATTTCAATAAATACAGTCGGACCTCTCTAAGTCGAACTCAAAAGGACCTGAAACAAAAAATGTGACTTATAGAGTTTTTGAGTTAGGGAAAATTGCGTACTAGGCGCCGATTAATTAAGGACAATGTAGATATTGAGCCATACCGGCTAGTAGGCTTGACAGGAAAGAGAGGCGGTGTCTATGTTTCATATGAACTTGCTTTGACATGTCGACACAAGGAGACACATTCCCTCCCCGCCCCCACTTTACTCCCTCCGCAGTGGGATGGGGGGAGTAAGATTTTTCTTTTTAAAAAGAGTCACATCATGCAACAAAGGGACGCGAATTAGTTACTTCTCCTTTTTCTTGTCTTTGTCATTTTTTGTACCTGCAAGGGTCACTTAATCCCTCGTGGAATAAACTAAGATACGATTTTAAGTCCATTTACTTGGCTCTACGGAACGCGTGTTCTGAAATATCACTCCAGAATAATATCCCAAAACGCCTTGGAAAATTTGACTAAGAGAGGTTGGAAGTAAAAAATCTTGGAGATAAGGAGATCTAAAATACATTAATCTTATGAAATTTGGCAGGGACGTAACAATTAATTCGATATAGGGAGGTTTACGACTTAGGTAAGTTCGACTTAGTGAGGCCCGACTGAATTTCACGTTTATCCTCGATAGCAAAAAAGTGAATAATTAATTATATTTAAATATATTTCATTTAAACCATAATTTTTTATGTTTATGACCTTTGCGGGGCTTCTTATCAAACAAATGTCAATATGATTTTACAATCATTTTGTTTAAAAAGAAAAATCTTACTATCCCCATCCACTGTTGAGGGAGTAAAGTGGGGAAGGGGAGTGAAGGTGTCTCCTCTCACGGGCTTGTGTCGGTATGTCAAAGCAAGTTGGCTCCTTTCATATGAAACATCACCGAACCTCTTACCTGTCAAGCCTTCTAGCCACTATGGCTGTTCCCCCTCCCCTTTTCTCAATATTGTAAAGCTCCTTCGTCGTACTGCTTGACTCTTCATCTCTCGTACTTAACACAAAGGCAGCTTTAATGCTAACAGTTCTCTTTATTAGGCATAACTTCTGATTATTACAATTGCCCCCTCTCTCTCTCTCTCTGCGACTCTCTCTCACTGCCTGTCGTTTCCTCTGTGTTGGGTTACTCTCTGTCGTGGTCTCTACATGTCCCTAACCTGCTCTCTTACCCCGGGGTGGGTTGTTCTCTTTGTCTCCTACCGTCCTCTCCTTATATTGCCGGCCACAGGAATGCGGCCGACACCCGAGTACGTACCCCTAGTGTGAGCAATAAAATTCTCAGTCTTTCATTCCCTAACCCACGTCCAGTGATTAGCGTCTTATGTTGCCCCGGTCGCTCGTAATGATGTCTAACCTTTAGTCTTGTTCACAGGCACTAAAAATTGTCTTAACAATGCTGACATTGTTCTACACCACCGTCTACTCCTAACTTCGTACAACCAAACGCTCCGTAGCTGGGGGGGGGAGGAGAGGCCTGAATACTTTCATTTCCGGTCTTTGTCTGAGCGCATCATTACATTCCAGGTACGTCGCCTACCTACCGTCCGCTCCCCTCTCAAATATTTAACCCAAGCTTCTCAATTATCTCCACCTTGGTCCTCCACAATACACCCTGTTTACAAAACAATGTCGTCCCGACATTTCGTAACATCTCCGCGTTATGTTGAATTGTCTTCAAATGGCTTTGAGTGACTAAGACCCTCAGCACTATTCAAATACGAATTAACAGTGACGCTAACTTGTGTGTACCGCAACAACTGAACTCCCATATACCCAACAATTATCCTACACGGCACTTCTATGTCAACCTCTACACGTCTGTCAAATCATGTGTGTAACCAATTTGTCAATTTGTTTCAGATACCTGGCAGTTCAACTCTCATTAACAACTATTATTCATTAAAACAAGGCACCTTGAACAGTAAGCAGTTAGCATTAAGACTGTAACCATAGTTCGACAACATCAAAATATTTTAACAAAATTTTTAACATCTCACAATATAGGCATGTTAACAAAATTACTTCAGAAAAATACATTCGCCTCACTGGTCACTTCAATTATCAAATTCCTAAACCAATAATTAAAATCAATTTGAACATTGCAGATATTGGAAAAGTCATGAAAAAAAAACATTTGAAAACGAACAACTTTTTTTGCATTTCGAAACACAATTATTAAGTAAAAGTTAGTGTAATTTCAGCGTTCATTTGAAGTAGCTAGATTTCAACACAATCTTCTCGTCTGTCCATAAGAACTTTGACTGCTCCGGAATAAGATTGATCTAATCGTCTATCACACGAATTATTCATAATCTTCAATTTCAGCGGATAAGTGTCACAGTGTTTCATACTGACATGTCCCTCCATATGAATTATTTTTATTGTCTGCCCTTCTCCTCTGATTTCGAACAAATTATCATTAAATTTCTTGCTGATAACGAAATGATTGCGACGACGATTTGTGTTTTTGTTTTCCCGACACACTCGGTTGACGGAGTCGGACAATTGAATTTTGTCACCGACTTTGAATGAGCGAGTTGCTGCTCTTGTTGTGACGTCACCTTTCTCCCGCTCCTTTCGCATTGTCACCCCTGTCTCGACTCTTGCAGGTCGTTTGAATTGATTACACCTCTGGATGGACGTATTATCCATCTTCCTTAACCCGGACACCGGCGAGGGGCCGGGTAATGGCACAACTAGGTTACTCTGGCCGTGTGTAACCCTAGTCGCCTGGCTTTGACTTGAACTCCGTCTATTGTTCATTCTCAATGCGTTGACTCCCACGCCCACGCGGGTAGACACTGATGACTGGATGTTTTTCGCCCCATTCGAAACACTAGACACACAAGCAATGGAGTTCATTTTATCCAGTTCACAACTTAATCTTTTTGCTTTGTGCACTGTTTGAACTTTGTTGTTACCCAATGTCAGGCCTTGGCTGACAGAGAAGGTAAAATTGAATTTGCACAAAAAGTCAAAACCAAGGTATCCATCCTCGGCTATCTCAGCAACGTACACGGTCCAAGGATACACCTTGTTACCAATCTTTAATTTTAATTGACTCACCCCATACAGCTTGAGTGGTGCTCCATTTGCGGTCTGTATGTTCACAGGGTTCAATTTGTGAATTAAGGGACGCTGTTTACATGGGATCTCGAAAAATCGTTTTCTCGAAATAACAGTTACCGCCGCTCCTGTATCCATCAGAAATTCCATTTTATCACCACACACTTTAACTGGAATGTACACAGCACGTGACATAACATTATTTTCGATCACTGAAATGCGATTCAGTTGAAGACCTCTTTGAAATTTTCCTCCTTGTCCTTCACTTGCACAATTACGGGAAATGTGTCCAATCCCGTCACAATTATAACACTTAATCTCCTCTCTCCTCTGTTGTCTCCTCCATTTAGGCGCTGGCTCTCTCTCTGAGGTAACAAATGACCTTAGAGTCTCTATAAGATCACTTAATTCTCTCGATAACTGATCCGTAGTCACTGAGGCTACCTGTTGTACTGGGGTACATACGTTGTCTCTGAGGTTTATGAGTTGATCGTAAACAGCTCTCGCCTTGTCAACTGTAGGGGTACGGCCAGTATGCCCACTTGCGATACCATTGACTGGTCAGGCAGGCCACGGAGAAATTGTTTGAACCCGATAGCGTCTCTTGTAGTTTGGTCAGCCGTTGGGTAGCCTTTGACCACTAATTTCTTGATGTCAGTGGCATATTCTGCAGTGCTCTCTGCTTTCAATAACATTCGCTTTTCCAAAATGTTTTGAAAATAGGCAGGTGTTCTCTGGTCCCGGTATCTATTTTCTAGTGCACTTTTCAGTTTTTGGTAGCTGTCTCTATCAAAGTCACTAAGTTCGCTGTATGCAAATTCCGCCGCCGCATCTTTTAAGGCCAAACCAAGAAAAATCAATTTTTCATCATCGTTCCATTTGCAGTATTTTGCAAACGATTCAAACTGTGCATCGAACGTCTGCCAGCTTGAGGTTCCACTAAACGTCGGTAGGTTATTAAGATTCTGTAACGCCATTATTGGTTTGGTTCGACTTGATCTTGTACTCTGCATTACAGTCAATCAGGAATAAAGAGCTTTTCTCCTCGAAGACGCTGTAAGGTCAAATCCCACCGCTATGCCACCATTGTAAAGCTCCTTCGTCGTACTGCTTGACTCTTCATCTCTCGTACTTAACACAAAGGCAGCTTTAATGCTAACAGTTCTCTTTATTAGGCATAACTTCTGATTATTACAATTGCCCCCTCTCTCTCTCTCTCTGCGACTCTCTCTCACTGCCTGTCGTTTCCTCTGTGTTGGGTTACTCTCTGTCGTGGTCTCTACATGTCCCTAACCTGCTCTCTTACCCCGGGGTGGGTTGTTCTCTTTGTCTCCTACCGTCCTCTCCTTATATTGCCGGCCACAGGAATGCGGCCGACACCCGAGTACGTACCCCTAGTGTGAGCAATAAAATTCTCAGTCTTTCATTCCCTAACCCACGTCCAGTGATTAGCGTCTTATGTTGCCCCGGTCGCTCGTAATGATGTCTAACCTTTAGTCTTGTTCACAGGCACTAAAAATTGTCTTAACAATGCTGACATTGTTCTACACCACCGTCTACTCCTAACTTCGTACAACCAAACGCTCCGTAGCTGGGGGGGGGGAGGAGAGGCCGGAATACTTTCATTTCCGGTCTTTGTCTGAGCGCATCATTACATTCCAGGTACGTCGCCTACCTACCGTCCGCTCCCCTCTCAAATATTTAACCCAAGCTTCTCAATTATCTCCACCTTGGTCCTCCACAATACACCCTGTTTACAAAACAATGTCGTCCCGACATTTCGTAACATCTCCGCGTTATGTTGAATTGTCTTCAAATGGCTTTGAGTGACTAAGACCCTCAGCACTATTCAAATACGAATTAACAGTGACGCTAACTTGTGTGTACCGCAACAACTGAACTCCCATATACCCAACAATTATCCTACACGGCACTTCTATGTCAACCTCTACACGTCTGTCAAATCATGTGTGTAACCAATTTGTCAATTTGTTTCAGATACCTGGCAGTTCAACTCTCATTAACAACTATTATTCATTAAAACAAGGCACCTTGAACAGTAAGCAGTTAGCATTAAGACTGTAACCATAGTTCGACAACATCAAAATATTTTAACAAAATTTTTAACATCTCACAATATAGGCATGTTAACAAAATTACTTCAGAAAAATACATTCGCCTCACTGGTCACTTCAATTATCAAATTCCTAAACCAATAATTAAAATCAATTTGAACATTGCAGATATTGGGAAAGTCATGAAAAAAAAACATTTGAAAACGAACAACTTTTTTTGCATTTCGAAACACAATTATTAAGTAAAAGTTAGTGTAATTTCAGCGTTCATTTGAAGTAGCTAGATTTCAACACAATCTTCTCGTCTGTCCATAAGAACTTTGACTGCTCCGGAATAAGATTGATCTAATCGTCTATCACACGAATTATTCATAATCTTCAATTTCAGCGGATAAGTGTCACAGTGTTTCATACTGACATGTCCCTCCATATGAATTATTTTTATTGTCTGCCCTTCTCCTCTGATTTCGAACAAATTATCATTAAATTTCTTGCTGATAACGAAATGATTGCGACGACGATTTGTGTTTTTGTTTTCCCGACACACTCGGTTGACGGAGTCGGACAATTGAATTTTGTCACCGACTTTGAATGAGCGAGTTGCTGCTCTTGTTGTGACGTCACCTTTCTCCCGCTCCTTTCGCATTGTCACCCCTGTCTCGACTCTTGCAGGTCGTTTGAATTGATTACACCTCTGGATGGACGTATTATCCATCTTCCTTAACCCGGACACCGGCGAGGGGCCGGGTAATGGCACAACTAGGTTACTCTGGCCGTGTGTAACCCTAGTCGCCTGGCTTTGACTTGAACTCCGTCTATTGTTCATTCTCAATGCGTTGACTCCCACGCCCACGCGGGTAGACACTGATGACTGGATGTTTTTCGCCCCATTCGAAACACTAGACACACAAGCAATGGAGTTCATTTTATCCAGTTCACAACTTAATCTTTTTGCTTTGTGCACTGTTTGAACTTTGTTGTTACCCAATGTCAGGCCTTGGCTGACAGAGAAGGTAAAATTGAATTTGCACAAAAAGTCAAAACCAAGGTATCCATCCTCGGCTATCTCAGCAACGTACACGGTCCAAGGATACACCTTGTTACCAATCTTTAATTTTAATTGACTCACCCCATACAGCTTGAGTGGTGCTCCATTTGCGGTCTGTATGTTCACAGGGTTCAATTTGTGAATTAAGGGACGCTGTTTACATGGGATCTCGAAAAATCGTTTTCTCGAAATAACAGTTACCGCCGCTCCTGTATCCATCAGAAATTCCATTTTATCACCACACACTTTAACTGGAATGTACACTGCACGTGACATAACATTATTTTCGATCACTGAAATGCGATTCAGTTGAAGACCTCTTTGAAATTTTCCTCCTTGTCCTTCACTTGCACAATTACGGGAAATGTGTCCAATCCCGTCACAATTATAACACTTAATCTCCTCTCTCCTCTGTTGTCTCCTCCATTTAGGCGCTGGCTCTCTCTCTGAGGTAACAAATGACCTTAGAGTCTCTATAAGATCACTTAATTCTCTCGATAACTGATCCGTAGTCACTGAGGCTACCTGTTGTACTGGGGTACATACGTTGTCTCTGAGGTTTATGAGTTGATCGTAAACAGCTCTCGCCTTGTCAACTGTAGGGGTACGGCCAGTATGCCCACTTGCGATACCATTGACTGGTCAGGCAGGCCACGGAGAAATTGTTTGAACCCGATAGCGTCTCTTGTAGTTTGGTCAGCCGTTGGGTAGCCTTTGACCACTAATTTCTTGATGTCAGTGGCATATTCTGCAGTGCTCTCTGCTTTCAATAACATTCGCTTTTCCAAAATGTTTTGAAAATAGGCAGGTGTTCTCTGGTCCCGGTATCTATTTTCTAGTGCACTTTTCAGTTTTTGGTAGCTGTCTCTATCAAAGTCACTAAGTTCGCTGTATGCAAATTCCGCCGCCGCATCTTTTAAGGCCAAACCAAGAAAAATCAATTTTTCATCATCGTTCCATTTGCAGTATTTTGCAAACGATTCAAACTGTGCATCGAACGTCTGCCAGCTTGAGGTTCCACTAAACGTCGATAGGTTATTAAGATTCTGTAACGCCATTATTGGTTTGGTTCGACTTGATCTTGTACTCTGCATTACAGTCAATCAGGAATAAAGAGCTTTTCTCCTCGAAGACGCTGTAAGGTCAAATCCCACCGCTATGCCACCATTGTAAAGCTCCTTCGTCGTACTGCTTGACTCTTCATCTCTCGTACTTAACACAAAGGCAGCTTTAATGCTAACAGTTCTCTTTATTAGGCATAACTTCTGATTATTACAATTGCCCCCTCTCTCTCTCTCTCTGCGACTCTCTCTCACTGCCTGTCGTTTCCTCTGTGTTGGGTTACTCTCTGTCGTGGTCTCTACATGTCCCTAACCTGCTCTCTTACCCCGGGGTGGGTTGTTCTCTTTGTCTCCTACCGTCCTCTCCTTATATTGCCGGCCACAGGAATGCGGCCGACACCCGAGTACGTACCCCTAGTGTGAGCAATAAAATTCTCAGTCTTTCATTCCCTAACCCACGTCCAGTGATTAGCGTCTTATGTTGCCCCGGTCGCTCGTAATGATGTCTAACCTTTAGTCTTGTTCACAGGCACTAAAAATTGTCTTAACAATGCTGACATTGTTCTACACCACCGTCTACCCCTAACTTCTTACAACCAAACGCTCCGTAGCTGGGGGGGGGGAAGGAGAGGCCGGAATACTTTCATTTCCGGTCTTTGTCTGAGCGCATCATTACATTCCAGGTACGTCGCCTACCTACCGTCCGCTCCCCTCTCAAATATTTAACCCAAGGTTCTCAATTATCTCCACCTTGGTCCTCCACAATATCAACATTGTCCTTGATTAATCTGCGCCTATTACGCCAGTTTCCCTAACTGGAAAACTACATAAGTCGAATTTTTTCCCCACTTGAGTTCGACTTAGAGAGGTCCGACTGTATTAGCAACATGCCAATACGCCAGCTAATGGAAATGCTTAGCTGTAGTCGGTTGAGTGTTACTTAAATTTACTTTTAATTGTCAGTTTCTATCATTATGTATGAGATAGTGAGTATGACACATTGACACTATTGTTTTTATTTTTAATTTCACGTTACTTCAAGATTTGCTGTATTCTTTAATAACGCAACAATATCCCGTTTTATACACCAATTTATTTGGTATTATTTAGTAAATAATAAACTGCAAATTAGTATTGGGGGCCGTCCATAAATGACGTCACGCACCTAGGGGGGGGAGGGGGGTCACACTTTTGTGACGTTGCGTGACGAGGGGGGGGAGGGGGGTTGAAGAAGTGTGACGTCACATCAAAAAGGTAACTTTAAATAAAACTTCCACTGAAATATTTGGTCCCTTAGAATTTATTTAATGACTTTTTTTTTCTTTTTTTAAAAAAAAATCAGTGCTTCTCAATGTGCTGGTCGGTAGGCCATCAGACGCTGCTTGGCGTATGCTATCAAGACACGAAAATTAAATCTAATTATAATCCATAAGTTTGAGAATCCACAAGATAACATATGAAATTGTTACACTGCGTCGTTTGATGTTAACATCAAAGCATTTGTGATCTAACCGCAGCTCCGTTTCGTTCTCTCATGCCCGTTACCACAAAATACACAAGTTAATGTATGCGTTACCCCCCCCAGACTCTAGGTCCTGCTCATGTGACTCGGGGATTTGGGGGAGCGTCTTTAGCACCCCCCCCCCGAAAATGCTACTGGTGAGTTTTACAAGCATGACAAGTGTCTAAAAATGATTTGAATAGGATTATGTGTAGATATTTTAAGTCAAAACGACACGGAATATCCTTTTTCTTTAAAAGGGGAGGGGGGAGGGAATCTATTTCATAGAATTAAAAACGTTTTAAGTTTGATATAATTGTTCGATGGTTTTTGATAAAACGCCCCTGGCCATTCTAGTCTTCTAGATCAGTGCTTCTCAAAGTGGTGGTCCGCGGACCGATGCCAGTCCGTGGGCCATCCGCTGCCGGTCCGCAGATGTTATCAAAAAAGGACAGAAAAAATTGTCAGTGCACCGGTCCCTGGTACAATGGAAAAAATTCCTGCTGGTCCGCAATACTAAAAAGTATGAGAAACACTGTTCTAGATATAATGGTAAATGAGCCCATTTAAAATTAGTCAAGTATTCATTAACTTTATTGAATGCATCAAATTCTTGACATTGCAATTCGAGAGGAGAACAAAACAACTTTTCTTCTTAGCTCAGTTTTTAAGGCATTAATTTTAAATATCACAGAAATGATACGCGATAAAGACAGGTCATGTGGATTAAGATTATTGTCACTCGTGTCAATATAAATGAAAGTAGGGTAGATTTAGGTGTCTTCATATAGTGCGTAGGTAAGAAATCTACATAGTTGTCAAATTTTAAAAAAATGCATTTTCTGGATGGAACCTGTTTAATAATGGGCATATGTTCCAAGCGTACACGTACACATGACGTATTTTAATATATCTAGCGTATTGTAGTGGATGTTATAGTCCCAAATGAGTCTGCATTACCCCCAAGAATTCCCTTTTTGACCCCAGTTCAGGTTATTTACCTCTGTTCGCCGACCTCTGTCTTACGGGATGCCCGTCAGTCAATTGAGGGATTTTAAAAAAATACATTTTAAAAATGTTATTTTTAAATAATTTTTTTTCTAAACAAAGACGTTAACCGTGATGATCAATAGTCAATGTTTAATTTGTATTCATTAAAATAAAATATAAGCTAAGGATGTTAACACAGTTCGTTTTCTGAAGGCCGGTTAAACGTTTTTTAAAAATGATTCACGCGGGTTACGATATTACAATGTAGATCTTCACTAAATAAATAATAAATACTTAAATGACAATAAAAGTGTTTTGAAATATACTTATTTTCAAATAGAAAATAAAGTTGTTTTTTTTTCTTTGTTATTTTTTTTTGTTATTTTTTTTTGTTATTTTTTTTTGGGGGGGGGGTCAAAGATTTGTGACGTATTTTTAGAGGGGGGGGTCTAAGTTTTTGTGACGTCGCGTGACGAGGACGGCCCCTTGTTCCTGTCTTATGCATTTTTTTAATATTCACGTTGTATGACTGTCACTGTCAGACTACGTTATTATTGTCATAAATAAACTAAGAGAAATTCAATTATTTTTTTTTAACAAATGAAAAAATCCCAAAGATGAAACTTGTCAATTTATCAAGGGTGCCAAAAATAAATTAGCCAAGGGCGCCAAAAACCTAGTTACGCCTCTGCCTGTATAGTTCAGGAGGAGTTGTTGTTTTAAGCTCAAACAGACAGGACAGACATTTCAAATATATAAATGCAATGTGTCCCAAGGGAAATTGCGTTAAAAAACTACTACAGTCTGCCTGCTAAATTTCATCTCGATTTGATCACGGAAAAAGAGTTATAAAAACGTGTTTAATATAGTGCGCCCCGCGAAACAGACTAGCAATTACTAGCATTTACATTTACAGATCTGGAATATATTTTTTTTTAAAGTATCGTCAATATAATACGCATCGCACAGATCGACAGTAAAGTATTAAAAAGGTTGTTCAATATAATACGAACCATGACACTCTAGCACAACGGTGGCCAAACAGCGGCTCGCGAGCTGCATGAGGCTCTTCTATGTTCACTTTGCGGCTCGCGAACTATTTATCAAATTAAAACTTTTCATTTGAAAGATATGATGTGAAATATACTTAACAGTAAAATGCTTAACAAAGAAATATCTTCAAAGGGAAATAAAATACGGTCCTGACAAAATACAAGGTATTTTCCCTGAACATGAAACAAAAATATATTAACACTAAAAGATTTAGATTCTTTGAATGAATCAAGGAAAACACGACCGCACACCAGAGAATTAAAAGGCGTTGGTATTGTGTGTTATTAATAATGACACCACTGATTTTATTATATGACAAGACGCTAACTTCGCTTTGAATTACACCGAATTATTGCGTTACCGGTTGAGACAGTTGAGCCAATGTTGTTTATCTATCCCCCCTCCCACTCCCATGCCTACCATACTTAAAAATTGGGTTTGAACAAAAATAATTTTCAGTCGTTAAATGATTTTGTCAGAATTAACAAATATAAATGAACGTTTAAAAAAATCTGGACAGAAAGAAAGGGTTGAAAATATTTTTGGCTTATTCAAATTTTAAAAGTTGAATGGAGCGATTGGTTTGTAAGTGGTTCGTGATGTAAACTGTTAAATTTCTTGTTCCTGTTTTGAATTTTTTTTTAAAAATTGCAAGAAACGATAATATAAAGAAGAAAATAGAAGCTTCATACCAGAATGGGAAGAGGATTTTGCCTTTATTGATAAAGATGGTAAGCCAATTAGCCTCATCTGCTATCAAATTACAAAGCTAGCAATTTGAAGTGACACTATGAAAAAAGTCATAAAAAGTTTGCATTGTTGTATCCACTGCACAGTGAATTGAGAAAAAGCAAGCTTGCTGAGTTAAATTCTGGGATGTGTCAGCAGCAGACACTACTTTCTGCTTTTAACAAAGAAGGTGTCACTTAAACTAAGGCAAGTTATGTCATCGCTTGGAATATAGCTCGTGCTAAACGACCTTATTCTGATGGGGACTTTATTAAGAAAAAATATCGAAGAGATAATTTCAATATTAGATTTAAATAATTCCAGACTTCGGCGACTGATAACACCAATTCCAATGTCACGCCATACCACTGAGAGACGTATTTTAGACATTGACGCTGATATTGAAGGGACAATGAGGAATGATCTAAAGAACTGTGTAGCATTCAATTTGGCTCGTGATAAATCAACATATATTCAAGATACGCCACAATTGATGGTATACGTTCGTTATGATTCATTAGACGTTGCTGTTAAAGAAGAGCTATTAAACATGGTTCCACTGAAAAAATACCACTCTCGGTATTGATGTAAAACACGCCCATGATAAAATACTGATTGATGCTGGTGTACCACTAAATAGACTTGTAAATGTTGCAACGGATGGAGCACCGTCAATGCTTGGTAAAAATGTAGGTATGATGGGGCTTTTAACGAATGATCCAAAATATCCGGACATCCTTCCCGTACAGTGCATCATTCACAGACAAAATCTTGCAGCCAAATATTTTAAATTCGAAAGTGTAATCACGAGGGTTCTACAAATTGTGAATTTCATTCGTTCAAGTGCAAAGAATCACCGGCAGTTGAAAAACTTCATTGTTGAGGTAGATCTCGAAGACAAACCAGATGACCTTTCATCTCACTGCGTTGTTAGGTGGTTATCTACTAGCAATATTTTAAACAGATTTGTAGACTTGTTTGAACCCATTACTGCTTTCCTTTCAGAAAAAGACAAGTCTTATCCACAGCTGGTGGACGAAGCTTGGATGGACGATTTGATTTTTCTAACTGACATTATGCAGCATAAACAAACTCTGTACCTTTCGTTGCAAAAAAAAGGATACGTGGATTTTCGACCTGATATAGACTGTTTTAAGCTTTCAGAACAAAATACAGATTCTTCAAAGAGATATTCTGTTAAGGGAGTTTAAGCACTTTCCTGTTCTTCAGAATAGAGATAGCTCAAACTCTGAAGGTGGAATTCAACTTAGAAAGCTTGATGCGTATTGGGATATGTTACACGGATTATTGAAAGATTTCCAAGCCAGATTCTTTGACTTCGGCTACTAAAAACCTGTTAAGCTTTTCTCATAAATCCATTCATGATATACGTAATCAAAGATGGTTTCCAGCTCCCTATGAACATTGTTATGAAACCATCTGCTGCTGAAATGGAGCTGTCAAAGTTACAAAAAGATAAGACTTTGGCGATGATACACAAATCACAATCTGGGATGGATTTCTGGAAGCATGTGCCAGAAGTAAAATATTCTCAACTTAAGAAAGCTAGTTGCTGACTTATATCCATTTTCGGTATAGCCTACTGCTGTGAATCTTTGTACTCCACAATGAAGTTAAAAAAATCAAAGCATCGAGCAGTAACTAGTAATCACACCTGACAGAACTTCTTCATACCACTACTATTTGCTACCAACCAAATTTAAAGAAACCTGCTAGATCAAGGGCTTCTTACCATCATAACAATTAAGTTCACAATGAGTCTTATGTAACTTGTTTCTATTCATAAATTTTCATGTTTAAATGTTTTTAATTGAGTACCTGTACCGCATATATTTCTTTAACATACGATTATGATTAAAACCATTAAAATGTTCAAGTCATATGACCCCCTCTCCAGTCCATGACGGACTATGGGGCAGGTGATGTAGCGGTCACATGTTTTAAGCCACCACTAACGAGCAGGGGAATGTGTGGCCAGCACAATGCCCCAAGGGCCTTGCCAGTACCTGGGCTCGAACCCGCGACACGGGATCTGCCTCGGCTCGATAGTCCAGTGCGCTACCACTTAGACCATCGCGCCCCCAAGTCATAAATAATTTAAAATAAAAAATAATTTTGAAAAATGAATCACCAAGGGAATTTTTCATAGCGAGTGGGGACCATGTTCCATCGAAAATTCATTGGTCCGTGTGCAAAGTAAAAAACTCGTGTCCAAAGTTGCACAACATCTATTTTGTGTGCAATATTTTACAAAAGTTTGCTGCGTGGTAATTTTAAACTGCTGCGCGGCGTCCGTCAGATATCTGCGCAGCATCGCAGCTTAAAGGGAACATTATTGGGATGTGAGCGATAATGTCTCAATGCGGCTCTCAACATTTTTGAATATGAATAAAATGGCTCTTACTTACTACAGATCTGGCCACCCCTGCTCTAGCACAAAAATAAACATGCTACATAGAGATTCATATATTTAATTACAGTAAAGTCGATCGATCTGAAATGTTGATAGATCATTTTGATATTCGGCACAAGTCTGCCTGCAAAAATTTCAGCTCCCTAGCATAAAGCGAAGTGAGTTAAATATAGATGCAACGTTTTTTCGGCAATCAAGCAAACAATCAAGCAAGCAGACGCCACGATTTAATACAAAGGATTTAAAAAATACAATTAAACCTAATAATCTCAAAATCCATATTTTATGACTTAAATACTTTAGCAATAAGCCCTCTATTTGCTTCATATATTCTCATACATTTCTCGCGCTTTCTCTTTCTCTCTCTCTCTCTCTCTCTCTCTCTCATCATCATCATCATCAGTCCGGTGACCGTTGCGGTCGATGTGTGGAGCGCATTGACACATCAACAGATAACGATCTCCACATTTGCCAATCTTGACTGGTGGCCAATAATTTATGGAATTTCACACTTGTGCATTCCTTTATGTTGTCCAGCCAGCTTTTCCGCTGTCGACCTCTTCGCCGGCCCCTTCTACAGAGCCTTGAAGGATAATTTTAGCCAAAGTATCATGTCGCAATACATGACCGAACCATGCCATCTTACGTCTCTTAATTGTTGTTATAATGGATTTTTGATAACACGCAATAGAGTCTATTCTTTCCCAGACGTATTCATTGGTTTTGTGTTCAAAATAAGATACCTGGATAATTTTCCTCATGCATTTGTTTTCAAATGCCTACAGCTTGCTTTCAGTGGTTGCCATTTTTTTCCAGGTCTCACATCCATAAAGGACAATGGGTTTAACGAGAGCTCTGTAAAGCCTGAGCTTTGTTGGCAGGCTTATGTTTTTGCTGTTCCATATTTTGGTTAACTTCTTCATTGCTGCCATTGCTGACCCAATTCTAGCTCGAATTTCAGCTTCACAGGTAACATCTCCAGATATAATGGTTCCTAGATATTTAAAGTTATGTACCTCCTCCAGCTCTCTCTCTCTCTATATATATATATATATATATATAATATATTTATATATATATATACATATATATATATATATAATCAAAATACATAATTTGCAATGTATGTCCTGTCCGTCCGTCCGTCACGTCCTTCCGTCAAGTTTTTTCGTCACGTCCATCACGATATGCGAGGTAACTCCTGATTTTAAAAAATGAAAATAGAGTCGTAAAATAATTTTTAAAATGTTGATTTCAAGATTAACAGAGTGTGTTTCTCGCTATAAAATATAGTGACGTGACGTCATTATTTTAACTTTTATCAATGTGTAAAGGGATCGAAAAAAGAGCCATGGTTTATTCGATGTAATTAATATTATTATTATTATTTTGTATTAAATGTCCATTTTTGTGTATGGGTGCATGTCAGTATTATGTACGTAATTTAGGGCTGTTATCGATTAATTTAAATTTAATCGTTAACTTTTGAAAAAGTATTGATTAATTAATCGATAATTTCGATTAAAACCAAAAATAGACATTTATGACGTCTTTAAACTGAACATTTCTCACGAACATTGAAAATTAAAAATATTTTGAAATAAATATTATAACAATGTGTTGATACTTGATTTGTGCTGAAGTTGGCACGTCAGCGATGTTTTTGATCCTTTAAAAGAGAATTGTTTATGGCTTTGCAATCCGCAGTTAGCTTAAAAACAACATATTTGCTCAACTTTCTAGTTATATGTTTAAATTTAACTGCGCTGATGCTGTCAGCAGGGCCGTCTTAACGCATAGGCCCGTTGGGCATTTTCCGGGGGGCCCACGAGCATATGGGCCACATGGGAATATGTTTATTTATATATATTATGTACATGTATATTCATATTTTATTCATGCGGGGGAACGGCCCACTATTTCTTAGCCCGGGGGCCCAAAATGGTGTAAATACGGCTCTGGCTGTCATCCATTTTATACTTGACGTCTGCCGGTCAAAATATATTAATAAAATAAATTTTAATAATACGCGGGAGATGTTTGTACGTAAAAACAATATATAAATTATTATTAATTATTTATAATTTATTATTTATTACTGAAATTTAAAAAAAATATTATAAATATTTTCTTAAATTTAATCGAATTTTTTTCGATTTAAATTATTTTAATCGATATTTAATCGATACAATTTTTAACGATTAATCGAGAAATTAATCGATAATTTTCGCAGCTCTAACATAATTATAAACTTATTTTTCTATATCAATGTATAACATCCATTTTCGGTTTATGAAATTTACAATTGTTGGTGTTTGGTTGTCAATTGTCGATGCGTTTTGAACTACAAAGTCATTATTTATTACTGCAAATGAAATTTGTCACCTTATGCTTCAGTTTAGCGTTTGTTTTTCTTTTATAACCTTCGATATTGCATATTTTTATTTTTAAATTAAACAACCCCGTAAAAACTAAGTTTTTGACTACAAATGCCTTATATATGAGACATAGCTAAAAGTATTATTATGTTCAAACGCGACAAACATTTACAGACTGAAACCGACTGATCTCCCCCTCCCTGTAAAACCGTGGGAGGGGGAGGTGTGGTATTGGATGGCTGGCGTGAACTCAAGCAAGGGACACGTGATTGCAAACAACAACAGACGCTAAGTTGACTTATATAGAGATAAACTAAAGATGCATTAATTTAATTATGGTACGTTCGATCGATCCGAAATTTTGATACGGTGCATTGTTGGGTACATGAGTCAATGTGCACAATTTCAGCTTGATAGCATTACGGGAAGTGTATCATTTTTTACTTTTGTTGTTCCGTCTGCCCGCGAACGACAGACAGAGAGAGATGACGACAGACAAGATTTCGAATTTAATATAAGGGATTTTAAAAATAACATATTTAAAAATCGAACTCCTCCCAACAATAGTTTTTGTTTGATTGTTATTTAAATGTAATATTTTAATGCATCTTAAACTAAATTTAAATTGACAAAACTTTGCTTTTAATATAAAACTGGAGGGGTGCTGACCTGACAATAATGAAAACGTTTATTTGAATTCCTAAAATGTGTATATTAAATTGTATATACGATTAACTGTTGATAATTTAATCTTTTCTTTTATCCTGTGATAAACTTTACTTCAAAGGTTTCATGCAAAATAAATAGTTCTTTGTTATTCATGTTTGTAAATAGTTACAATTTTTTCTACATGTTTTTGATAATGTGGAGGTAATAAAGTATGGACCAATGGGCGCATAAACTGACAAGTTATAATAGATCTTGAAAAGGTGCTGACTTGACAATAATAAAAAAGTTTATGTGAATTACTAAAACGTGTATATTAAATTCTAAATATGATGAACTTTGCTTACTACGTTACATGAAAAATAAATAGTTGTTTGTTATCAACATGAGTAAAACATTACATTTGATTTTTTACATGTTTTGGTTATGTTGTGGTAATAATGTATGGACAAATTGGCAAATAAACTTACAAGTCATAATCATTAATGAAGCGGCTTAAACGGCTTCATATCACAGATGTGCTTGATGGGGATCACATTACAGTAACATAATTTTATTTTTAACGCACTGTGCTGTAATATTGGTGCAGTCATAATTGGTGTGCAATATTCGGGACTTTCCACAAAATAACATTTATGCAATGGTTTGTACTTAATAAATAAAAGTACTACATAAATAATGAAACTCGGGAGGAACGCGTTTCGCGAATGAATCGTGAACGACAAAAAAGATGGAGATAACGCTAGAGTCAAAACAGCTGCACCACGAGTGCAAGCTTCAGGTCGAAAGCAAAGATCACGGTCACGTGCCAATCGGCGATTGCAAGAATAAAATCAGCAGGCGGAAACTCGGCGAGCACAAGAAGCAGCATGAAAAGAAAGAGCCCGTGCCAATCGAGGATTGCAAGCATCAAATCAGCAGGCGGTAACTCGGCGAGCACAAGAAGCAGCCCGAAAAAAATATACCATGCCAATCGACCATCGCAAGAATCTGAAAATCAAGCAGCAACTCGACGAGTTCAACTTGTAGCACAAATTCATACGTAAAGAATCAGACGTCGTTCTACTATCCCAACAAATGACATTTTTATCGAAAATGAAGTGGAAATTCATAGTTGTGGCGTTATGGATCAACAATGTGATTATTGTGCATCTGAATTTTTCCGCGGAAAAATCATCAGATGGAATATTTCAATATTGCTGCCATAATGGAACCTGTTTCCTGGAGGTAGACGGTCAACAAAGATGAGATTTCCCCTATTTCTTCAACAGAATTTTAGTAATCAAGGACATCCAAATTATCGAAATTTTCATGAAAATATAAGAACATATAATTCATCTTTATCATTTGCCTCAATGGGTGCACATGTTGATTAATTATCAGGACGTGCGCCCGATGTATTGCGTGTTCATGGAAAAGTTTGTCATCGGACTGGGCACATGCATCCAGCAGATGGAGCTCAACGACAATACTGTCAATTTTTGCTAATCGATTCTGCAATGGCAAACGCTCAAAGAATGCAACATCAAGCAAATCATAGACTGAATGCAACTATCATACAAAACGTAGATTTTATAATTTGACAGAATAACATTTATGCAAAAGCGTATCGTATGCTAGGTGAAAACGAACAAGAAGAGAAAGAGCGAGCAGAACAAAATAATCTTACGTTACCAACGGTCAACATGGCCTTTCAACGTGACCGCAACACTGATCGACGACGATATAATTTACCGACTGTCGACGAAGTGGCTATGATATTACTTTCCGCTGATGGTGAGCCACCGTTTGAAAGAGATTTTAGAGTATATCCAAGAGATGCAGATAAACCTATAATAAAGTTAAATATTTTCAGTCCAAATTTAGATCCAATGATATATGTTTTGTTATATCATTTCGGTGAGGCTGTCTGGCAGCCAAATATGCAAATAAATCTTGAAAATCGATCTGGTAGAGTAAGAATTCATATATCGCTTCTACTATGGAAAGTTGCTCAAATAGCAATCAGTCAATAGACTTAATCCGATACTACATGGCGGAAAATTATTTCAACAGTGGGCTGTTGATTCTCATCTACAAGTCGAGGCAAATAATCTTACTTTCATTTTAAATCAACAAAGCCGTTTGCGTGTTGAACAATATAGAGGGTTAATGGATTATCTTAATGATGGAGCAGTTCGACAAGGAGCATCTGTTGGTCGTTTGGTGATTTTACCATCATCTTTTCAAGGATTAGCCCGAAACATGAAACACTAAGTCCATGATGCAATGGCAATTGTTGCAACACAAGCCAAACCTGATCTTTTTATAACTATGACTTCCAATCCAAATTGGTCAGAAATTCGAGACAACCTATTCGAAGGCCAACAGCCGAGTTATAGACCGGATTTAGTTGCACGCATTTTCAACATCAAATTAAAATCACTCATTTAAGATATGGTTATAAATAGAGTGTTTGGACATGTTACAGCTTATGTGTATACAATTGAGTTTCAGAAACGAGGACTTCCTCACGCACACATGCTCTGTATTCTTGCCGATAATTGTAAAATTGACACAGCTGAAAAGATCGATCGTTTTATTTGTGCTGAAATACTTGATCGTAATCATGAACCAGAGCTGTATGAGACAGTCATTCGTACAATGATACATGGTACGTGCAGTGAACAAAACCAAAATGCACCGTGTATGGACAATAATACATGCATTAAGACATTTCCGAAACAATTTTCTCCACATACTATTGCAGAAGTTGATGGTTATCCTATTTATCGAAGACGTCAAGGAATAAAAGTTGCATTAGGAAATTTGACTGTCAACAATCGTTTTGTTGTTTCTTATAATACATTCCTTATTAAGTCATTAATAGTATATATCTTAGTTGTATTGTAACTAAGTTGTCAACATCTTCCTGTATCAAATGTTTTGATGGCAAATCTTCATGTCATTTCATAACTGGAAGTGTCAGCCATTTTTGTTGCTGCTATTAGTGCTATGGTGTCGTGCAGTTTGAAGACTCGGCCTTTAGCCCGCCCCGGGAACACAAAGTTAGGCGATCTGTTCTCTAGCACACACGCTATAATCTACAACCATTGATTCATGATTCCAAATCGTACGCATGTTGGCCATGATTTAGTGTGTAGGTTTAAAGAACTGTTCATTATTTAGAAGTTCCCAAGAGACATTCCTCCCAAGGTGGGTAGGAGGAAAATGGGGAAATTATCTTCGAGATTTTGTTTAAAAGCTGACCAATTAATATGGGATATTTTTTTAGAAACTATAAATGGTCATTAAAAAGATTGTGTGGTAATTCTTGCGACCTTCAACAGATTCAAAATCGGAGCATGCTTTTTTTTGGTTATTTTTTTCTAACCAGAACGCACATTATATGTTGTTTTTAGATTTAAATATTTCTAGTTAAGACTCGTTAATGAGTGGATCTTTAGTATCAGGATATAAAGGCATTTAAATAAGATAAAGAATAGGGCTCTTAAATTTTCAATGTCAATTTTTTTTAATGTCTACGTACTTTTTTAAAATAATTGTGATTTACATCTTCCTGTATATTAGCTTTTCAATTGTAACATTTTTGTTAACATTTAAAATACAAGTTTAATTCTTTCTAATTAATTTCCTTTACTAACTGAACATTTGGAAACATTACTTTATTTTATCTCTGAGAGATTATACTTTCATGGCATATTCTTGTCCTCTTGACAAACTGGTCAGGCAAACATTTAAAATACAAGTTTAATTCTTTCTAATTAATTTCCTCTTCTAACTGAACATTTGGCAACATTACTTTATTTTATCTCTGAGAGATTATACTTTCAGGGCATATTCTTGTCCTCTTGACAAACTGGTCAGGTTTATTTTGAGCCTTGAAGATAGTATGGCCGGGGATATGATTGACAAATATTGATAAATCAATCAAATATAGAAATCAACAGGGTTCTGGTAATTTTGTTTTATTGTTCTGAATACCACCCTTAGGGTGTCGGTTTTCTTTAGCGTAAACATTTATACAAATTGAGACTCATTTATTTAATTCATATTCCTTTCTTTTGAGAACGTATCAACGCGTGATGGGTCAGCTATTTACTAATAGACAGAGATAGAGAGAGGGGGGGAGAGACAGGTAAAGAGAGAGCAAAAATGAACTGTATCAAGAAAAATCTATTGAAACGACAAAATGATGAGACCGATAAAATGTTAAAATAACTCCACAAACAAAATTGAAAGATGTAAACTGGTAACGAGATGATTCATACTTGTTAAATTGCTCATTGCGCATTGTTGTTATAATAAGAATTCTCGAAAAGACTATGATTCAAATGACATGAACGATCAGCGAAGGATTGAAACTTATTTATGTTTAAGGGGAAAAAAGAGAAAAGAAAATTACATCAAAGAGTGGTGTTTAAAATATTTCTTTCATCAGATACTCAATGTTAATTCAAAGACATGTCCTTCCAGTTCGAGTCCGACACGCTTTGTAAATTTTCTGTAGTCTGTAAATAGACCATGATAGCATGACATCTAGATGAGTGGTCCCTAAATATTTTATCGCAGGCAGACTGAAAAGACGTTTAATAATTTTATCTCAGCCCGCTTGGGGGTTGGGGCGGGGTTGGGAGGTTGATTATTTATATTGTAAATTGTTTCATTTAATAATTTTTATTTAATTGAATTTAAAATATCTTCTAAATAATATGCAGTTAATCTGCACTACAAAGCAAAAATAAGGTGATTTAACATTAATTTAACATTTTGAAGTCTGAATTTGTTCCTCTGCAACGATACTTGTTCCGTCTGGGGGTAATAGGGGATAATGACTTAGGTTGCTTTGTTATGTGTGATACTTAAACTTACTCAACATAGTTATAATGTTTGTTTTATCGATTTTAATAACTTAAATGACTTACTCTTAGTGCTATGGCCCAATACAAGTGAATACAAGTCAAGTGAACACAACAAAACTGAACGGAAAACAAGTTAATACAAGACAATTGAACACAAGAAAAGTAATAAAAAGAAAATTACACACACAGAAAAGTAAACCCACTTAAAAAATGAGCCAATATTACACATGTATTTCTGGTTCATTTAAATTACTCAAGTGTATTCACTTAAATTATTTTGACGATTAACAATAAAGGAAACCTTTAATGATTTTTTTTTAAAATCTCTATTTTAATGGAGTATACCATGTGAAATTTATATAAAAGATATTCCCTATACCTCGACGCCTTTGTATCACGCTCCAGTGATAGTAATGAAAGGAGCAAATTGGTTCTCACATACCCTCCCCACAACATCAGAGCCAAGGAAATCTTTTTGAAAAAGCGCACCATCCTCCTCGCGGACCCTGAGACAAACAACATATTTTCCACCCCACCCCTCATTGTATTCAGGAGGGACAAAAATCTGCGAAACCTATTGGTTCGTAGCCGTCTGCTTATTCCGTCCTCCTATCTGGGCACCAAGCCATGTGGTCGTAATCACTGCAAGACATGTCCCTTTGTTACCCAGACGGACCAGATTGTCTTCCCTAAGGGGATATTCAAGATTAGGAATGGCTATCTTTGTACCAGCCGCAATGTGGTCTACACCATTGTGTGTAAGCGCTGTCATTTGAAGTACATAGGTGAGACGGGGAGGTTAATCTCCTGCCGTATCGGTGAGCAAGTACGTACCATTAAAAAAGACAAACAGTGTCCTGTCTCCCGAGACTTCAATGGATGTGACCACATGGGCGTCTATGACCTGTCTGTCACCGTCATTGTTTCTTGTACAAACACACCCGGCCGTGTCACTCTGGAGAATAGACTAATCCACGAGTATGGGACTCTTACACCACATGGGATCAACGTTGTGCTTGCACTGACAACCTGATTGATTGGCCACACCCACCCTTTCCTTTCCTATATAAGCTCTTACTTTTCTCTCCTTACTTTATCTCTACTGGACTACTTGGATTTCACAGCAGCTAAGTGTTTTTATTATTTCGTTATATTAGTTTCATTTGTGTACTATTTGTCCGTTGAGGAAGGCTCTTTGCCGACACGTTCGCTGTTGTGTTATGCCCTGTCAGGCCTACTAATACCCTGTTTTTATGTTATACATTTACCGCTTTTAACACAACACGAGATGGTTGTATTATGTTTTCCAGACTTCGGGAATTTTTTCAAGTGCAGCGTTACTTTGAAGGAAAAATTTGTATATGTGATGTAAATTTTAGACTTGACTTAAAATTTGGGTTTCACTTAAATACAAGTTTGTTTAATGGAAACTAAATTTTTTCTATAATCTTTTATGTTGGTCCTTTTTTTAATAGATCTCAAGACAGAAGTAAATTCAGCTATGCGAATAGATATTTACCGACATTTTGAATTAATGAAATATTTTAAAGAGCACTCAAACTATCCCTGATTTCTAAAAACATCTCTCTGATAAAAGTGACTTTTAAAAAATGTGTAAATATTTTCTCCAAAAAGCACATTTTTTATTTAAAAAATAATTTATTTTTTTTTAAAACTGGAAAACGAGAAGTGAATTTTAGAGACAGTATGTTGGCTATTATTGAAGCTAGTGACAAAACATAGCAAAGCCAAAAAAAATGAAAAACTTAGTGGAAAGTTGTGTTATTATCTGAACGAATTTCTGGAATGTATGGCCGGAAAGAGAGGTGTGGTTAGAGTTGGCGCCATATTGTTTAATATTTGATATTAATTGAGGCAATCGGCCAATTCGGCTTCGAATGGTATTGTTCTTTAAAAAAATTTATCGAGATAAGAAAATTCACTGCATAACCTGTAACGTCATATTATTTGTGGATAACTTTATTCCAGAAAGCGAATTGAGGAAGACAAAAGTCAAAGAATAAGAGCAATGATGTTGGTGGATACCATTATAAAATATTGATGTTTGTATGAATAGTGATATAGACTTACTCAATAGTACGTTTGTATGAGTACTGATATAGACTTACCCAATAGTACGTTTGTATGTGTAGTGATATAGACTTACCCAATTGTACGTTTGTATAAGTAATGATAAAGACTTACCAAATAGTTCGTTTGTATGAGTACTGATATAGACTTACCCAATTGTACGTTTGTATGAGTACTGATATAGACTTACACAATAGTACGTTTGTATGTGTAGTAGTGATATAGACTTACCCAATAGTACGTTTGTAAGAGTAGTGATATAGACTTACCCAATTGTACGTTTGTATAAGTAATGATAAAGACTTACCAAATAGTTCGTTTGTATGAGTACTGATATAGACTTACCCAATTGTACGTTTGTATGAGTAGTGATATAGACTTACCCAATAGTACGTTTGTATGTGTAGTAGTGATATAGACTTACCCAATAGTACGTTTGTAAGAGTAGTGATATAGACTTACCCAATAGTACGTTTGTATGTTTAGTGATATAGACTTACCCAATAGTACGTTTGTATGTGCAGTGATATAGACTTACACAATAGTACGTTTGTATGTGTAGTAGTGATATAGACTTACACAATAGTACGTTTGTATGTGTAGTGATATAGACTTACACAATAGTACGTTTGTATGTGTAGTAGTGATATAGACTTACACAATAGTACGCTTGTATAAGTAGTGATATAGACTTACACAATAGTACGTTTGTATGTGTAGTGATATAGACTTACCCAATAGTACGTTTGTATGTGTAGTGATATAGACTTACCCAATATTACGTTTGTATGAGTAGTGATATAGACTTACACAATAGTACGTTTGTATGTGTAGTGATATATACTTACCCAATAGTACGTTTGTATGTGTAGTGATATAGACTTACCCAATAGTACGTTTGTATGAGTAGTGATATAGACTTACCCAATAGTACGTTTGTATGTGTAGTGGTATAGACTTACCCAATAGTACGTTTGTATGTGTAGTGATATAGACTTACCCAATAGTACGTTTGTATGTGTAGTGATACAGACTTACCCAATAGTGCGTTTGTATGTGTAGTGGTATAGACTTACCCAATAGTACGTTTGTATGTGTAGTGATATAGACTTACCCAATAGTAAGTTTGTATGAGTACTGATATAGACTTACTCAATAGTACGTTTGTATGAGTAGTGATATAGACTTACACAATAGTACGTTTGTATGTGTAGTGATTTAGACTTACCCAATAGTACGTTTGTATGAGTAGTGATATAGACTTACACAATAGTACGTTTGTATGTGTAGTGATATAGACTTACCCAATAGTATGTTTTTATGAGTAGTGATATAGACTTACACAATAGTACGTTTGTATGTGTAGTAGTGATATAGACTTACCCAATAGTACGTTTGTATGAGTAGTGATATAGACTTACCCAATAGTACGTTTGTATGAGTAGTGATATAGACTTACACAATAGTACGTTTGTATGTGTAGTGATATAGACTTACCCATTAGTACGTTTGTATGTGTAGTGATATGGACTTACCCAATAGTACGTTTGTATGTGTAGTGGTATAGACTTACCCAATAGTACGTTTGTATGTGTAGTGATATAGACTTACCCAATAGTACGTTTGTATGAGTAGTGATATAGACTTACCCAATAGTACGTTTGTATGTGTAGTGATATAGACTTACACAATAGTACGTTTGTATGTGTAGTAGTGATATAGACTTACACAATAGTACGCTTGTATAAGTAGTGATATAGACTTACACAATAGTACGTTTGTATGTGTAGTGATATAGACTTACCCAATATTACGTTTGTATGTGTAGTGATATAGACTTACCCAATAGTACGTTTGTATGAGTAGTGATATAGACTTACACAATAGTACGTTTGTATGTGTAGTGATATAGACTTACCCAATAGTACGTTTGTATGTGTAGTGATATAGACTTACCCAATAGTACGTTTGTATGAGTAGTGATATAGACTTATACAATAGTACGTTTGTATGTGTAGTGATATAGACTTACCCAATAGTACGTTTGTATGTGTAGTGGTATAGACTTACCCAATAGTACGTTTGTATGTGTAGTGATACAGACTTACCCAATAGTACGTTTGTATGTGTAGTGGTATAGACTTACCCAATAGTACGTTTGTATGTGTAGTGATATAGACTTACCCAATAGTACGTTTGTATGAGTACTGATATAGACTTACCCAATTGTACGTTTGTATAAGTAATGATAAAGACTTACCAAATAGTTCGTTTGTATGTGTAGTGATATAGACTTACCCAATAGTACGTTTGTATGAGTAGTGATATAGACTTACCCAATAGTACGTTTGTATGAGTAGTGATATAGACTTACCCAATAGTACGTTTGTATGTGTAGTAGTGATATAGACTTACCCAATAGTACGTTTGTAAGAGTAGTGATATAGACTTACCCAATAGTACGTTTGTATGTTTAGTGATATAGACTTACCCAATAGTACGTTTGTATGTGCAGTGATATAGACTTACACAATAGTACGTTTGTATGTGTAGTAGTGATATAGACTTACACAATAGTACGTTTGTATGTGTAGTGATATAGACTTACACAATAGTACGTTTGTATGTGTAGTAGTGATATAGACTTACACAATAGTACGTTTGTATGTGTAGTAGTGATATAGACTTACACAATAGTACGTTTGTATGTGTAGTGATATAGACTTACACAATAGTACGTTTGTATGTGTAGTAGTGATATAGACTTACACAATAGTACGCTTGTATAAGTAGTGATAAAGACTTACACAATAGTACGTTTGTATGTGTAGTGATATAGACTTACCCAATAGTACGTTTGTATGTGTAGTGATATAGACTTACCCAATAGTACGTTTGTATGTGTAGTGATATAGACTTACCAATAGTACGTTTTTATGTGTAGTGATATACACTTACCCAATAGTACGTTTGTATGTGTAGTGATATAGACTTACCCAATAGTACGTTTGTATGTGTAGTGATATAGACTTACCCAATAGTACGTTTGTATGAGTAGTGATATAGACTTACCCAATAGTACGTTTGTATGTGTAGTGATATAGACTTACCCAATAGTACGTTTGTATGTGTAGTGATATAGACTTACCCAATAGTACGTTTGTATGTGTAGTAGTGATATAGACTTACCCAATAGTAAGTTTGTATGTGTAGTGATATAGACTTACCCAATAGTACGCTTGTATGTGTAGTGATATAGACTTACACAATAGTACGAGACACGCCAGTGGCGGATTTAGGTTTGTCAGCGTGGGGGGGGCCAGCAGAATTTCAGGGGGCGCCGCAAAATATTTTTTTATTCATTCACTTAGTATAAATATTTCTAGGTGCTGAAATAAAATTCATTGGTCTAAATGGCTGGTTCTGCAATGAAGATTAGAAATTTGATATGACATTCACTCTTATTGCTATATTTTATGTTGAAAAAAACATTTCTGCTCACTTTAAATGTGAGATTTACTTTAATAAGTTTTCATCTTAAGAGACTGCTGCAGTCTCAAATATGAAATCTAAGGTGTGTTGTTTATGTTACATACATTTTAGAGTTGCCCTGTGGCAACTTGCTAGACAAAAACAAACATCTAGTCTTAATTAGACATGGTTAATCAATTGAATTTATGAAAATGGTAGTTAATTTGGGAGCTGTTATATGTGACAGAATCTAAATATCTCATAATCCTTTGTGTTTACTTTCAATTGCTGAATATCCTAGCGGACTTTAACTTAGAAACTCAGCATAATAAGTTTATAGTCTTTGGGCTAAAGAAAACATCTAAAATGTTTTGATAATGAGGTAGAATTTGATTAAATTTTTTATAGGCTTCCAATAGTTTGTTGTAATATCTGCAAGATTCATCAGTTTGTTCAGCTTGCCATAAATAGCAGTGAAAGTAACTCAAACAAATAACTAAGTGTTAAATAATAAATGCTGCGTTGATCATTCAAAGTAAATTATTTAATATTCTTTTTGTTTACATCAAACCATTGCAATGAATCTCTTCAATATACAAACAATTGCTTTATATTCAGGAGAGTAATAGTTCACAAATGCAAACAAAATATACTGTATTTTTTTAATGTTAATCCTTATATAATAAAAGGCAATGTTCTGTCCGGTCATCGATAGCGATTGGTCCCTCAAACACACATGACTCCTGCAGCCAATCATAGTGAACACGCTTACGCGGACGTTCAAAACGAGTTATTTTTGGTGCAGTATTTCTTCAGAGACTTTATTTTGAGTTATGCGCGCTGGGATTTATAGTTAATCTGATGCTACAAATAATGAAAAACAGAGACTTTGGTGGAGCGGATTGGTCAAGATTAGTAACACACACACAAAGAATGCCAATAATATCATATTTATAAATAAACTAAACAATTTACTTCAGAATTTAAAAAAAAATTCATCACTGCATGTTTGAGCATCAAACTTTGGGAAAATCAATGAACTTTACACAAACAATGATTGTAATTTCCTCAAATAAACATTTAAAACTCTAAAAAGAATGCTCTAAAAAAACACAAACCATGCATAAGCATAGGACGCAATATTCTTCTGTATAGAAGGAGCATCTGTAAAAGATAAGATACGATAAGATAGAGCCCTGAGCCCTATATAAATTGCTTTCTACGTGATTTCATTGAAGCAAAACGATTTATCGTTGATTCAAAGTCAACGTTCTCAGCGCTAGATCGAGTTTGATTGAAATTAATGCCAATCCAGACAGACGTTCGTTTGTCATTATTGCGCGCAAATAATTTTTGATGAGTTTCAATCTACTGAAACTTCTTTCAGCAATAGCACTGCTAACAGGAAGAGTCAAATAAATTTTATAGAGTATTGACAATTTCGGGAGACCTGATGCCATTTATTTTTCAGTCAAGAATGGCTGAACCTTTTTAAGTTGTAGTTCACTAGATAATAATTAATGTATTGTTGCGTACAAATCTTTGAAGGTATCACATTTCCTGATTGCTTCTTCAAGGTTAATGTCATGTTTGTAAATTTTGCATAAACTTCGAAAAGAATCTTTATTTAATATTCTTCCGACATTTGTAATGGATCAATACAATAGAAATAAGTAACTGTGCCCCAAAAGTCATTAAATCGATTATCTATTTGTATTTAAAGTGTATCCATGATAGTGAAGTACGTTTCAGATTTAAAGCGTGTGGTTGGATCATCAGCCATTTTATCTCTGCTAAGTTCGCCTGCCATGCTTTTCTTTTTTAAAATCCTTTATATTAACTCGTGGTGTCTGGTTGACTGTTTGCTTGTCGAAAAAAAACTTTGGATCTATTTTTAACCCACTTTCTCTTAAGCTAGCGAGCTGAAAGTTTGCAGGCAGACTCGTGCCAATAATAAAAACGATGCATCAAAATTTCAGATTGATCGCATGTACTGTATTTAAATTATTGAAGTTTTTGTTTATTATATTTATCTCTATGTATCATGATAAATTTTTGGAGATAGAGTGTGTATATTGAACAGCCATTCCTGTCGCGCAATAAGGTGCGTATTTTATCGACAATACTTTTTATAAACATATTCCTGATCGGTGCGCATTATATAAAACATGTTTTACGAAACAACTACAACTTTGTATTTTTGAATGGTCTTGCGCTGCGTATTATAATGAACATTCTTTTAGTTACGTCTCGTACATAAAGGATTTATAGTCAAAAACTTGTTTTTTTAGGTTTAAAAAAAAATTAAATCCTTTATATTAACTCGTGGTGTCTGGTTGATTGCTTGCTTGTTTGCTTTTTTGTCGAAAAAACTTTGGAGCGATTTTTAACCCACTTCCTCATAAGCTAGCGTGCTGAAATTTTACAGGCAGACTCATGCCGATGATAAAAACGATGTATTAAAATTTAAGATCGATCGCATGTACTGTAATTAAATTATTGAACTTTAAGATTATTTTATTGCAATTCACTTTACTTTAGATTCTGATTTAACATCTACTTTTGAGCCATTTTCGTTAATAAATGATTTGACATCTACATTCAGAATTTCAAATGCTTCATCACTTCTCATTTCAACAAACGTATTTCTTCAAACATCGATCAATTGTTTTGCAAAGGCGTTGCAAGTAGTTTGATAGCACGAAGATAATTTTTGTACAAATAGCATCAGAAAAACAAAAGAATATTTCTTTATTAAAACAGATAGTCCCATACATAGCTTCTGCTCTGACACTTCCTCTATATTCTGTTGATTTCCCTGAATCAAGTGTGGCTAGAATAGCAGAGAATGATCCAACAACTACATGAACTGCATGCTTACGGCTTGCACATCTTGTATCAGAAAGTCGTTTCAGAGTATCTACTGTTGATTCATATTGAGATTTCTGATGTTCTTTAAGAGTATGTAGACGTGGTAAACTAGACGTAAGGAATGCATACAACCTTAAATCTGTGCCAAAAAACAACTGCACATCACTGTTTACAGACTTTGCGTCGATAGTAACCAAATTCAAAACATAGGCACAATAATTGGGTAAAAGTTTCTTTATCTGAGTTTAAAGGCCACTCTTAATTCTTGAGTATGCCTGTCCTCGACAGAGTGTGAAATCAATGTTTCACTTTTTTTATTTCAGTTAAAATTTTCTCAGCAAATGCGGCACCATTTTATATTTTTTATTTATTTAGTTAAGTCCCATAAACGGTGGTCGTAGGGGGTCATAATGTTTCCAGTACAACCTACTAGGGGCGGTGCTTGGTAGACCTTGGTGGGCGCCCCATCTCCCTTCCAGGTCAGTGGAGGACTTTCTTAGCGTTTGTCATTCCATTTTTATTGTGGCTTTAACGTGGGATAGATCCCACGCCCCTCAGAATGTGAGGCGAGCGCACTATTCACTATCCAGCCACTGTTTACCAAAGTATAAAAGCCTATATATCTTTCCACAAAATGTCCTGATTTAAAAAAATTAACGTAAAGAAACTGACATCTGATTTATTCTAGATATATCAATGGTAGAATCAATAATTTAAGAAAAGAATTGTGCAGACTTAACTTAATTATCAATTGTCGCCGATAATTCAGATGCGAGTGATTGATTTAAACCAGATATTACAGTTTCGTCATTTTAAATAGGATATTTAGCAAGCAGTTTGGTGTTGATTAGAAGTTTCGTGATTAGCTATCTTTTTTCTGCTCCTGTGGCACCTTTTTAGTGTTAATCGAGGGCATTTTCAGGGGGCGCCATTTCAGACCCAACAGGGGCGCGGGGGGGGGGCAAGCCGCCCCCCTGCCCTATAGCTAAATCCGCCACTGAGGCACACCAACATTACGCAAACAATAACACTTAGTAATTTTATGGTCATGTCAGGAAGCAGGAACATCTACTCTATTATTTGAAATGTAATCTTTGTTCAAAGCTCCGTCCCTTTCATAGGCTCTTTTATTATTAATGGAAAAAAAGTCACCAGCATGGAAGAGGCAATGTTTAATTAGATGTTTATCGTTTTTGTAAAGTTTTTGTTCTCATTTGGGCATAAGCCTGTTATCAAATGTTTGAAATTAACATGTGACACGCGACTCATACCAAATACCCTGCCACTCACAGATCAAACAAACTAACCTGCCACTCACAGATCATACAAATTAACCTACCACTCACAGATCATACAAATTAACCTACCACTCATAGATCATACAAATTAACCTACCACTCACAGATCATACAAATTAACCTACCACTCATAGATCATACAAATTAACCTACCACTCACAGATCATACAAATTAACCTACCACTCACAGATCATACAAACTTACCTGCCACTCATAGATCATACAAACTAACCTGCCACTCACATATCAAACACATTTAACATCCACACTTATTCACGCAGCCCACAAAAACTGGCTCGCCCCACACACTTAGACTAGCTCCCATTACCCAAACACCTGATACAAACTCCCATTTCCCATGCACTTGATACACACTTAAAAAAATACATTTGTGAAAAACTCACATTCACCCTACATAAAAACAACAACTTATTTTCGCTACAAAATGAGAGAAAATCATATAACCCCATGCACTATACATATTGATAATTAAAATATATGAACTGAAACCTAATTATTGTGTTTTTTTTTCTCATTTTTAAAAAATTAAGCCTTTAGTTAAGATATATTCGAATGGTAATTTCCATTATTTAAATATTCAAGTTGTATACCACTTTCAGTGTAAACTGAGTAGTATGATTTAAAAAACGAAAGTTTCCTTTTTATCGGCACCAAAACTGTGGAACAGCCTGACAAAATTTCTAATAAAGTGTGAAAAAAAATCTGAAAAATTTCTCTCATATGTTGATTATATTCTTGAACTATCTTCAGGCAGTCACTTTCTACATTCTTTTTCTTGCACTCTGAATTCCTTCTTACATTGCTCGGAGCAGATTTTGTATGGGCTGTTGATGCAACTTATACGACTGCATTAATCGTCCATCTACATACCATGTATTTGTTCACTTTGACTGTACGAACTCAGATGTTTCTCTCTTTTGTTGTTTCATAACATAACTGATTTCAGCGAGCCATATACGACACAGCAAGTAAAAAATGATATGCAGAAAAAATAATGGAGCAGACAAATATGAATTTTTAATCCTTGTTCAACATATGCAGTTACCAAAAGAACATATTTATCAAAGAAATGTGCAAAATATACTTTATTTTTACTGGAAGCAATTATTTTTGTCAGAGAACAACGACACATCTTTTCAGAGCACAGACTGGCATGTCTTCGGGGCTGTACTCATATGAACATGTTGTAGTAGACTTGGTGTGCATCGACACTACACTAATTGTTCAGGCTTGTTTCAATTCAGAGAGATGCAAAGATGTAATATTGCATCACACTGTTTATATGCCGTATATGTACCACTGAGCTGAATTAGTTTAATTATTGGAAATGATTTTATTAGAATTAAGATAGAGAGATAGACAATTATGGATACAAAAATAAGGGACAGACATATTATTTTGATGGATAGATAGACAGTCAGTAAGACCAATGGATGGATGAATGAATAAATTCATTGATGGATCTCATTGAATGTGCCTGAGATAATTTTTTAAAAAAACCTACATGTTTACAGCAATAAACATTGTTCTTCACCCAATCATTGCCCTGATGATTCTGTTAAAGTTACAGTCAATGGGAGCCTACAACAAAAGGAACAAGAAAGTACAGGTGAAGAAACATCATTGTGATACAACCTGTCTCAAAACAAATGCAGATTAGGACTTTTAACCCACTAACAATTTCAAGAAGAAAGCCTCTCAGCACAACTATGGCGTTACTTTTGACAAGATTGTATCTTGAACAACCGAGGCGTACATATTTAACGAAAAAGTGAGGGGACTGTTACTTTAGGGCGAAAAGCTATATGGAACAGAGGACAACCACATCCTCCTCAGAGATAAAGTTATTAAACACATGAACACTGGCATGGCATAACAAATGTATGACTACATGAATCAAAATGTGGAATGGGTTGCCCGAGGAAACAATGATAACCAACACTATCAACATTTAAAACTCTAATAAAAATGCAAGACTAGACATAAACCAATGATAAACGTAGGACGTAATAATCTTCTGTATAGAAGGATCGTCTGTAAATGATAAGATAAGGTAAGGGTAGGGAATCCAAAGTGTTCGCAAGCGTTTGAAAAGCAACAAATATAATCAAGCTTAAATTATTGTTTTAAAATAATCATGTAGTGCTTGATTAAGTTATGTTTAAAGAAAAAAAGAAAAAACACTGTTTCCATAACTATTTATATAGATTATAACATTTGATCTTCATCATCATCATTTGTCCTTTGAGTTCCTTGTGGAACATAGGGCCTCTGTCAAAGCTCGCCACTCTACACGGTCCCTTGCCAGTCGCTTCAATTCTTCCCAGCTCTTCCCAGTCCTTCCAGCCTCGCCCAACAAGCTCCGTCTCCATGTACGCTTGGGTCTTCCTCGTTGTCGTTTGCCCTGGGGGTTCCAATCTAAGGCCTGCCTAGCCCTGCTGTTATCTTTCCTGAGGGTGTGTCCAATCCATCTCCACTTCATTTCCATGATTTGTTGTTCTACTGTTCTTTGTCCACACCTCTCCCACAGCTTGGAGTTTTCGACCTTATCGAACCATTTTATTTTCAGAATATTTCTGAGGCATCTGTTAACAAAGGTCTTTGATCTTGAATCGTCTAAATTATATAATATTTCATATTTTTAAAACGAGACACGACATCATCATTTTCAAATAAAAGGACATGCTCCTTTCATTCATCGTAAAATATTTTATAATTATTATTTTATTTCAATTAAATAAATTTCGCTACTTAAGAAAAGAGATTAATTTCTCTGACAGAGCTAAAACATGAAGAGAAAGTCTAAACAGTTATTCATCAATTTTTTACTATATATCTCCATGTTGTCAAAGGGGTATATTCTGGCCTGAGGGGATATATTCTGGCCTAGGCCAGTTTAACCCCGGGGGTATATTCTGGCCTAGGCCAGATTATACCCGGGTATATTCTGGTCAGGGGTTTAATCTGGCCTTTTACATCAGTTCATTTTATTGCATGTGAGCCTCATCATGCGAGCATCGCTATAGAGTTACTCCTCCGCATGTATCGTGACTTCTTCCAAATCCCCGCACAGCTCGGGGCACTCTTCAAGTACGTGGGCCACCGTCCCTCCGGGTGGCCACACAGACGACAGGCCAGTTCCCTTCTAGTGTTACATTTTTACTGGTAGCTTCGTACGGGACAAATGCTCAGTTCTCATTGTTGTTATGAGCGTCTTATTGCTGCATTAAATTTACCACAAGAGGTCGCTTTTGCTCGGTCGCGGCATGTACTGGTAAACTTTTCTGGCCGTGCTTCCTGATCCCCAGCCACGAAGCCAATTCTATCGGAAATGGTCTTTTAGCCACGATATGACCCCCAGCTGGGTCATCGGCCGGTCGGGTTGGGGCTGAGCTGACCCATCTCTTGCTAGGTTATCGACCTTGTCTGAATGAGGCTCGTCACTGTGCGCAGTGATATACTGAAGGATTACTTTTCCTCCACGTGCTAGGATTTCACCTACTGTAACCAAAATGACACTGACCGATTTCACCTCCAGGGAGGATTGACCCACCGTCTCGAGCGAAAATCGTTGAGTCGGTGAAGACTACGACAGTTTCCTTAAGCAAGCGCCAAAACAAAATAGTGGTGCATAGAGGTTAACAAAATTGAAAAGAAAACAACATATTTTTAAACCCTTTTCACCCATTAAAAGACGATTGCTCTAATGCAAGTAAAACGGGGCGAAATTGAAGTACAATGTAGACTGTATGTGTGTATGCGAAATCTGTGTCTTTTTATATGTCTCTTGATGTATTTGTGTTTGGATGTGTGAAAGAAATAAAGTAAAGATTTTATTTGAACATATGCCATTGCATTAAGAATAAGTTATTTACATAATTAGAATGGATACAACTAACAATTTAACTATTTTGAGTAAGTTTAAGTATTTCAAATAAGAAAGCAACCAAAAGGCATAAATTACATGCCAGTTAGGTTATTTAAATGATGAAGTCAACACCCAACCTGCAATTGTTTAGAAGTTATGCCGTCATACTGTAGTTATAAACAACAGAAAATTTAAAAAGCACGTTTAACTCGAACATGTAAAACACGTCTTTCAAATGACATTGAATGAATCACGACATGATTTAACCTCCTCTTTTTGATTCACTTCTGGGTTTTTAAAATATTTTGTTAAAACATTTAATAAAGTCCACTCCTTAGCTTTTTATTTATGCCAGTTAATGTTTTGGGGATAATCTTTATATAACATAATTGAGCAATCTCACACGTATGAATTGTCTTGCTACCGCTTTCAATTGTTCAATAATAAAAGTATATATATTTTTCTTGCATTGTTTTATAGTCCATTATTTTCACATGTAAATAAAAATTGTCTTAGTACACTGCATTTTCCTCTTTATTAGTAACTAGCTGACTCGTCGCAATTTGCAAAGATCTCAAAAGAAATGAATATCAATAAAACCAATAAGTGGTAATTTTTACAAACGTTAATTCTAGAAAACTTAGTGGTTGCGTACTTAACAACTTCCAAAAGTTTCATGGCGATCGGATAAAAAATAATCTTTAAAGAGCTTATATAGCAAAGAAAAGTATGGGCAATGGCAAACAATTGGATAATCTTTTTTAAAATTTTTTAAATTAAAGTGCTTCAACATTTAAATTTTTAACTAACTATAAAGCCCTATATTTGAATCTGGATCATGGCAGATACGTGTTTGAAAATGTTTCAAGATCGTGTAAAAGCAAAAAGAGAACACAACCTTAAAATTTTATTTAAAAAATGGAGATTAGGATTTCAATGAACTTTAAATTTTTAATATGGGCCATCAAGTATTTATCCTCTAAATTTAGTCGAGATGCGAATATTAATCCGGCAGTCATTATTTGATATAATATTTATAAAGCTCATATAAGGAGTTGTATGAAGTGTAATTTTAAAACACATTATGTCACAAAGTTTTGTTGGAGTGTACTCAAAAACTTTCCTACATTTTAAAGATATGGGATAAATGAAATAATATTTATATAGCTTTTATAAGAAAGAAAAACATGAGGGGCCCCATCCCAATTAGTGCAAAATATCAAGTTCGAAACACCTGTTCAGTTCAATATGGATCATGATTGATATTCTTATCAATATTTGTCAAAATAGATTAAAATCGAATAGAGAATAAAGTCGTAACATTTTATGACCCCCGGCCAAGGAGGATTTGTATTAGGAGTCAATGCCTTATAATAGTTTATTATATGCAATCTAGTTTTTTTTCTGTTGTTTTTGTTCACCATGATTGGTCTAAATCCATTCATAAACCCAGTACCAAATGTTTAAATACTTTCTGTAATTCTCATATGTGGGAAAAAATACATATTTGCCCCCCCCACCCCCGCCGATCCCCTAAGCGTAATATTTACAACAACAACAAAAGAAAAATAAATACAAGTACTCTGTTCATTTCTATCTGTATCATGATGGATTTTTTCATCAAAAATCGTCAATATGACCATAAACTTTACAGTTTATAATATCCCCGGCCTTAACATATTCAAGGTTCAAAATTAATTTTGCCGGTTTATCCATAAGACAAGACTGCACCCTTTAAATAATATCTTAGACACATGAAAGTTTTTTATTTTACCAAATGTTCAACTTGTAAAGGAAATTACATCAGAAAGAATCAGACTTGACTTTTAAGTGTTAACAAAAAGTGTACACTGAAATCTAATATACAAGAAGAATTAAATCACAAAATTAAAAAGAAAAAGTCCGTAAACATGAAAATAATGTGAAACAGAACATAAGACCCATATTCTTTTTTAACCGTTTTTAATACATTTAAATTCTGAAATTTTATATCTCTAAGTATGAACAAGTCTAAGCTACAAATATAAAATCTAAAAGTAAAATAAAATTTGCATTCTGGTTTTAAAAAACACATAAAATGCATACTCCTGTAGTAAATACGGTTTGATGGTCGCAAGAAATTCCATATATTTTATTTAATGACCATCCATTGTGTCCAATACAATATCCCATGATAATTGATCAGCTTTTAAAAAAATATCACAGATAATTTCCCAATTTTCCTCCACCCACCCTGGCAAGTACACTTTTGGGAAACGTCTAATTAATGAATAGTTACCCAAAAAAAAGGATTTAAGTTCGTATAACGCTTGGTAATCAGGAATAAATGGCTGTAAATTATAGCGTGTGTGCAACTGAACAGATCGCCTAAATTTGTGTTCACAGGGTGGGCTAAAAGCCGAGTCATCAAACTGCACGAGCGATAACCGTAACAGCAACAAAAATGGCTGACATTCCAGTGGCTAGAGGACATAAAGATTTGCCACCAAAACATTTGATACAGAAAGCCTAAGGTCAGAAGTGACATTGCAAACATAAAATTTGATACAGCAAGCATAAAGTCAGAAGTGACAAAAAAGCTTATCCTCTCCAAGTCAGTAGTCAATGATGGACATCCAAGCAATTAACAACAATAACACAAAAAGTCTATAGCGATCAGAACATATTTCAATAAGGAGCTTGAGGCTATACGCAACTATTAAGCGTGTCATATTCGTATGCATAGTTTTACTGCTTTTATTATAAAGAGTATTATTTTTTCAATAGGTTAATTTTGGACAATTTAAAGATGTGTTGAAAATAGTACTGAAATTTGAAAAAAAAATGTGCTTTAATCTTTCAAAGTATCACAGTTGTATTAAATATATATATATCATATATATATATATATATATATATATATATATATATATATATATATATATATATATATATATATATATATATATATAGCGAGAAATGTATGAGAAAGATTGGAAACAAATTGAAAACGTGTGTTATTGTAAATATAAATTTGATTTATAACAAAATCAGAAAATAGCCAAGAACACAGTCAAAAATATTTGACACAAATGACAGTCAGGAAAATGGCATAGTTGACAATCAGGAAGATGGTAATTTGAAAGTTTAAAAAAAATGTGACACTGATGACAGAAATGAAGATGACATGTGTGTATAAATTTTAACAAGAAAGATGTATAAAGCATGTTCTATGCCTAATCTAATTTGATAAAATTATTTGTGATGAAAGAACATACAATTACAAGAGTTTAAATTTAAAAAAAAACTATATTTTTTATGTATAAACAATTTTATGTCCGGGTTAATGCCCTATTAGAGTCAATCATAAGGTTTTAGTCCTTACACATTGTTTTTTCATATAAATTATTGTCTCATAATTTATTTTAGAAAATAATTGATTAATTTATTGAAATACATTATAGATATTATATTAAGTCTTTTTAAAAAGCGATAATAGAACCGAGACAAATGTAACACTTGGATTAAAATGTACTTTCTTTGATGATCTTGTCATGTGCAAATGAAACCCAGATGTCAGAAGGAGAAGAAGCAGATCTACACAAACATTTTGTTCACTGTTAGAAGAATCCAGTTCACAAACAGTTTTTACCTGTCAACGATTTTAAAATCAATCAATTGCCTGAAGGTTACCAAGACAACGACATTGTTGAGAACATGAAAGTTACAGCTGACATTACTGTAAGGGTAGATGTTACAACGATCAGTGCAAGAAGACCAGAGTTTAGGCCAAACACCAAAGAAACATTTTATTATATAACAGACAAGGAAGTGAAATGAAAGAAGGGACTGGGATAGTGGGCGTGGGGGTATATATAGACATTGAATACAAGTACAAGAAAACTTGTTTATGACATAATTATCAACACTATGACACTACCAGTAAAGTGTGTGTGTGGGGGGGGGGAGTAATGATGAACACGTCAGACAAATGGTTTTGATGACCTTGAGGCGAGAAACATCACAAGTAGTTATTTATATGATAGACAAGATAGTCGACTGGTCACTCTTTTTGGTTATACAGTGGTTGATGAAACAACTGAGTTCTAATGGCCGTCAACAACAGCTAATGTTTTCTGTGTAATTTAACTTTTAAAACGAATTAGATGGTGTTTCTTTTAGACAAAGAATTGTAACATAAACCTGGTTTTTTAGGGTGACCCCTCGCACCCATACAAGTAGTGAACAAAATGTGGGTGAGACTGCAATCAGGCTTATAGATTAATAGATGGATAACATGTAAACAGAGCATGAGTGAGCCTGACAAGACGTAACAAAACAGGGAAGTCGGCTGCCCAATTCCAGCACCAAGCATATCGTTGAGGTCGAGCCCACCCCTCGGGTTGTCGGTGAGGGTTCCAGTGCTTTGGTTTGGCTGCTTTCACAGTGGTTGTTGGTTTCAGGTCGCAGTCACTTCCGCAACCTAGCTCGTCTCCTGCGCCATGTAGAAGCCAACCCCTTCCGTTGAGATTAGACTTGATCAATTTTAAGTTCCTCTAACTTCTCTGTATATTAAAATGACACAGAATACAATAAATTATTATTAGACTTGAAAACCTTTGATTCCGTCCATCTTTTCAGTCTAATAATATTTCACTCATGCACTACCAACTAGTTACCAGGATGTCATTAAAATACAGTCTTTCCGGCCGTAGTGTAGGACGTGATATAATATTCAGGTGTGACATCATGCACTAATTCACTTGTATAAAGGATATTTGCCTGCTGATGTTGAACAGTTTATTTATGACAAACATTCCGGTTTACAGTGATTCTCAAACATGTTGACTATGACATCGCCAGGACCCTAGTCTGTATGACGTCATTTAGATTTGATTACAACCGAATTGTAATTACTTTTAACGTACACTTCCGTCGGTGCTTCAGTGAGGATAACTGCAGATGAAATATTTCTATATTAGGATAGCTTCAGTTGAAATATATCTAATTTACGATAACTGTTAATGAAATATCTCTATTTTGGGATAGTTGCAGATGAAATATCCTTACATCGGTACAGCTACAAATGAAATCTCCTCATTTTTTGGATAACTACAGATGAAATGTCTCTATTTTGAAACAACTGCATGTTAAAAAATCTCAATGTTTTGATAAATGTAGATCAAATCTCTCTATGTGAGAATAACTGAAGATGCCATTTGAATTAAACCTAAAATAAACCATTAAAATATTGGTGTTGAGCTTAATGAGGCACGCATCTCTCTAAAAATACTTCATGACGTGGCATAATTTTAAATATTTTGAAACTATATCTGCAGATAAAATAAATAAAAAATGGTTGCTCCAAAGACTGCCATGAAAGACGGATTAAATAATTTAAAATGTCTCTTCCTGGATATCAGGGTATGCATTTGTCACTCCTTCCGTCTTTTAACAAAACAATATTGTTGTTTAATACTCTCTTTATACGATGTTATTTTGAAATATTTTAATGTAATTTCATTAGTCTCATCAAATTTTATTGAAATATATTGATATGCCATAATAAATGTTAGATGCTAGTTATCATTTGAGTCAAATCTATAACATTCTGATTATGAATTTCTTTTTGAGTCTCACTAAATTACTTGAGAATCCCTTGAGCTCAGCTTCACAAACTTAAGGTTTTCCTCGAAAGTTTAAAATACTTCGCAAGGCTATGGACTCTTTTTTTAAGTTTCAGATTCCTCATTTATTGTTGGCTATTTTTATGTCTTATGTCAGAATATTTTTTTTCATATTCACTTATAAAATCGTCCTCACAATTTGTTAAAGACATTCTGGTACAGAGTAGGCCTAGAACAGAGGTGAGAGTCTTCTAGAAATTATTATTTTTATTTAAAATATTCATGTAACAGAATACCAACACATTATTAACTAATCATAGGTCAATCATTAATAATAATAATTGTAGTCCTTAATCTCTAGTGTTTATAAATACTAATGAAAATATAAGATAAAAAAACGTGCATGTTTGTATGTTTCTGTATTTCCGCCTAAAAGTTTTAATCTCAATTTTGCAAAAGAGTGAAAAAAAAGTTTGAATATAATTTTTAAGACTTCAACCTATTTTTCAAGGATATAGCCTTTAAACATATTTTGTCGTACCTTGTAGTTTTAAATATTTTAGCAAATACGTTCTATTTTTTAAAAAAAATATTTTTTTAAAAATTAAGATTTTTAATTAGTTCTAATTTGTGTACATCGAATCTAAGTTCAAAGCCTTTAGTCTAGCCTTAGATCACATTCTTTAGTCTAGTTTTAGATCACAGCTTTTCGACAAGTCTTATATCACACCATTTAGTCTAGTCTTAGATCACATCCTTTGGTCGAGTCTTATCTCACTGCCTTTAGTCTAGTCTTAAAACCTAGCCTTTAATCTAATCTAATCTTAGTTACAGCCTTTAGTTTAGTCTCAAATCATAGCCCTTAGTCTAGTCATATCTATCTATCTATCTATCTATCTATCTATCTATCTATCTATCTATCTATCTATCTATCTATCTATCTATCTATCTATCTATCTATCTATCTATCTATCTATCTATCTATCTATCTATCTATCTATATCTATCTATCTATCTATCTATCTATCTATCTATCTATCTCTATCTATCTATCTATCTATCTATCTATCTATCTATCTATCTATCTATCTATCTATCTATCTATCTATCTATCTATCTATCTATCTATCTATCTATCTATCTATCTACCTACCTACCTACCTACTACCTACCTATCTATCTATCTATCTATCTATCTATCTATCTATCTATCTATCTATCTATCTATCTATCTATCTATCTATCTATCTATCTATCTATCTATCTATCTATCTATCTATCTATCTATCTATCTATCTATCTATCTATCTATCTATCTATCTATCTATCTATCTCATCCATCCATCCATCCATCCATCCATCCATCCATCCATCCATCCGTCCATCCGTCCATCCGTCCATCCGTCCATCCGTCCATCCGTCCATCCGTCCATCCGTCCATCCGTCCATCCGTCCATCCGTCCATCCGTCCATCCGTCCATCCGTCCATCCGTCCATCCGTCCATCCGTCCATCCGTCCATCCGTCCATCCGTCCATCCGTCCATCCGTCCATCCGTCCATCCGTCCATCCGTCCATCCGTCCATCCGTCCGTCCGTCCGTCCGTCCGTCCGTCCGTCCATCCGTCCAACCGTCCATCCGTCCATCCGTCCATCCGTCCGTCCGTCCGTCCGTCCATCCGTCCATCCGTCCATCCATCCATCCATCCATCCATCCGTCCATCCATCCATCCGTCCATCCATCCATCCATCCATCCATCCATCCATCTATCTATCTAGATATATAGATAGATAGATATAAATATATATATATAAATAAATAGCACCCGTCCATCCACAAAAAGAAATAACTGTCAACCGAAAATAAAACACGGTCCCGACAAACTACAATTTATTTTGATAGACCATTTTTTCTTGGAACATAAAACAAAAATATTTTAAAATAAAAATATTTTCGCTCTTTGAATTGTTCAACTAAGGAAAATAAAATACAATGCCAACTGTTAGGAAGGGCACGAACTGACAGAAATGACCTTGGCTTCGGTTTTGAAATACGACGCACAACTTTGAGTTACCGGTTGAGACAAGCCAACGTAGTTTACCCAATACCCCACCCCATTCACCCCCTTTTCCACTCCTATTCCCAACAGACTTAAAAAAAACACCTGCTCCAGTTTTTAAAAAAAGTATATTTCAATCTTTGAATGATTTTCACTGGAATAACAAAACTAAATATTTAGGGATGGGTCCACTCAGTAGGGGCAAGTCCCGGACAAGTTTGGTTAATTACGACCGTTTTCAGCTATGAACTAGAAATAACCCGCCATTTTGTCTTACGATTTCTACCTTTTATCTTTAAAAGACTTGGTTTAGCCAACCACCCTGCAAAAAAATAATCACGTCGGCACCCCCCTGTTCATTGTTTTTACACCACTATACTATAGTAGCATTTCAATGTCACCATTTCTATATAGCTGATTAATTACATCTAAATTTGCATTCCTATAATAAACAAATAAGTATATGGCTAATATCGGGCATAAAGGTGAAAATGGTAAGGCGTTTCGAACCGGTAACTAAGGTACCTGTTCAAAATTTGGACGCGTACTCGGGCAGCTTTTTTCAACATATTGACACCCCTGGATACGATGAATATATTTTATGTGAAAACATTGCTTTTCTTTTAATAATTATTATCACATTTATTTTATTACAAATGACGTCATTAAATATTATGATTACACCATCTTTTCTAAATCTCCAAGCACTTAATTCTTAGTTAACACTAGGAGGCTCTTTAACACATTAATGATAAGTCTCACTAACAAGTCTGTAAAAACGAAGGGAACATATTTTATTTCCAGTGATAACCACGCTACTTTTAATGGCATTAATAAAAGCTTCAAACAATACACATTCAAGAAATCAGACTAATATCGTATCAATAAAAACAAACCACCACAACATGAAAAACATTGAATGCAGTTATCTGATGCACATTGCTTGAAACTTTGCTAACACAATCGAAAAATAAATATGTAGATGTAGACAAAAGCACTTAATTTTAATTTTACTTTTCGCCGATGACTAAACCTAAAATATCTAAGGGGCCGTCCATAAATGACGTCACGCTATTTTGGCCGATTTTTTCACCCCCCCCCCTCGTCACGCGTCGTCACAAAACGTTAGACCCCCCCCCCTCAAAAAATACGTCACAAAGCTTTGACCCCCACTCCCCCCCCCCAAAAAAAGACAAATACAAAAACAACACATAAAAAACAAAACAACAACAACAAAAACCCACCTTATTTTCAATCCACTAGATACATATTAAAATACGTCATGTGTACCGTAATTTGTACATGTACGCTTCGAACATATGCCCACTATTGAACCGGTTCCTTCCAGAAAATGCATATTTTAAATTTGACTACTATATACATTTCTTACCTACGTACTATACGAAGACACCTAAATCCACCATACTTTCATTGATATTGACACGAGTGACTATAATCTTAATCCACATGACTTCACTGTATCAAGTATCCTTTCTGTGATATTTAAAAAAATTAATGCCTTAAAAACTGAGCTAAGAAGAAAAGTTGTTTTGTGTAAGGTGACCAGACGTCTCAATTTAGGCGAGACAGTCTCGATTTCAGACCTCATGTCCCGCTGACACTCGCTTGTCCCGGCGGGACACCCGTTTGTCCCGCTTTTTTCAAAACTTTAAAAACAATTAGTTTTATTTTGATTTTGGGTACGAATGACTGACTATTTTCTTAAATTAAATAAATATTCAAAACGGCGATATATTTTATAAATTTAAATAGCTTTATTATTAGCTAAGCCAGTTGGTGCGTCGATTTCTGTGGTTATTTACATTTTACTCCTTAATACAGCCTTCCCGTGACTTGTCGGTGATCCAGACGCGTAAGGTGACCAGACGTCCCGATTTCAGACTTTATGTCCCGCTCAAGTGACCAGACGTCCCGATTTTTTGCTACAGAAACCTGGGGACCCCCCCCCCGTCCGAGGGGCTCCGTCCCGCTTTGCAAAAAATCTGGTCACCTCATTTTGTGCTTATCTCGAATTGCGATGTCAATAAATTGATGCATTCAATATAGGGAACGAATACTATTATATTTAGAATGGCCAGGGGCGTTAGACCCAAAAGCAATCGAACAATTATATCAAGCTTAAAACGTTTATAATTGTATCATATAGATCCCCCCCCAAAAAAAAATAAATAAATAAATAAATAAATAAAAAATAAAAATTGATATTCCGTGTCGTTTTGACTTAAAATATCTACACATAATCCTATTCATATCATTTTTAGACACTTATCATACTTATCAATCTTTTTAATCTGTACCAGCCCTAATATATATATATTTATATATATATATATATATATATAGTTAAATGAAGGACACTCACCTATGTTTTTGTATAAATTATTACATAAGCGTCATGATTTGAATTGTATACACATTTTTACGTCCATTTCAAAACAGAAAGTTGGTCAAACAATTATATTCAAAATGACATAAGAAAACTACTATGGTCACACTCATAAACACTCAGAGCTATATCAACACACAGAAGCAAAATAAACAGTAAAAATTAACTTTACAAAAATACACTTTCAATTCTACGTGAATTGCGGGGACCATTCTCTTTACTGTACGTTTTTTTGGTGGGATTTTGGTAAGTTGTTTGGTAGCCTCGAGGATTTGTTTTCCCATTTAAAGATGCTTTAGCAAAACGAGCCTTAATATCCTGATAAACTTAAATAAATCCATCTATTTGAATTCATTAATTCATATTATTAACCCTTGAACTAAAATAGTCTTTGCTTCACAATGTCATGTGAGATAATGTGAGATTAGCTTATTATCTTTGTTTCGAATTCTTTACCGACAAAACATCACATGAATTTCTACAGTACCTTCATCTCGTATGACCTGACTTAACGTTACGTATTTGTTTTTGACATTTCGTTTGCATGTTCAGTTTACTGTAGTTTGAGATTATGAGTATGACGAATGCATTTACAGCAGTAACAATGGTTTGCATTGCATCAAAGTTCAAAATAGCCATGTTGCTGGAAGCATGCCGTTGGTTACTGTGTGAAATGTGGTACAATGATTGTTGCTAGGATGTTTTGTTTAGCGGTCCTGACGGTGAAAATTATGCGGGTTTCGAGCGTGTGCCTTGGTACCATTCGAAATTTGGACAGGTACCCGGAAAGTTTTTTCAACAATATTGACAGCTCTAAACAAGACAGCCATTACAAATAAAATATTGTTGTTTCTTTAAAATAATTAGCCATTAGATATGCAAACAATGTTTTCAAAGTGTATTTATGTTAAAATCATTTGCGCATACCCGTCTCATCTCTATGTGTGGTGAAATTTCCATGTTTAATTAAAGAAGTTAATGTCAATATTTTGTACAATCCCAATCACGCTGGTCTTATTGATTTCGCAAAATTTCATCTTAAAATACGGCTATTTATTTACATCAGTAAACTTATCGTATTTTGGTATTAAAAAAAAATTACTAGTAGTTAGAGATTATGTGATATACAAAACTAGGTTGGGCTGCGGCGCAGTGGCGCCTGCGGCGCAGTGGCGCCTGCGGCGCCCCCCTTTTTTAGGGCGCCTACTGCTTTTTCAAACGCCAAAATAACTTGTCCTTGTATGATAAATACGTAATATAAAACTTCCTTAAATGTACACAAAGTATTTTTATAATGGGGGTTGTAGGGCGCCTACGGCGCCCACTTTTTATTTGGTCAAAAGCCAAAGTAACTTATCCTTCACCTTGTATGATAAATACAAAATATTCCTGAAATGTACACAAAGTATGCGAGCTTCAATACACACAGGGAACGAATGCGACTGATCCCCGAAAAGAACCACATGAACGTTTTGAATCGCCTGAAGCATATATGACACTGGCAAATGCAGCGGTTACAAAAACCAATTTAGTCATGCAGCAATATGACGAGTCTTTGAAGACATAGAGGCTTACTGCGACTGCGTAGTTAAAGTCTTCACTGACAGCTCATATTTCAAGGATGGAAGAAGTATGTTTGAAGTGCTCATTCCATACCCCCCATTTTGTGCCACACAGCCTGAAAATGTCTGGACCGTGTTGACCGTGTAGCATCTACCAGCAACGATGCAGTGCTGGAGGCAATCCACAGGGTCTGAAAGCGGTGCGCGGAAGTCTAGCTAAGCGAAAGGTCTTTCGGACCATAGTCGTGTTCACCAACCCACGAGGCCGTGGGCCTATCCTCTCTGTAGGCATAGATGGCCAGTGTCATCCTGGAAACAGTAGGTGATATCTTGGCACGTGGCAGAAAAGTAATCCTACAGTTTACAACTAGATAAACCGGCGTGCCGTGGTTATATGGGGACAATTCAGTGGCTCAGCTCCAACCCAAATGCCCGATTACCTAGTAATCGATGCTCAAGGACCTCTTCCCAGAGAATGATCTATTATAAAAACTGACAAGAAATCGGGAATTCCTAGATAATTTCAACAAAAAAAAATTTTTTGACGAAAAAAAGATGTGTTGAAATTTGGTGCAAAGGTTCGGTATAAAATAAATCTTTACTATATTATTTTTTTATTCTATACTGTTTGAGTGCTTTAAATTTCAACAATCCTCATGAGTTACGAAATAACTTATTTTTTTGTAGAAACTCATTCTAACATTAACAAACTCAAATTTTATCCTAATTAGTGGTGCTCATTTACATTATTCTTTATATAAATTTGTCATTACTGTATCATCCTATCAAGAGGGAGGAAATATCTGCAATGTCAACCAAGAATGAGACGTTAATAGAATCCACCAGAAATCCCAAGAAATGTTCAGGTTAGTGGTCGAAAATGTAAGCATTACATTAATGTACAGCTGTTGGGAAAACATAAAATATGTTCACATAATCCTAACCGTCTACACCTGGAAGCAATTGTTTATTTGTTTTTTAAATCTCAGCTATTAATTAATATAAAATAATACAAAATAAGTATGTATAAAGCTACTGCTAATGCCCTTAGTCATCATTTTTGAATTATAAAATAAATTATTGACGTAAAGCACAGTCTGTCGACTTGGTGGTGGCTGAATGTGTCGTACGAAGGATGGGGGAAAATGAATAGTTGTGTATCTTTAATTAAATAGTGATTAGGCTTTTCAAAAGAAATATCGCATAAAATTAGTCTTTTAAATAATAAATGAATCAATAAATAAATTGTAAAGAAAAAGTTCCACTCCAACCCGAGCAACAGTGAGTTTAATGGGGTTATACCATTCGACCCCCGTGCCATTGGTGCACGAGGACAAAATATATTTCTTAAAAAAAACGATTTGCGCGACCACCATTCACATATAATCAAATTTCACTATAATGTAAAGTTGTAAGTCTCTTTTGGCGCACCTGTTCCTTGGCGCCCGGAGGTAATATGCAACCCACTCGCTACCTGTCATTACGACTCTTACCGGCACACAGTACAAACGGGTTTAACGCTTTAACTGTAGACGGCACTGACACAATGAAAACAACAATGAAATATATTTTCTGAAATTAAATTATTAAGGTGTCCAAATGTTTACATTTAAGAATCATCCTCTTGTTAATAATAGGTATTTGGTGCGCTATGAAATATTTTAGGTTTGTTGTACATCATCTGCTAAAACATGGGTCCCAACCTTTTTTGTACTCTAGAGCACATTCTAAAATATCGGTAGGGAGGCGGACACCACCTATTTTTAATCGAAAAACTCCTTCCATAACTTCTCATTTTTCCATAATTAATTTTCTTATATTCATAATTTATTAATAAATAATAAACAAAAATGTTTCAAAATAATAAAATTATTATTCAAATTGAATACACACAGAGAAATGCATTTACAAAACGTAAACAAAGGAAACAAAAAACACTAATACAAAGAAAGCAATTTTAAAAATATGATATCAATATGTCAATGTGATCCTTGGCATTGCATGTAATTGGCCAGTGCCTCATAATTAGGAGAGTATGACGATAATCCTGTTAGCAAACAATCATAAAGATGCTCATCGGTGAGTCGAGATCTATAGCTTGATTTTTTAAAGTTCATGTTTGAAAACAACGATTCGTATAAATATGTCGAACAAAAAATGATTCAATTTTATATGCCGCCTTTATAAAAAATGTGAACTTTTCTGTCCACTGTATTCCAAAAGTCATCTGATATTAAGGATTTTAGCAAAATTTCATTCTTAAGGTCTAAAAATTCTAACTTTAATTCTTCTGTCTCACCTTGAACAAAATCTGAAATAAATGCGGCCATTTCCATTACATTCATTTTGCAAGTAAAGGGGTTGATACAGAAAGAAACAATTGGCTCGATATGTGTAAACTGAAAAAAATCTCTCTTCAAACTGTTTTTTTTAACACTTGAAGATGCTTAATAAATAATGACCCATTTAATTCATTGTTACTTAGCATTTTCTTCATATGTGGCAAATGCACGAGAGAATTGATCTGCAGATGTAATATCAACAAATCCAATTTAGATTTAAATGACTTTACATAGCTTATCATTTCTGCTATGTTTTTGTCTTTCCCCTGCAACTACAAATTTAAAGAATTCAATTTTTCCATGATGTCTGTGAGAAATCCCAAATCAATCAGCCAGCTAGAGTCAGCTAGTTCATCATAATTTTCCTTTTTGACGCCCCTATCCTATTAACTCGTGCAGTATATCGGATCTGTATATGTCGTCAACGCGTCAACGATTCAACGCTTCTGGATCTGTCGTCAAACTTTTCAAAACGCTCGTAAACACGTTTTCTGACTTGCTAGAGAGCTGAAATTTTCACAGTAGGTTTGGTTTGTAGGGAGGCTAAAGCTATTAAATTTTCAGATCGATCAAATGTACCATAATTAAATTAATGCATTTTTAGTTTATCTCTATATGTAGCGGCCAGCTTTTGTTGACATTTTACGCGTCACGCTGAGTTAAGTTCAACCATCCGTGACCAAAACTTTTTCCTGCCTCCTCCGTTTTACGAGAAAGGTTATTTAATGCAATCTCAGTCTGTAAATGTTTGTCGCGTTTAAGCATGACAAATAATTTTTAGTTATGTCTCATATTTAAGGGATTTATAGTCAAAAATAATTTTGTTTTTACGGGGTTGTTTAAAGGGTTTAAATTTTCATGAATGAAATTAAGTTTGACAAATCTTTTGTTAACGCGTGAAAGTAGAAAATAAAATGAACAAAAAAACTTTTTTAAAAAAAGACGAGACCCAGCTGCAGTGAGGAATGTAGAATCTCGCATGAAAAAGCAGACCATAATTTTTTAGTCACAAACTAAGTAGTCACATAGGAGGACTTAGAACTTTTGTGTTAGTTGATCAAATAGCATATCTCACAATCGATCACAATAAATATCAATAAAACTTACAGTGGTAGGACATAAAGTTTGAAAAGGATTCATTCTTCTTGCAAAGGGCAATAAATCCTTGGTTTTTACCTTCCATTGCTGGTGCCCCATCGGTGGTTATAACAGACAGCTTGTACATATTTAATGACTTGGCGTATTTTCTGAATGTATTATAAATATCCTCACCCCTTGTCTGTCCTTTCATTTGTAATATTTGCAACATATCCTCTTTCACTGTGAAGTTACTAAATAACATTCTCACCATAACTGTTAACTGTGCGTGCATGAGAGAAATTTTGAAAGAACCAATGGTGATCTTTTTAGCATTTTCCACATGTCTTAGTGAAAACAGTCTGTTGTGCAGTTAGACTTGATTTTAGTTGACATATGTTTATCCTTGTTTACTCCAGATTTAAGTGGATAATTTACATCAAAAGTGGCATGAATCGTCTGAAAGTGTTGTTAAACATTATGTTTTTTTCGGCACTGCAATGCTACTTCAAAAAAAAGCAAACGAATTTATTTTTCAAATTAGCGAAACAATATGATTCCTCCCAGTCAGTGTTAAAAGTATAGGTTCGTTCTCTTTTACTCGGTCCACTCATATTAGGGCTTTAAAAATAATAAATAGTAATTGAACTAAAATATAATATCAAAGTTATAGCGCAAGTCTGTACTACATTATATGCATAAATGTATTATAACAAGGACTATAACTATCCCCACAATCATAATAGATTATCGCTTATTAATAAAATAGATTACGCACTTCTCTTTTAGCCCGTTAAACATTTTCAGAAGGAATATCGCAAACATACGAACGTATTTAATAAACCTAGGCACTCGCAAAAATAAAAACTCTTAACAAATAAATAAAAATAATTCACATTTTAATTAATGTTTATGAAAACATTATGTCTCTGTCGAATAGTGGCGGGCACATACGAATCGATCCGTGGGCACCATGGTGCACGTGGTTAGGAAACTCTGTGCTAAAATAACGACCACAAAGATGCTGCCGTAAATTTTGAAATTTTAAAACATTCAATATTTGATCGATCTGTTGATTGTTTTTATCACAATCTATACATTTAAGGTAATTTTCTAATAAGTTGTGTAATTTGATTTATTTTATTCTTTATTATGGAGAAAAAATATTTACTGAACTTATAAGTACTTTCAGTACAAAATTGACTATAACTAATGTGGCTGAGGTCGTCATGCTGCATTTGTTGAATAATCTCTTAGCCACAAATGTGTCTGGATAAAATGGTATTATAAAACATTTTCCTCTGTAGTACAATCTGATAGTTATTTATTTTCTTATATAGTTTTCATGGTACCTGTTTTATTTGGCCAATTTGCTTATTATTATAAAAATATAATTTTTTTGTCCATCGCTCACTTCCCATGTGATGGGAAAATCAATTATATAATCTAAAGTCGTTGAGTTTAAATAAAAGAGGTAAAAATCAGAATGAGACTATAATTAATGCACAGAAAATATTCAAAATGAATTCTGTTACCACATGGTTGATACTTCAAAAATTAAGAAAAATATTTTCTCAGATGAAACACGAAAAATGATCCTTCTGTTTTTCCATTTATATATATATGAACTAAAGAATTTTAGTTCTTCTATGAGTGCGTCAAATTGCAAAACAAAACAAATAGAAACCCTTTTAACAGATTTGTAGATACAAACAGTCGGGAACATATTAGTGGTGCGCCCTCTATCGAAAGATTTAGTACTTTGGAAGTTTTGACATTCATAGTAAAAAATGAATTATACTCCTAACTTGAGAATTGCTCTAAGAATGTTACTAACTCATCCAATATGTTTTGCATCAAGTGAACATAGTTTTCAAAAAAATCAAGAAATATTGGAGAGCATCTCAAACAAGATTCTCTGACTTTGGTATAATATTCATTCAGTATGAACTCAGTAACAGCTTAGACTCTAAGCCTTAGATGTTTCTATGTTGTTTTGAATTATCTGAAAATGAAGTTCGTAAAATGTTGAATTATTTTCATATTAATTTGTTTGTTTAAAAAAAAATTTAAAGTAAAGTATTTTAAGTAAAACTCCATTACAATTATTTGTGTTAATTACTGATATCAGGGTTTATTTTTTTATTTTCTTAATTACTTTATTTGTTTTAGGATGTTCGATAAAAATATTTTTAAAAAGCCATATGGCTTTATTAAAAATATAATATTTACATTGTAAATATATAGGGGCATTTTAAAAAGAAACAACTTTTGCACGGAATGGCCAGCTATGTGTGATCGCATACTTATACAGTGTAACCTCGCAACTCTCATAACGAGATTTTCGCACGAGTAAGCATTTTTTTGAAAAAGTTGCTCCCTTAACGAGTGAAGATTCCTGGATATTCATTAGTGAGCCGGAACTTCCGCCCTAATTATTCTGTGTTAAGCACTCGGTCTGTTAGCGTATTGTCTTCGTGTGTGATCAACCGTTTTTATAATTTTTGTATTCAGACAGTATTCGTAATTTTTTTATGTGCAAAGTGTAATAACCTGTGCTAAAATGTCTTCGAAAAAACAACAACACAAGAAGACAATCATAAGAGAGAAGAAAAAAACTGTTAAAATGAAACGAAAAACTATTGAAAGAACAAGGTGGCTAATCTAGCGCGAAACTACAATCGGCCAACATCATTTATCTGCACTATTCTCAAGAATAATTAAGGAGATGGATGCTTCAAATGGAGCGTCAAGAATGTCTACGAAACGGTTACGACACATTTTCGCCAAATTTTGAAGCGTCGGCAAAAACAAATGTCTTTAACTGTTTCCTAGTTAAAAAGGAATGATTAAAAATTTGTCATAAATTCATATTTTTATTTACTTATTTTGTTTCAAATCTAAATTGTATTCTAGTTGTTTCACTTTTTTCACAATTCATAAATAATTTTATTTGAATACATGTTAATAAAATTTTATTCAGCATGGAACGGATTGTCGTTTTTTACATTGATTTGTACGGGAAAAATTCTTTCGTATAACGATTGTTTCGCTTAACGAGTAAGACTCTAGAACGAATTAATATCGTTATGAGAGGTTTGACTGTAGGAATTATTTTGAAGTATTAAAGATAATAATCGTCATCTTCTTGGTTCAAGCTGGTTTAACACATCTCTCCACAAAAATCTCACATCTACTCCACATACATACACACACAAACATAACCATAGTCAGTCTAGTTCACGCGATTCAAAGGTAACGGGAAGTGGAAACAAACAGATGTCATATCATCAGTGAGGAAATAGCTTCTAGTTTACCAAAATACATCATAGTCATAATAGAAAAAGATGGCTTTTTTTTTACAATTTCATGTTTGAAACGCTCCTGTGTCCTTTGATGACATGGCCTTCTATTAAAGAATTTGACAAATCAATGGTTTTAATTAGGACAGCCGAATATCCGGAATGCCGGATATCCGGACCAAATATCGCGATTTTTGCCACTATCAGGATTCGGCAATACTTATGGCAGATCCGGATAGCATCCGGATATTAATGAAAAAAAGAATTTATTAATTCTAATTAAATTAATATTGAGAAGTTTATAAACAAATTTATAAAAAAGTAAAAAACATAAACCAGATATCAGTACATTTAACAAGAATGGATAGTGAGAGAGCATTCAGCACAGCGAGGAAGATAAATGAAGATAAACGTACTCGCTTGTCGCCGAACAAACTTGGGATGTTATTGTTCTTGAAAACAAAATTGGGTATGGCAAACACTTAATTTTTCGAGACTTAAAAATTGAAGAAACAAACTATAAACTTAAAGGTAACAAGTACTGCTGAGTACTATGTTACAACTTACTAGTAACTACTAATTAGTAACTATTTTATTTACTCATGTCATTAAATTATGTTCATTGTTATAGCTGATATATTAATTTTATGTTTTAAAAATAATAATTTTATTTTAAAAATAATTTTAAGTTTAATTTTTAATTATTAGTTTATACTATAAACTTTATACTTAACAGGAGCCTTGGAAACTTGGACAGGCTGAGTGTTGGCTTTCGTTTTTAACTTCTTTGCCATTGACTAGTACGCTTACAGTAGTCAATTATTCAATACTTTCCATTCAGTATTTACATTTAAACATTTTACTTATATGAAATAAGTTATATAATTGTTCTAATTTTATATTCTTTGTTATGTTTTTCCATTTGAACTTTAAATGACAGTTGCAATTGTGATTTGATTTACGAACTTAAAAATAAAAATGTTGCTTGTCTCACGTGTTATATCTTATTCAGCCATATAATTTTAAAAATCTAGTCTATTGTGAATATTATAATTATACAAAAACAGTTAAGTAAAAAATTAAGTTATACATTAAATTATTAATATAGAACAACATAAAAAAATTAACAAGCGTCAATTACTAAATCATTCAAATCAATGCAAAATATAGTAAAACAATCAATTTCAATACTAGAAAAAAAAATTAAGTTAATAAGTTTTAAGTATAGATACTATGCTACAGTGTAAGATAACAAACTAAGTTAACTAACAAAATATTAAACGTGAATCGTCTAAATAAAAGAACAGTTTTTATTATGGCTCAAGATCACGACTTCTTGTATACCACACTACACACTCAGTACAACACTGTTCGCTTGGTACAAACTACAAAGTTAGTTGAACTTCGTTCAAGTTCATTCATTCAATTCATTGTAAAATGTTCCTCGTTGACGTTGACAGTGTCAAAACCGTCATTTTAGATAGCAGCTACTATACATTTGTTGCATAATAAATATTTAAATAACTAGTATTAAATACTAGATATAAAGTAGTATAGTACACCCTCTTAGCTCTTACACTTAAATGTGGAGATAACCGGATCCGGAATCCGTACTCGGCAAATATTAAGGCTAAACTATCCGGATCCGGCAAATAGTAAAAACCCTATCCGGCTGATCCCTAGTTTTAATCATTCATAAACTGCAATGTTATATGTTAAAAATGAGTTATTATTTTATTTTTATATATCTAGCAGTCCGTCAGAGCAAGGGCAAAAAGACAAGGAATTAAAACAGAAAGAAAAGCTTGATGAACATGAAAAGGTGAAATGTACATGTTCTATTTCCCTTTATGTTAAATATCGGGGCTTGTTTACAATAGACTTCAATAGAATCATTTGATTACTTATTGAGTATTAACTGTATCTACTAAATTTCATCCCATCAAATTAATATGTACCGACTACACTTATCGACTGTCTCCCAATTATAAAAATCCATGCTTGAAGTACTTTGACAATGTTTCCATTATTTTTAATACATCTCTTATTCAATCTATGATTGTTTATTCAGATTTCAAGTCTCTTAAATGTTAAGAAGGCTATTTAATGATGCTAATACTATTCTAAAGAAATTTTTTTGGTTTTCATTTTACTCCTTAATGTAAAAAGAACGTATGTCCTCGTTAATGTAACTACGTTATGTGTTTAATTTTTGCCATACATAAATAACTAATTTAAGTAAATATAAAAGTTTTTTTTTCGTTTTTACCCTCAAAGGACCAGCCTAACACAGATGAAAATATTAAACTGGATATGGACATTTTAAATGGTTTGTTAAGGAACAGAATAAGAGCAATCATCTTAAAACTTTTAAGATTTATAAAAACAATATTTTTTTAGTGAAAAATTTAGCAAACATAAAATATCTTGAGATATTTATAATTAAGGAGTTATTAATATATTTTTTATATATCTAGCAAGTCCGTCGGAGCAAGGGCAAAAAGAAAAGAAAATGAAACAGAAAGAAAAGCTTGATGAACATGAAAAGGTGAAATGTACATGTTCTATTTCCCTTTATGTTAAATATCGGGGCTTGTTTACAATAGACTTCAATAGAATCATTTGATTACTTATTGAGTATTAACTGTATCTACTAAATTTCATCCCATCAAATTAATATTTACAGACTACACTTATCGACTGTCTCCCAATTATAAAAGTCCATGCTTGAAGTACTTTGACAATGTTTCCATTATTTTTAATACATCTCTTATTCAATCTTTGTTTATGCAAATTGCATTTCAAGTGTCTTAAATTGTAAGAAGGCCATTTAATGATAATAATACTATTGTAAAAAATATTTGGTTTCAATTTTTTTTCCTTTATATAAAAGGAACATGTGTCCTAGTTAATGTAACAACGTTATGTGTTTAATTTTTGCCACACATAAATAACTAATTTAAATAAAAATAAAAGTGTTTTTTATCGTTTTTACCCTCAAAGGACCAGTCTTGCACAGATGAACATTTTGAACTGGATATGGACATTTTAAATGGTTTGTTAAGGAACAGAATAAGAGCAATCATCTTAAAACTTTCAAGATTCCTATAATCAAGATTTTTTATTGAAAAATGTCCCAAAAATAAAATTTTCTTGAGATATTTAGAATTACTAGTAATAAAAATAATAAATTGATAATTTATATAGCGCTGTAAACCAATAAGAAACTGGACTCATATCGCTTCACAAGAACATAAAACACGTTATAGGTATACATGCATTCAATAAACATTCAAATCCTCGCAACCATATAAATGAATTAAAGGTACACAAAAGCTAAGTTTATCGTTAGACGAAATGATAAGTAATTGTGAGTGTAAAGTTGGAAGAGATGTATCTTAAGTGCAGTCTTGAAGGTCTTAGTTGTTTGAATACTGCTAATGGGTAATGGTTTTGAATTTCATTGTTTGGAAGAATCAAAAGAAAAAGAACTGTCGCCAAATATTTTAGTGCGTGTCTTAGGAGAAGAGAGACTACGTATGTCTGCACAAGAGCGTATCTGACGAGTGGGTGAATAGACATGAGTCGAAAAGAAATTTTGAAAGAGAATGGACAGCTTGTAATCAGATCGGGCTTGTATAAAAATCTAGTGTAGTGGATAAAGTAGCGGAGTAATAGGTTAGCTTTATTTTTTGTTTAGGTTTTCTTTTCTTCACTTAAGAACTATCCTGGAAGCTGAAATTTGAACTTTTGTAGTTTTTCCACGTATTGTTTAGGCGCACCTCACAGACGAGATTTACAATGATATGAATGAGAGCAAGAACATAGTTTTTGTTGCACTAACTATTTGGTAGTGACGGAATTAGCATACCTGACGATGGCGGTGTAGGCAGCGCGTCATTTGGTAGATTATAATTTATTATTAGATATGTTGTCAGAAATAATGTAAACAAGATTCCTATGTGATGTTTTAAATGTATATCAGAACTAGCTACTTGATTATAATTCGAAAGAGACAAAGTACTGCGTGATATATTATTGCAAAAGAGGATTGCTTCGGTCTTGTCACATTTAGCTTGAGCTTGCTGGAAGTCATCCAATAAATTACTTCACTTTTTCACCCCTGCATCAATTGGACAGTAGTGTCCATATCAGAGAGATGAGTGTGAATGTACAGCTACATTTCATATGCAAATGATTGTCTTTTAAATGAATGTGTTTCGAGCAGTAGAAGTAGTGAACTTGTATACAGTAAAGAAGTACCGGGCGCAAAACACAGCCCCGAGACACACCATAAACCAAGTCATCTCCGTGAAAGAGACAGCCCTCCACTGATACAACATGTGATCTGTTTGATAGGTATGGTTGAAACCAAACTACTACTGCGCCAGAAATTCCAAATTAATTTTGCATGGTTTTGAGTATTGTTTGATGGTCAACGGTGCCAAACGCTGCACTAATATCCATTGTAGAGACTTTAGGAGATCGATATTTTTTCTTTCAAAAGGGAGGTCCCTATGCTGTGAGGACGTCTGTAGGCTGACTGATTGGGACTTAGAAGAATGTGGTCGTTCAGTTAGACGAAAAGTTGCGTAAAGGCGACTTTTTCTATGACTTTTTATAAAAGTTATACATTTAATAAGCGGGTCAAAACTTTTTCAAATAGTTGATCTTAACCATGTTTTTTTTCAGCAAGGTAGACCGCGGACTTACACGAAGAGGGAAAAGTACCAGATGATAGACTTTCACTTACTATGTGGGTTAATTTAGTATTAAATGATATAATGACTCAACCTTTAGTAGAGCGGGATTTGGATCTAGTTAACAGAACGTTTGTTTCGATTCAAAATTATACTTTTGACTTCTGTATCATGAACCATGTCAAAGTTTGAACTTTTACAGAAAAAGCAAACCCGTAAAAACAAAGTTTTTGACTATAAATCCCTTATATATGAGACATAACTAACAGTATTGATTATTTTCAAACGCGACAAACATTTACAGACTGAATCTGTCTTAACTCAACTTTGGGGGCGGGGGCTGGGAGAGGGGAAAAGTCTGATCACCGATCGCTCGACCGAGCTCAGCGTGACACGTAAAATGTAAACAAAAGCACGCTGGTACTTCGATAGGTCGCGTCAACGCGTGACTGAACAATCCCGTGAAAAAAAACAATAACAAACACTGAATTTGAATTTCATAAGTTATATAAGGATAAACAATTAAATTTATGCATTTTTAGTTTACAATGCATCGTATCAAAATTTCAGATCGATCGAACTTTAATTAAATTTATGCATTTTTTAACGGTACGTTCGATCGATCTGAAATTTTGATACGATGCATTGTTAGGTGGACGGGTCCGTGTGCCAAATGTCAGCTCGATCGGATCACGGGAAGTGGGTCAATTTTTACTTTTGTTTTTCCGCCCGACGTACGAAGAGATGACGACAGACAGATAGAGAGACGAGATTTCGTAGTTAATATAAGGGATTTAATAAAACAAACCCTTAAAAACAAAGTTTTTGACTATAAATCCCTTAAATATGAGACATAACTAATAGTATTGATTATTTTCAAACGCGACAAACATTTACAGACGGAATCTGTCTTAGCTCAACTTTGCTTCATAACCCTGGGGGGGATTGGTGGGTGGAAGGGGGAGAGGGGAAACGTCTGGTCACCGATCGCTTTACCGAGCTCAGCGTGACACGTAAAATGTAAACAAAAGCACGCCGGTACTTCGATGTGTCGCGTCAACGCGTCAACTCAAACTCTCACGTAAAGAAAAAACAATACAAACAGTGAATTTGATCTACATACGTTATATAAGGATAAACTAAAAATGCATTAATTTAATTACGGTACGTTTGATCGATTTGAAATTTTGATACGATGCATTGTTAGGTGCGACGGGTTTGTGTGCCAAATTTCAGCTTGGTCGGATCAAGGGAAGTGGGTCATTTTTTACTTTTGTTTTTCCGCCCGCCCAAGACAGACAGAGATCACGACAGAGAGAGATGACGACAGAACGACAGAGATAGAGAGATGGCGGTGAAGTTAATATAAGGCATTTATAAAGGAAATAAATTAATAGTTTCTTACACCGTTCTGTCAAGCTCTGCTGGAATTTCAGCAAATATTTTGGTAAAAAAAATTATAAGAAATATTGCTGATTGCTGATATAAGGGCTTTGCAAAGGGAAGTACCATAGATTTAAGTAGAAAGCTGAGCTTTACATTCTTTTATTTGTTCCTAATGGTTTAGTGTAAAAGACTTAAGATTGAGAAAGTGTTAATATTAGGAACTATTATTATTATTAGTATGCGCTTAAAGATGAGAATGTATAGTGTTAGGCGTTAGAGCTATTGGAAGTTATGGCTTAGACTGTGTGGAAGTTGAGTTAAAGTTAGGTTTTGAGTTAAAGTTAGGTTTGAGTGACTGAAATTTCTGCTCCTCAACAGTTTAATTTTCAACCCATTGAAATCAATTTATCAGTAAATTTAGTACATACATTAAATGGCAAATGTTGTCACTAAGTAAATTAAAAGATTTTGAGAGTCTTTATTACGTATATTTGTGGCACAAATATTCATATTGAATAGGCTTTATAAATTTTATTCTCAGAATTTCCTGGAGACGCGCACGACGATAAATTAGCTCTGAATTGCAATATTCTCGACTATAACGATTGCGTTCATAAGGAAAGACACGTTGATTATGTCCCCATAGACCAGCTGTCCTTTCCTAAACTACAACCTAAATACGTGGAGGACATTGCGTCCATTGTTAAACTATTGGGTACACTTGTTGTTAAAATTGTCGTCAATCATTCCAGTACCGAGAGGCCCAAGTTTTTGCCAGGAACCGAAACTCCATATCCAAAAGGACCATGTTGCGGGACAGGAAAAATTATCTTCTCTGAAATAAAATGTAATGAGCAAAAAGAGGAATGGGGAGAAATTAAAATCGCTACTGCTCGTCATGTTGTTTATGATAATACTGAAGGTGAATATACAACTTGTACTTTGAATTTTGATAATCAGGATTCTAATGTTATCGTATTGAAATGTAGCGATGTTAAATATGTTAACACTCGGCAAGACAATTGTCTGTTAATTTGTAAAACCTATGACATGAATCTTGTCCAACAGTTAATTGACAACATTTACGATTTTGTTAACAAGCATAAGGAATTGCATGTCAGATATAGAGACTTGGAAATAAAGGATCTTGTTCTCACTGTATCTCATCCACATGGATTTCCAAAAATGGTTTCTATAGGCACCATTGCTTATAACAACATAAACAAATACAATCTAACTACATGTCCAGGTAGCAGTGGTGCGCCAATATACAAGTTGAACCAAGAGAAGGTGTGGGTGCTTGCGCTGCTATTCGGTAGGGATCGTGATGTAGCAATTAGCGGTATACAGGAACAATTTTTAAAATAAAAATCACTTTTTCTGTTTTCTCTAGCAATTTTAATAGATTTAACGATTATTAGCAAGAAGAATTTAGATGAGTATTTGGTAATATTTATAAAATATTTAAAATTTGTTAGAAAAAAATAACAAAGTATTTCTTTTCTAAAATAGTTGTGTTTTAATAGTATAATTATAAACTGAACCCAAACATGTGGAAGCGGAACTACCACAGCTGGGGGTTCGGGCATGGAGAAGTAAAGCCGTCGATAGATCCGAATGGAAGGATGTGGTGGAGCAGGCCAGGGCCCTACATGGGCAGTTGCGCCAATGATGATGATGAACCCAAACATAAATAATAGTGTTTCTAATAATTGCTTTATTTTATGTCCATTCATCTTGTATTTTTATTGGCTTACTAGATTCATAAATATAAAAATGTATGTTCTGTAAACGTGTACTATAGTGTCACCAAGTGTCATCTGCTAGTCTGTTAATCTGTTACTAAACATCAGTAAAATATGTTTTATTGACAGTATATATGGTTTTAATCACGTTAGTTTTTGTCATATGTGAATTTTTTATTGAAAAATGTTAATTTCATGTAATTTGCAATCCTTATGTCTTTTATTATATAGATCTATTTCAAATGTAATATCTTTAACTAGCAATCTCAATGTTTGTTTTATTAAAATTAGTTACTGCGGTAGAGAGTTTAACCCGCTATGCAGAGATTTTTTTTCCACCCATAACCTCGTAGTCGTACGGAGTTCTAATGTTTCCATTTGAATTTTCTCGGGGCTTGGTAGACCTTGGCGGCGCCCATCTCCTGTCCAGGTCAGCTGAGGGATTTTTAGCGATAGTCATTCATCCATATTTTTTATTGTAGTTTTAACGTAGGCTAGATCCTACGCCCCTCAGCTTGTGAGGCACTATTGACTTCGCTATTCAGCCGTAGGGAATACGCTAAGAGAATCTAATGCAATACTTAAGGGAGGATTTGACATTTGTTAAATTTTTATAAGGATAACTTGGCATTTTAATCGAACATTCCAGTAGAAGAACATTCGGAAGTGGTTGGCCTCTACGTTGGCCCGGGAGACCAGTAATGTTGCGGCAGTGGCTGCGACCTGAAACCGACTAACCCCGGCGAAATCACCAAAACACATGCACTGGAATCCCCTCGGACAACCGGAGGCATATGCACGGCCTCACCGAGAGGCCCCGTGCTGGTTGTGGGAGCAGGCCCATACCCAACAGTGCTCGGCTAGGAATGCCAAAGACAGGAAAACTGTCTGGGCAAGGGACGGGACGCCTTGAATATTTCTGCCTACCCCATCTCTATGTTATATTTCATATATCGAAAATGCAGGTCCCGGAATGGACCTAGGAAACCCCTGTTCGACGGATGGTGGTACGTCATGCAGGTTGGCTACTACTCCTCTTATGGGCAGGGTGAACAACGACAGGCCATGCTCAAGTGGTCAATCTGTGACTGGTCGTCCTTGTAGGGGTGCGAAGGGCCATCCTAAACAAGCCCTGATTGTTTTACAGTTGAATGTCTCTGGAATACGGCAAAAGGCAAGCGAAGTAACCAAAATACTCCACGAACGGAAAGTGGATGTCGCATTATTCCAAGAAACGCTTCTTAAGGAAAAGCCATTTCATATCACTGGCTACTCGTTATATCATTGCAAGTGTGACCAGCGATGTTGAGGTCTTGCCACAGCGGTCCGGAACAATTTAAATATGGTTCTATATGAAGTCAAGTGTTACAGCAACACTGATAATGTCAACGTGAGAGTTTTCAAAGGCGATGTTGGCTTTACAATCACGAACGTCTATAACACGCCCAGAAACCCAATCACACTTCCAATTGGGGAAGATACACATTTGGTAGAACGATAATAGCAGGAGACTTTAACGCACAGTCTCCTGACTGGGGCTATGCCGAACGAAACTCGTCAGGCCTCTACATCGAGGATGTCTGTATAAATACGAATCTCATCAGGCTGCATAACGCAGACAGTGAACCGACACTGCTGCACACGGGACACAGCACGGAGTCCCGCCCAGATCTAACGCTAGTATCAGCTGACCTAGAGTCAAGGTATAGACTGGAAGTATTAAAGGATGTATGAAGTGACCATCTTCCAACCCTAATCGAATTTGTACTAGGTGCGGGCAAATCTAGATTTGAAAGAAGGCATTGGCTGTTCCGTAAGGCCAATAAGCTCACATACGAGGCCGAGAGTGAGACCAAGCTCGCTCTTCTGGATGTTGCAGGAGACAACATGGATTCCACATACGAGAAGTTAATTGACACAATTCTTGGGGTCCCGAGGTTAACAATCACAAGAACAAACGGAAAACAGAAGTTCAGACCTTACTTTGACAATAGCCTGGCAGTCATGGTTAAACAACGAGTGAAAGCACGGAAAAAGGCCGCCAGGCTAAAGACGCCCGAAGCTCGCAGGCTGAAGCCACGGAAGCTGTCGACAAAGCGAAGAAGGAAAAGTGGGTAAATACGTGCGAAAAACTTGACCTCGTAGACGGGAGGAAAGTTTGGCGGCTCATAGATGCACTATCAGGCGCAGGAAAAACCTACAACTTTAACCCTTTGGTGACGCCTAAGGGCCAAAGGGCTAGTGATGTAAGGCGTACACGTGCGCTGAACAATTACTTTGCCCAGGTTAAGAAGAAAGGCGCCATATCTGATTTTAGGCGAACGATCAACTAAATGCGCAGGGAGGGCTCAAGGAGACAATGCATGGGCCCTCAACCATAAATTTTCTCGGGCCCCTTCACAATGACAGAATTGCAAACCGCTCTCAATAAGTGCAAAGCTGGCAAAGCACAAGGTCCAGATAAAGTTCACAATGGAATGCTCACACATCTGGGCACGACAGGTCGAATAAAACTATTGAGTTTTATTAATAGAATTTGAACAACAGACATGCTGCCGAAGCTGTGGAAAAAGGCAGCAATAACCCCAGTTCCCAAATAGGGGAAACCAGGCGAACACCAGTCCAGATACCGACCAATATCCCTCACATCGTGTGTGGGTAAAGTAGCTGAAGGGTTAGAGAACGCACGGCTCTACTGGTTCCTCGAGAAGTCCAAAAGGATTCCAAAGACTCAGGGTGGGTTCCGAAAGGGACGCCAAAAGATGGACCAGGCTCTCCGTTTAATGTTTAATTCAGACAATTACAAACGAATTCCAAATGAGGAATCCCACCCTTGCCATGTTCTTCGATCTGAAGCAATCATACGAAAAGGTGTGGCGTGGAGGGCTACATTATAAGATACATCAGTTAGATGTTACTGCAAACATTTACGGCTGGATAAAATCGTATCCCACGGACAGAACGATCAAAACCCGAGCTGGAAAAACATTGTCTAACGAAGTACGCCTGGAGGACGGACTACCGCAGGGCTCCAAGCACATCTGTACATTGTTCTTAGCCTACGTCCACGACCTACAAGGCATTCTCGAATTACAGAATGCCATGTTTGCTGACGATCTGGCTATATGGATTTCTGGAAAACACGTTGCAACACTGCAGAACCGGCTGCAGGAAGATCTGAATCGAATCGAAGATTATGCCAACAGATGGCGCCTAGTGGTTAACACGGAGAAAATGTTCCATTCCATTTTTTCGAATGGACGGCATGCTCTGAAGCACGAGGTGGTGCCTCTGATATGCGGGAAAAGGTTGAACTTGGATCGGACGCCAACGTACTTGGGAATCAAGTTGGATCAGAAAGTCCAACTACATAGCCATGTAAGTGAATTGTGTGCCAAAGCCACAGCTAAACTGTCCCTGGTGAAGAAATTAGCCAGTACTAGTTGGGGCGCGGACGCAAGGTAACTGAGTGCTCTTTCTCTCGGTAGTGTGAGGGGTGCCATTGACTACAGCCTTCTGGTCCAGGCCTTTGCGAGCCGTACGGCTCTAGAGGGCCTGGGCTGAACACAGAAACAAGCTCTACGTTTTGTATGCGGCACGTTACGTACCACACCTATGCACAGCCGCCGTGGAAAATATGTCAAACGTAGAATCCCTGGCGATAAGTCGAGAAAGGCAATCATGACCACGGTGGAGCGATACCGTTGGTTGGAGCATAACGTACCCTGTGCCAATTACAAGACCAATGGGTAAAGCGAACATGACTGAAAGACCATCCTTTATGAATATGGTCCACGAATAAGAAGACACAGTACCCATACTCAAGCACAAGGAACGAATGGAACTGGTCCCTGCTCGAGGAACACATGAAAGCTTTGACTTGCCTGAACTAAGTTTGAAACTGGCAAATACGGTGGTGACAAAAGCCAGTCCTGTTGAGCTCAAGCTAAACGAAACTTTGAAAAAATCGAGGCATATGGCGACAGCGTGATAAGAGTCTTCATGGACAGCTCACGTTTCAAGGATGTTAGAAGTGGATACAGAGTACTTATTTAATACCCCCAACCTGTAACCGACAGTACTGGACTGTCGGGACCGAGATGATCTGCATACAGTAGTCACGACGTCGAACTGGAGGCAATCTTCAGGGGTTTGAAAGAAGTGCGCTGACGTCGAAGTCTTCACCGATTCACGGTTTCCGCTCGAGACTGTGGGTCGAATCTCTCTGGAGGCGAAAACGGTCAGTGTAATTTTGGAAACAGTTGGTAAAATCCTAGCACGTGGCGGAAATGTAATCCTTCAGTGTATCACTGGGCACAGTGGCGAGCCTCATTCATACAGGGTCGATAAGCTAGCGATAGATGGGTCCGCTCAGCCCCAACCCGACCACCCGATGACCCAGCTGGGGGTCAGATCGTGGCTTAAAGACCATTTCCGAGAGAAATGGCTTCAGGGGTGGGCATCTGGTAACACGGCCAGAAAAGTATACCAGTAGATGCCGCGACTGAGCCAAAGCAACCTCTGGTGGGATATTGAACGTAGCAATCAGACGCTCATAAACAGAATGAGAACTGAACATTGTCCAATACGAAGCTACTTGTAGAAGTTTAACACTAGAAGGGAACTGGTCTGTCGGCTGTGTGGCCACCCGGAGTAGACGGTGGCCCATGTACTCGAAGAGTGCCCTGAGCTGTGCGGGGAGTTAGGAGGAGAAGTCCAGGTACCTGCAGAGGAGTACCTCTATGGCGATGCCCGCTTGATGAGGCTCGCATGCGATAAAATGAACCGGGTCCTAAGAGCCTAGAGCGTACATTTTTGTCGATTAAATTGATTATGTAGTCATATTATGAAGAAAAACATTTGAGTAGAAAGTTATATTTTTTCAAAAAATGAAATAACTAAAGAGATTCATGTGGGATTTTGGCAGTTACAGAAGTTGGAAAAACGGATATGATTCTTGGTAATTTGTATAATTTGCTGGACTTCAAAATTTCCCCTTCAAATTATAGCATTCCGATTCAAAGTATCTCACATGACATGTTCAAGCAAGTGTCACGGTCGTATGGTTTGGTTTGAGAATAACATGGCTTAAAAGTAGCGAGAATGTGTAAACAAGTCGTGAACACAACTTCACGTGGACGGATTTGAGAACTGGGATCATGGGAGAGTTTTGGTCAGCGGGCATGAGAGAGGTCAGGAGAGACGAGTGTGTGTGATAGGAAGTCAGAGTGGAGACTGGACAAGTAGAAAGTTGAGCATTGTCCAATATGGTCAGACTGGACCGAGTTGCACTTGGATGTGAAGAGTAAAGGCTGAGGGGTATACACAGCGAGGAAGAAGGACTGAGATGTATGGATCTTGCATAACATGAAAACCCACTATAAAGTTGTCAATTATATATTTCATGCATGTCGAAAAATTGATGTAATTAAACTTGCATTTGAAACGACTCCAGTGTTGATGACTATTTCTAATGTACAGTGTGGTTGATATCTGTGGCTAAGGGCGGACCTCGATCCACCTAGACAATGAAACCGCCACAGCAAGGACTATTTTACCTCTTGGGTAAAAAAAAATGATTTAGTCAATTCAAGCCCATTTGATTTTTTCAAGTTTGTTAAGATATTTCATCTCGAAGTTACCCTGCCTAAAATAATGTCATTAATTTTAATTCAAACATTTTTTACACATGTCATTGGTATTGCGAGTAAAAGCATCTCAAATATAAAATTAATGAAAAACTAATAACAACAAATAATAAATGCACCAAGAATGACTAATTTATAGCTTTTTTTAGCTATTGAAAATGGCATGGCTGACAATATTTGTACATCAAATATTGTAAAATCAGTAAAAGAAGAAAACTTGAAATTTATCTAAGAAATGGAAGCTTTTCTAAATTGTTCTAATATTAAAATGGATTGTTCCCTAATTACTGCTTTTTTAATACAAATTCTTTTCTCTATATCCTCAAACTATTTTTATCGGGGGCGGTGGGAAGTAGGGTGGCAAATGTGGTTTCTGCCCCAAGCCGCTTATACTTGGAAATACAACACAAAGATAATCTACAACGCTAAATTATACGGATAGGAAAAAACGTTTTCTTATTCCGTATGCTAGAACAAACACATACCAATTCACGTTCTTTTTATCCGGAATTCGGATGTACTTTTTTGCCTGAGGAAACAAGCAGTTCTAACAACATGATGTCGAGCTAACATCTTAAGTTCAGTAGCTCTAAAAACATGATGTCAAGTTAACATCTTAAGTTCAGTAGCTCTAACAACATGATGTCGAGCTAACATCTTAAGTTCAGTAGCTCTAACAACATGATGTCGAGCTAACATCTTAAGTTCAGTAGCTCTAACAACATGATGTCGAGCTAACATCTTAAGTTCAGTAGCTCTAACAACATGATGTCGAGCTAACATCTTAAGTTCGGTAGCTCTAACAACATGATGTCGAGCTAACATCTTAAGTTCAGTAGCTCTAACAACATGATGTCGAGCTAACATCGTAAGTTAAGTAGTTGTAACAACATGATGTCGAGCTAACATCTTAAGTTCAGTAGCTCTAACAACATGATGTCGAGCTAAAATCTTAAGTTCAGTAGCTCTAACAACATGATGTCGAGCTAACATCTTAAGTTCAGTAGCTCTAACAACATGATGTCAAGTTAACATCTTAAGTTCAGTAGCTCTAACGACATGATGTCGAGCTGACATCTGAAGTTCAGTAGCTCTAACAACATGATGTCGAGCTAACATCTTAAGTTCAGTAGCTCTAACAACATGATGTCGAGCTAACATCTTAAGTTCAGTAGCTCTAACAACATGATGTCAAGCTAACATTGTAAGGTCAGTACTTTTAACAACACGATGTCTAGCTAACATCTTAAGTTTAGTAGTTCTAATAACACGATTTTGAGCTAACATCATAGACATATACACAAAAGATTTATAGATAGAAAACAGTAACTTGTTTAAAAAGAAAATTTTATTTGATTCTATAATTTCTGTAAGTGCAAGATATTTAAAAAAAGAGCCATGGAAAAAAAGATAATGATTTTGACTGCAGGGTGTTTTTAGTATTGGCCGCTGAGATGTTGAGTCTGACAACCCAGTCTATGTTAAAGGTGACCTAGCCACGGCAATTTTATTAAGGGCTTCTACAGTGATATACGTTGTTTTCATGAGATCTTGTCGTTTTGTCACCTTGTCGTTTTGTCCCCTAGTCGTTTTGTCCACTTGTCGTTTAGTCACCTTGTCATTTTGTCACCTTGTCGTTTTGTCGCCTTGTCGTTTTGTACACTTGTCGTTTTTGTCATTGAACCAGAAATGAGATATAGTTTAAAAAACACATTTTCTTTTGCTAAATAAATCTTGGAATCATTTCGGGAAAATATGGAGAACGTGCGTAACCCCACAATCCTTGCAGTAGTCATGGAGACCAAAGTTATCATTGATTAATTTTCAATTTTCAATGGCAGGGGCAAACAATTGCAATATCGAGGAAGGTTGGTTTCTATAATTTAGTCAACCGTTTAAATTCTGTGATTGGAACAAAAAGTGTAGAGCAGAGGTGTCCAAAGTCCGACCCTCAGGCCAAAATCGGTCTGCGATGAAAATTAGCTGGCCTGCGGACTCATATTAAATAAGCAATAGATTCGTGAATTTTTATCTGTAACTCTGATATAAGAAAACAAAGAAAAACATTTAATTATCTCATGTATTCAGTACCAAACACAAAAACCTCCAAAGAAGGAACAAAATTGATGTCTTTTTATATTTACAACAAAAAGAAGTTTTTTAAAGTTTTTTTTTAATGCTGACTTACTCTACATATTATTAATTTGTGGAATGCTATTAGTTAGGATTGGACGTTTCGGTTCGCATGTGTGGTGTACACCACATGACGTAATAGTTGACTTTTGCCCTTGTTAATTAATCATGTTAATTAGTGTACCGGTGGCGTGTGGTAATTATTTTAGACATGCTAATTAGTATCTCATGACTCTCATGTTTTTATACAACATTTGTTAGTGTACTTAATTAATTAATTTGGATGACATGTTCATTAGAACGTGTGGCGGGAAATTCAAATTTTCTGGTGTTTAAAGAGATATAATCGTGTATTTGTATATAATGGTTAAGTTATTTCCCCTTAAGTTTTATTATTTTTTAATTTAATTATTAACTTTTTAAATTATATATTTAATATGACGACAACAAGACCACTAAGACAGTACAAGGTTAAACATAAACAAGTATCGTACAATTTTTACTGTTTATTTTTCATATAAATTTTCCGTTTCAAATTTTTGTATACATTTTGTAAATAGTACATTTAATTTAAGTGCAAATAATTTTTAAGTACAAGCAATATACAGTATATACATTTAATTGAAGTACAAGGCATATTTAAGTTATGTACAGTTGATTTAAACATTTGAAAATAGTACATTTAAGTTCAAAATATATATATTATATTTAAATATTTGTAAAGAGTATATTTCATTTAAGTAAAAGCCAAATATACGTACAAGATATCAAAAATTATTTTTCTTTACATATTAATTATTTATATCACAATCTTTTAAGTCGTCTAGTCAAAGTCATGTATGTTAAATGTGTCCTAGGGTTCCGATAAACTAAATTGCTAGAGAAGATGTCGTCACGTTGTCGGATTGAACCTGCCTTTTTATATAAAAAATAATGAAAGGGAATTCCTGTGTTGTCTGTATGTATAAATAAAAGAACCCTGTGTTTTGAACCCAATGTTTTCCCCACCTCTTGCTTGCTGTGATGTGAGAACTTTCATGAAAGTGTCTTTGTCTAATGCGTTGTGTTGCTTTGTGAACCCCTTTGTACTTGTCTTGTTGTAGTCCCCGAAACAGTGATAAGTCTTACTACAAAGGGATACCATACTCTCCCCCTCATACTCTAATTTAAAAAGCCCCGGAGTTCTTTTCTCATACAATTTCCTATCCCTACATTCCTGACAATCTAACGGTACAGCGCCCTTGCCTTGTTTAAAAAGATCCCTATGAAAAAAACAAACTTTACAGTTGAACCGTTTGTCATAGTCGTCATAAAAGTCATGTCTCAGATGGGGCCTAACAGCGTCAGCTAAGTCCTGTGTCGTAAGGGCCAAATATAAACTGTCCGTATCCATCTCTATAAACCTATCTATGAAATCATAATAAAACTATAATAACATCCTAAGTTTTCCGTACTGATAAACAAAAAAACCTATCTGGAGAGGGAGATCCCATAAAATAAATTTCCGTTAAACCTCTATCTCGTAAACGTCGTCACCCAGGTGTGTCACTTTTTAAAAATCAAGGTTAATTTAAGAGGGGACTAATAACATTACCGCTACAGTACGAAATGTCTGCGTGTTTCGCCTTGTTTGTCAATATCTTACCGTAAGCCGCGTTTCCTAACAACTTCATAGTTTTACGTTTTATGGCGAAAACTTCATCTCTATCCCCTAGTCGTCGCGGGTCAGTTACCTTATCCCCAAAAGTTTTAAAACAAGTCTCCGGATTGTATTCAACTACTTGATACATTTTTGTAACCACCAACCAATGGGTCAAATACCAATGTAATAAAGGAGTAGCTAATAAAACTTTTCCCCACTATAACTTCCTATCAACTTGCGCCGGGAGCATGGCAATAGGTTGTTTTTACATGCGTACTGATGCATGAAAGGACCTATGTCGTTTCGTGTCACGTTCACATTTTAAAAAATTGGTGTTATCTCACTAAAGTGTTCTTTTAAATTATCGGAGACGTTAATGTCACATTCAACCAGTCCAAAACAGGTGTCGTTAAAAACAGCGTCGATGATCTGTTTATCTGTCAGGGGCCATATTTTACCATAAGAGGGTTTTAGTAGTTTGGTTGTGGAACGGTCTATTCGTTTTAAAAAGTTTTTAATTTCTATGTTTTCTTTTATTTTAGCTTCTTCCATTCACACTTCCACATACATATAACTTTTACTTTAACAGTCTCGGTCAAATATTTGGTAATGTCCGTCATCGTTTTAAACAACTCTGTGAGAGGTTTGTTGTTAACTGGGTTTATTTTCATGTGTCTGGTAAGCGGGCAGTCTGGATGACCGTGAAATACACATCAATGAAATTGGTAGGCGGTTCGCTCGGTCGCGTCCCATCCACCCTAATATGTCTACTACCTAAACTCATCTCGCCCTCATTAAACTCTGTCTGCAATGGATTACTAAAGTTACTGGAAACCCAATCTAACCTCTGTCTACTTTGTTGTCCATAATAATTTGTCTTTCGGGGCCTAAAACCGTCCTCACTATTTCTAAAAACTGGAAAGTCTGTCGGCATTGGTTGTGTGAGGGACCATAAATATAACGCGTTCGCGTCGTACCCTTTAATCTCCTGAACAACTTTATACCTATTTACTCTAATAAAAGTCTGACGCTTTTCATGGTACCTATGAAAAATAATGGACGGCCCACCCTTTATATTATTTCTAATGGCTTTATGAAGAGCATCATCCCTCTTGGAACATAAAGAAAATGAACACCAGGTGGTAGTGTTTTAAAAAGATACTTTAAAGTTACCCCTGGAACGGAAATGGAATCTTTAAACATATCTACCCCCATTTCTTTATAAAATGTTTACCCGTCTTTTTAACGCCTTTAAAAACGGAACTACATCTTTATTGTTGTACCAAACTAAAAAGTCTTTTAAAGTTGACATCCCTTCCACCACCCAAATCCTTTGACATAACGCGTACTCGTCCATTGAAGTATTTATTTTTTTAATGGAAGAAAAAAAAGTCGAATGGGGAGGTAATTGAGTTTCATTTAAATTATCTAGATTTTTAATGTATTCATAACAAAAAAAAGCCCTTGCTTTTCTTAACTTTATATGCCGCTGGGTACTTGCTATAACTAAACCCCGGAGCTAAATAATTTATAATGTCTATTTCTATTAATCCGGAAGTTACAATTGAACAACGTTATCTCAAGTAGAGTGTGTTCTTTCGTTGACCTGATCGTTGTCTTGGCGTGTGTAACCTATTACAAGAGTGGAAAAAGACTGAACTCTCGCTACAAGGTGGCTTGGTTCAACCTGATGGAAGTGATACAGACTACAACGAACCACGGGACGACCATTGCGATTATACTTCTTAGTGGAATCTTGAGAACGAGGTTACGCCTAGCAGGCATGCATAGCCTTGAACTCTTGATTTAATTGTGTGTATTTGTCTTGTTATTATTTCTGGATCAGGATCTTCATCATGGACTCCTGTTTTGCTAAGGATTGCTCCATCAAATGAACAGTCTAAGACTTTGATGCGTCCATTGATGAACATTTAAATGAAATGTGTGTGTGTAACTATATTTAGGAAGATTTAGAGTACAATGTGTTTTATGTAATTGTTGAACATGTTTGTAAAGCGCTGTGAGCCCAGCTGTAGGCTGGGGTACTGCGCTATATAAGTGATCAAATAATAATAATAATAATAATAATAATAAATAATAATTGATGGGTGCTACCTCGATATCTGGTTTTAAATTGTCACCATTGGGTAAAGTTACTTTGGCACGCACGTGTAAAAATGTATTCAACAAATCCAAATAAACCTCACCCTTTCGTCATTTTAGATATATATAATAATTAAATAAAAATATTTTGAAGATCACTCAATACACAAAATAATTTTTTTTTACATTTAAATTTTTTTTAACAGGGGGAAATAACTTAACCATTAAATACAAATACACGATTATTGCCCTTTAAACACAAGCAAATTTGAATTTCCCGCCACACTCTCTAACTAACATTTCGTATAACAACATGACACTTACAATATCCTAATGAACAAATGTTGTATAGCAACATAACACTCATGACCTGCTAATTAACATGTCTAACATAATTAAAATGTCTAACATAATTACCATGCCCCACCGGTACACCAATTAACTTGTCTAACACTAATTAACAATATTAATTACTGCACGCTAAGGGCATAGGTAAACTATGAAGTCATGTGGTGTACCACCACAGACATGATAATCTAATCGTGCAATACTAACTACTAATGCTCCACTATTTTCAAACAAAATGGACACCATTGAAGTGGTTGGAAATAAAAATGATGCATATAATACTTGGCGTACCGATGGTCACGGGTTCGAATCAATGTCAAGGCAAGGATTTGTTCCCGGTGTAACAGGCCAGATTAAACCCCTGACCAGAATATACCCGGGTATAATCTGGCCTAGGTCAGAATATACCCCCGGGGTTAAACTGGCCTAGGCCAGAATATAGCACCCCAGGCCAGAATATACCCCCCAGGCCAGAATATACCCCTTTGACAACATGAGGATATATAGTAAAAAATGAATGAATAACTTTATAAACTCTCTTTTGATGTTTTAGCTCTATCAGATAGTTAAATTCTTTTTTAAAGCAGCAAAATTGTTTTTGTAAAATAAAATAATAATTAATTATCAAATATTATCCTATGAATGAAAGGAGTATGATTTTTTATTTGAAAATAATACTCTCGCTTTGTCGTTTTTAAAATAAGAAATCTTAAAAAATCTAAAAAGTTACAGTCCAAACATATATATATATATATATATATATATATATATATATATATATATATATATATATATATATATATATAATAGTAGACCCGTCGTGCGTTGCAACAATCAAAGTAAAAAGGAATAAATTTAAAGAAACCAATGAGTGGTATGTTTAAAAATAATTATGAAGAAATCTTCGTGGAAGTGTGAAAAAAAAATCCAAGTTTCATAGCAAACGGATAAATAAATTAATAATTAAATAGCGTAAAAAAGAAGAAACGATATTAAGGGCCCCGGCCCCAAAATTAGTGATATTATAGTTTTTTTTATTGCCATTGTACTCATTTCTTAAACGTTTAAGATATTATTCACTATTCAGTAATTAACAATCTTGACAAATAATGACATTTGTATCCATTATTATACAAATTGAAAATAAACAGGTGTTTTGAACTTTATATCTTGCCCAGAATGGGCCATGGGGCCCTTTATGTTGTTTTTATATATTGTAAATATATATTCCTCAATATCGTGTATAATTGAATAGGGAATACAATGATTAAAGTTCAGTAAAAATATTTTTTCGAAGGAATGAAAATTAAGAGTTCAGTGCCCTTTAGTAATATAGGCTCTTAAGTTTTTATATTCTAAGTTTTGTCAAAATCCAGTTTTTTTCTCAATATCTAACTCTTAAACTACTTTTTATAAACCTACAATAGGGGGAAAATAGCATTAAGGGGCCCTGGCCCATTCGGTGCAAGAGGTCAATTTCAAAAACCTGTTCATTTTAGTTCATTTTTATTGTGGCTATATTTCTCAAGCTCTTTAAAAAGTAAATAGGAAAAATATCTTAAACATATACGAAAAAAGATATTTGGGGCCCCGGCCACGAAGATATTGGCATTAGAAGTGCAGTGTCTATAGAATTTTAATATAGGCTACCAAGTTTTTGTGTGCAAAGTGTGGTGAAGATCTATTCATTTACTAAGTACCTAACGTAGAAACTATTTTTTATATAGCTCATATAAGATAAAAACGACATTAAGGGTCCCAGGGCCCATTCTGGGCAAGATATAAAGTTCAAAACATCTGTTCATTTCAATTATTATAATAATTGATACATGTGTCATAATTTGTCAAGATTGTTAATGACTGAATGGTGAATAAAATCTTAAACGCTTAAAAAATGTGAATTTTTGGGCCCCCAGCCCCAAAGGAATGAATATTAGCAGTTTAGTGCCCTATAGTATTTTAATATTGGCTATCAAGTTGTCATATACACATTTTGGTTAAGATCCAATAATTTACACAGTAGCTAAAGCTTAAACTAATTTTATATAGCTCGTATAAGCAAAACATGACGATATGGACCCCCGCGCCCCATGAGTGTTAAATTTTGAAAAAAGTGATAGTTACCATCCCGGGAGCATACTCAACAGTCTTGAAAAGTTTCATGACGATCAGGTGAATGGTTTAGACAGCTATAAAGGACATTCATACACACACAAACATATTTAAATATTTATATATATATAAATATATATATACTTGAAAAATACCCGCACTTTGTAGCGGGAGTGTGCTGACCCTTTATCCAAGTATTAGGTGATGGTTATTACAATTTTTATTTGCCAAGTTAAATTTCAGATTCAACTATTTAGTTAAAATCTTATGAGAAACAGAGATATGCCATTTTACCGCGTGAGTTGTTTTCACTTAATGCAGTGCCTTTTAACATAACCTTACTATTCAAAAGATATGACTTATTAAATAATGATTCTTGCCGACCATAATAACTAAATTTACAATTTCATTCCCACTTGTACAAAATTAAACATAACTTATATGTTTTCCGAAAGAGCTCTACCACCCTCGTCACTAAAAAATTTAATATATAATTACGGAACTGCATCGTATCACAATTGTAAGTTATATAATATTTGTAACCACGTCTATGAGATAAAGAACATGTGGCACTATCCCTTTAAAAAGCAAAAGCTAATTGACTCTCAGCGCAAATAAACAAAATTATAAATGTACTTTCTAAAATACTATTTTAAAAAAAAACGGTCGAATTAAAATTATATAAAAAAATGTGCACACCATATTTAGACAAATAGAAAGCTGGCCGCATAAAATAAAGTCTTGTTATAAAGTAAATGTACTGGACCAAAATAACTCTTCATTTGGACGTATTTATAATTGTCTGAACAGGGAAATAATATTTAACATTTTTATGTCTCTATATTTGACGATTTATATTTACGGTTTATAAGCAATGTGTATAATTTCAAAAAGGAATCTTTTTTTTTGTTCCCTATTTCGGATAAGGCATCATATTTTGTAAATTATATTCAATGCACACAAACACACACCAGATTTTATATCTGAAAAATAAAATACATTTTAAAAAAAAGATTCAACCGTCTGTTAATAAGCGCATCTTAAAAATGATTAAAAGGCAATTTTAGAAATAGCCTATGCTATTGTGAATACAAAGGAATGAACATAAAAACATATTCAATTCGCAATTCATATTAATTAAGCGTTTTCTGAATCACTTCATTAAATTTAGTCAAATTTTGTTAATACGTTCGGTAGCGAAAGTTTATAATGTATAGTGTATATAAAGCTTAAGTAAACAGTTTTAAAGTGAACGTTTATTTGACATAGGCCATCACTTTCAACATAAAATAAACTCGCTACATCTATGGTTTTTAATTAAATGTCGAGATATGAATTAAATTTTTAAAAATCCCAATTTTATTCATTGCATGTAAAATATTAATACAATGCATCGTGAAAATAATTGAAATAAAATAATTTAAACGAATATGTAATATATAAAGCTCAGTTGATATTTTTATGTTTGTTTGTTTGTATCCATTAAAAAAAGGCCACTGCTTTGTTGACATTTTTCCAAAAGATCTCTGCCACTGTCGTCACTAAAAAAGCTCTTATATATTTACGACACTGCAATGTAACACAATTGTAATTAATACAATATTTGCAACAGCGTCTATGAGATAAAGATAATAAAGATAAATAAAAAAAAATAGGCTATATTCCTAATTTTAAAAAAACAAACAAAACAAATCAATTTTATGTTAAAAATGCATGTGAAACCATCAAAATAATCGATTTTAAAAATGGCCTATGTTAATCAATCATCAAAGGAATGAACATAACATATTTAATTCGCAATACAAAATAATTAAGCGTTTTCAGGATCACTTTATTTAGTTTAATCTACTTTTGTTAATAAGTCCGGTAGCCTAAGTTTAAATAGTATAAGTGTATAGGTTATGTAAAAGACAACAGCTTATGTAAAAGACAAACAAAATATAAATGTTATATTAATTGGACACAGCTAAATTTAAGATGCGTACACGAAAATGTGCGCACAGCAATCAGGCGATAAAAGATTTTAAAACGTGCACCGCTAAAAATTAAGCCTTGAAAAAAATACTGACACAATTATTACATAAATAGGTTTTTCATTAAATGTCGAGTTATGGAACAGAAAATAATTAAAACAAATTCGCAATTAAATTTAAACGTGTAAACAATTAAATATAATGCATCGTGTGGCAGTTGTAATTAAATATGTTTACGTGCCTATCTAATATATAGAAAGTAACAGTAAAGAAAATGACAATTCTTTGTACTACACAGCTCAAATTATGAAGCGTACACGAAAATGTGCGCACCGTAGTTAGATATTATAATATTTTTTCAAATGCGCACGGCTGAAAATAAAGTATTGGCATTGGGGAAAAAAACGTCACCAAAAGTAACTCGCTTTGAACGGCATTTGAACGTCCGCGTAAATTTGTTCGATACAGAAATGAGGTTAAATTTTTTATTCTTTGTCTCTGCATTTTCCGATTATTTAATTTACGGCATTCGGGCAAAAGGGACAATTACAAAAACTAACTTAAAACCACCTTTAGGGTAAAAGGAACCGTCCTGCCAAATTTGGTACCCGTCCGTCATTTGGTTTTTCCGTGATTGTCTAACAGAAAGTCGAAAAGTGAAACATACAAACATACAAACACCAACTGAGCTTTATATATTAGACTAGAGAAATACCCGCACTTTGTAGCGGGAGTGTGCTGACCCTTTATCCAAGTATTAGTTGCTGGTTATTACAATTTTTATTTGCCAAGTTAAATTTCATATTCATCTATTTAGTTAAAATCTTATGAGAAACAGAGATATGCCATTTTACCGCTTGAGTTGTTTTCACTTAACGCAGTGCCTTTTAACATAACCTTACTATTTAAAAGATATGATTTATTAAATAATGATTCTTTCCGACCATAATAACTAAATTTACAATTTCATTCCCACTTGTACAAAATTAACATACCTTATAGTTTTTTCCGAAAGAGCTCTACCACCCTCGTTACTAAAAAAATTAATATATAATTACGAAACTGCATCGTATCACAATTGTAAGTTAGATAATATTTGTAACCACGTCTTTGAGATAAAGAACATGTGGCACTATCCCTTTAAAAGGCAAAAGCTAAGTGACTCATAACGCAAATAAACAAAATTATAAGTGTACTTTCTAAAATACTTAAAAAAAACAAAAAACCGGTCGTATTAAAATAATATAAAAAAAATGTGCACACCATATTTAGACAATATAGAAAGCTGGCCACATAAAATAAAGTCTTGTTATAAAGTAAATGTACTGGACCAAAATAACTCCTCCTTTTGGCGTATTCATAAATGTATTAACAGGGAAATAATATTTAACATTTTTTATGTCTCTATATTTTACGATTTATATTTACGGTTTATAAGCAATGTGTATAATTTCAAAAAGAAATCATTATTTTCCCCAATTTCGGATAAGGAATCATATTTTGTAAATTATATTCAATGCACACACACACCAGATTTTATATCTTAAAAATAAAATAAAAATGAAAAAAAAAGTTTCTGTTAATAAGTGCATCTTAAAAATGATTAAAAGGCAATTTTGGAAATGGCCTATGCTATTCTGAATACAAAGGAATGAACATAAAAACATATACAATTTGTAATTCATATTAATTAAGCGTTTTCAGGATCACTTCATTAAATTTAGTCAAGTTTTGTTAATAAATTCGGTATCGAAACTTTATAATGTACAGTGTATATAAAGCTTAAGTAAACTGTTTTAAAGTGTAAGTTTATTTGACATAGGCCATCACTTTCAACATAAAATAAACTCGCTACATCTATGGTTTTTAATTAAATGTCGAGTTATGAATTAATTTTTTAAAATATTAATACAATGCATCGTGAAAATAATTGAAATAAAATAATTTAAACGCATATCTAATATATAAAGCTCAGTTTATATTTTTATGTTTGTTTGTTTGTATCCATTAAAAAAAGGCCACTGCTTTTTTGAAATTTTCCGAAAAGATCTCTGCCACTGTCGTCACTAAAAAAGCTCTTATATATTTACGACACTGCATCGTAACACAATTGTAATTAATACAATATTTGCAACAGCGTCTATGAGATAAAGATAATAAAGATAAATAAAGAAATTAGGTAATTTAGGCAAATTAATTTTATGTTAAAAACGGATGTGAAACCATGACAATAATTGATTTTAAAAATGGACTATGTTAATCCATCATCAAAGGAATGACCATAACATATTCAATTCGCAATACAAAATAATTAAGCATTTTCAGGATCACTTTATTTAGTTTAGTCTACTTATGTTAATAGGTCCGGTAGCCTAATTTTAAATAGTATAAGTGTATAGGTTATGTAAAAAACAATAGTTTATGTAAAAGACAAACAAAATATAAAAGTTATATTAATAGGACACAGCTAAATTTAAGATGCGTACACGCAAATGTGCGCACAGTAATGAGGCGATAAAAGATTTTAGAACGCGCACCGCTAAAAATGAAGCCTTGAAAAAAATACTGACACAAATTATTACATAAATAGGTTTTTATTAAATGTCGAGTTATGGAACAGAAAATAATTAAAACAAATTCGCAATTAAATTTAAACGTGTAAACAATTAAATCTAATGCATCGTGTGGCAGTTGTAATTAAATATGTTTACGTGTCTATCTAATATATAGAAAGTAACAGTAAAGAAAATGACAATTCTTTGTACTTCACAGCTCAAATTATGAAGCGTACACGAAAATATGCGCACCGTAATTAGACATTATAATATTTTTTGAATGCGCACCGCTGAAAATAAAGTATTGGGGAAAAAAATGTCACCAAAAGTAACTCGCTTTGAACGGCATTTGAACGTCCGCGTAAATTTGTTCAATACAGAAATAAGGTTAACTTTTTTTATTCTTTGTCTCTGCATTTTCTGATTATTTAATTTACGGCATTCGGGCAAAAGGGACAATTACAAAAACTAACTTAAAACCACCTTCAGGAAAAAAGGAACCGTCCTGCCAAATTTGGTCCCCGTCCGTCATTTGGTTTTTCCGTGATTGTCTAACAGAAAGTCGAAAAGTGAAACATACAAACATACAAACAACTGAGCTATATATATTAGACTAGAAAAATACCCGCACTTTGTAGCGGGAGTGTGCTGACCCTTTATCCAAGTATTAGTTGCTGGTTATTACAATTTTTATTTGCCAAGTTAAATTTCAGAATCATCTATTTAGATAAAATCGTATGAGAAGCAAAGATATGCCATATTACCGCGTGACTTGTTTTCACTTAATGCAATGCCTTTTAACATAACCTTACTATTTAAAAGATATGATTTATTAAATAAAGATTCTTGCCGACCATAATAACTAAATTTACAATTTCATTCCCACTTGTACAAAATTAACATAACTTACAGGTTTTCCGAAAGAGCTCTACCCCCCTCGTCACTCAAAAATTTAATATATAATTACGAAACTGCATCGTATCACAATTGTAAGCTATATAATATTTGTAACCACGTCTATGAGATAAAGAACATGTGACATTATCCCTTTAAAAGGCAAAAGCTAAGTGATTCATAGCGCAAATAAACAAAATTATAAATGTGCTTTCTAAAATAATTTTAAAAAAAAACTGATCGCATTAAAATGATATAAAAAATGTGCACACCATATTTAGACAATATAGAAAGCTGGCCGCATAAAATAAAGTCTTGTTATAAAGTAAATGTACTGGACCAAAATAACTCCTCCTTTTGACGCATTCATAAGTGTGTGTACAGGGAAATACTATTTAACATTTTTATGTCTCTATATATTAAGATTTATATTTACGGTTAATAAGCAATGTGTATAATTTCAAAAATGAACGTTTTTTTGTGTTCCCTATTTCGGATAAGGCATCATATTTTGTAAATTATATTCAATGCACACACACATACCATATTTTATATATGAAAAAAAAATAAAATGAAGAAAAAAAAAGATTAAACCGTCTGTTAATAAGTGCATCTTAAAAATGATTAAAAGGCAATTTTAGAAATGGCCTATGCTATTCTGAACTCAAAGGAATGAACATAAAAACATATTCAATTCGCAATTCATATTAATTAAGCGTTTTCAGGATCACTTCATTAAATTTAGTCAAGTTTTGTTAATACGTTCGGTAGCGAAAGTTTATAATATATAGTGTATATAAAGCTTAAGTAAATTGTATTAAAGTGTAAGTTTATCTGACACAGGCCATCACTTTCAACATAAAATAAACTCGCTACATCTATGGTTTTTAATTAAATGTCGAGTTATGAATTACATTTTTTTAAATCCCAATTTTATTCATTGCATGTAAAATACACAATGCATCGTGAAAATAATTAAAATTAAAATAATTTAAACGCATATGTAATATATAAAGCTCAGTTGATATTTTTATGTTTGTTTGTTTGTATCCATTAAAAAAAGGACACTTCTTTGTTGAGATGTTTCCAAAAGATCTCTGTCACTGTCGTCACTAAAAAAAGCTCTTATATATTTACGACACTGCATCGAAACACAATTGTAATTAATACAATATTTGCAACAGCGTCTATGACATAAAGATAATAAAGATAAATAAAGAAATTAGGCTATATTCCTAATTTTAAAAAAAACAAACAAAACAAATAAATGTTATGTTAAAAACGCATGTGAAACCATGACAATAATTGATTTTAAAAATGGCCTATGTTAATCCATCATCAAAGGAATGAACATAACATATTCAATTCGCAAAACAAAATAATTAAGCGTTTTCAGGATCACTTTATTTAGTTTAATATACTTATGTTAATAGGTCCGGTAGCCTAAATATAAATAGTATAAGTGTATAGGTTATGTAAAAGACAATAGCTTATGTAAAAGACAAACAAAATATAAATGTTATATTAATAGGACACATCTAAATTTAATATGCGTACACGAAAATGTGCGCACAGTAATCAGGCGATAAAAGGTTTTAGAACGCGCAACGCTAAAAATGAAGCCTTAAAAAAAAATACTGTCACATTTATTACATAAATAGGTTTTTATTAAATTTCGAGTTATGGAACAGAAAATTAGCAATTAAATTTAAACGTGTAAACAATTAAATCTAATGCATCGTGTGGCAGTTGTAATTAAATATGTTTACGTGTCTATCTAATATATAGAAAGTAACAGTAAAGAAAATGACAATTCTTTGTACTTCACAGCTCAAATTATGAAGCGTACACGAAAATGTGCGCACCGTAATTAGACATTATAATATTTTTTGAATGCGCACCGCTGAAAATAAAGTATTGGGGAAAAAAATGTCACCAAAAGTAACTCGCTTTGAACGGCATTTGAACGTCCGCGTAAATTTGTTCAATACAGAAATAAGGTTAACTTTTTTTATTCTTTGTCTCTGCATTTTCTGATTATTTAATTTACGGCATTCGGGCAAAAGGTACAATTACAAAAACTAACTTAAAACCACCTTCATGGTAAAAGGAACCGTCCAGCCAAATTTGGTCCCCGTCCGTCATTTGGTTTTTCCGTGATTGTCTAACAGAAAGTTGAAAAGTGAAACATACAAACATTTGAGCTTTATATATTAGAGAATATATATATATATATATATATGGAAACGGCGTTATTTGTTTCCATTTAACATTGACTTAATCAAGCACTACATCAATTTGTTGCTTTTCAAACGGGTGCGATTACCTTGGGTTCCTTACCCTTATATTATATTATCATTTAAAGACGCTCCTTCTATACAGAAGGCTATTGCATCCTACGCTTATCCTTTGGTTATGTCTAGTCTTGCAGTTTTATTAGAGTTTTAAATGTTGATACAGCGTTGGTTTTCCTGGTTTCCTCAAGCATCCATTCCACGACGTAGAGATTTATATATATATATTATATCTGTAAAAGTTTCTCTTTATAAAGCCTAATATTTTTGTTTGATTTTTTAATTACTCACTTATTATTACGCATAAGTACTTATCATCTTGAGTTTGGATTAAATGTTTTTCCATGAATGAAATAGTTTGCATTTTTTTGTTTATAAAGTGATTATTCAAATAATCATTCAATTGCTTAATTAAAAAAAAATTAATTTAGATTTTCATAATAAAGAATAAAGATTTGAATAAAGACATTTTTAAAATCTATTTAATAAAAGGACACTACTTTAACATTCGAATAGAAATTAAGACATTTAATTTTCTAAAAGTTTAAACATTAACTAATAACAAGGTCCATAATATATACAACATTTAACACAATTAATTACCTACAGTAAAATTTAAACACTTAATTACAACATCAAAATGACCGTTCTGGTTTTGAAGGTAAAGTCCATGTTCTGTCGTTGACTGAAGATCAAAGCTAGCTGGATAGGTCAACCAATCCATCGAATCACCGACTTTGGTGTAGACAACAATGTCCCAACGTAAAAGGTTCGCTGTTGCCAGGATTTCTGCATCAGTAGCCAAGACTCCATCACGAGAAATACCAGAAATGTGTATATACTCCTCCACATTTTGATCAAGTAGTCCTGTAGTTGTTTTGTATTGTAAGAATGCATTTTATGTTGTACTGATGAAGGCATTAGCCGAAACGTTTTCTGTCGTATCAGTCTAAAAATAAAGCTCAAATTTATTGTTTTCATTGCACAATTTGTTTGTGTATTTTGTATTTTATTTAAAAGCTTTATTGCAGTCCCATTCTATAGTTGTTTTGTAATGCGAGTGTTCATATGTTGAACTAATTTATCTCTGAGAAGAATGTGGTTGTCCTCTGTTCCTGTCAGAATGTAACTTAAGGCCCTAAAGTAACAGTTTCCATCCCCTTTTGTCTTATATGTACGCCTCGGTTGTTCGAGATCTCGAGTGCGACCATAATATATAACGTTGTCAAAAGTAAGGCCAAGAGTTATGCAAAGACGCTTTCTTTTTGAAATTGTTAGTGGGTTAAAGGCCCTAATCTGCAATGGTTTAGAGACCGGTTTTATCGCAATGATGTCCGCTTCTTCACTCATGCTTTGCTCATTTTGTTGTAGGCATCCATTGACAGTACCTTTAACAGAATCATCGAGGCCCTGATTTGGTGAAGAACCCTGTTCATTACTGTAAACTTTAAGGTTACTGACATGGTAGGTGTTTCTGAGTATTTTTTCGGTCGCTATATTCTTTAGCTTAACTCTTCCCTTGCTCAATGATTCTACCACCATGTAGGGACCAATCCATTGATGTTCCATCTTCGAACCCATGCGATGAATGCGGCGATTATTCTTAATATAAACTATGGAATCATCAGTTATTACTTGGTTGCTTGTATTTCTGCGATCAAAGTTACACTTTTGATGCGACTGGGCTGAGTGAATATTGGTACTCACGGTTAGATGCAGCTTTTTCTGAATGGCTGTAAGTGTGTTCAGCACATCAGGGTTGGCATTGTCCAAATACGTTGTTGGTAAAACTGTTCCATCTTCCACAGGCCTGAGATCCGTAGGTAGCTTGGCTTTCTGCCCATACATAATTTCAAAAGGAGTGCACTTGGTTGAGCCATGAGAAGATGTGTGGTATGCTAAGATTGCAACAATTAAATAATTTTAAGACTATAGATGTTAAGTGAACTTTTTGCTACACCAGTGAACTTTCGTTACACCAGTGAGTTATCATTGTATCAATGTATAACTGTTTAACATGCATTTGATGATACTGAATATGCCTTCTAAGATTACGATAAAATAATTTTAAGAATATAGAATATATTAAGTTAAATTAAAAAAAACCGTAAAAACAAAGTTTTTGACTATAAATCCCTTATAGATGAGACAGAACTGAAAGTATTAATTATTTTCCAACGCGACAAACATTTACAGCCTGAATCTGTCTTAACCTTTCTTTTGCTTTATAACCCCTGGGGGGCGGGTGGAAGAGGGGAAAGATCTGGTTACCTATTGCTGCACCGAGCTCAGTGTTACACGTAAAATGTAAACAAAAGAACGCCGGTACTTCGATGGGTCGCGTCAACGCGTGACTGAACAATCATGTGAACAAAAAAGCAATAACAAACAGTGAATTTGAATTACATACGTTATATAAGGATAAACTAAAAATGCATTAATTTAATTACGGTACGTTCGATCGATCTGAAATTTAGATCCAATACATTGTTAGGTAAGAGGGGTCCATGTGCCAAATTTCAGCTCGATCGGATCACGGAAAATGGGTCATTTATAACTTTTGTTTTTCCGCCCACCCATGAGATAACGACAGAGACGGCGATGAAGTTAATATAAGGGATTTAAAAATAGTAGAAACAATCATGCTAATTGGATATGACCATTCCAAATAAATACATTTTATAAAGTTAATACATTGTGTTCAACATTCTTATTGTATGGAACCAATGGCACGAAATGGTTTAGACACCAATACAGTGGCTTGTGATTTAGTCTGGTGGAAGTCCACAAAATCATTGTCTCATCATTACTTGGTTTTACTCGGGGTGCGATCCATCTGCGGATGTGAAATCTCGTTGCCGGGTGAATGCCTTCAGGAAAAATTAAAATGATTGAAATTTTCAATACACTGGCGAGCCCAAATATTTGCCATATACCCATATAACTTTTTTGTGTGTAGAGCAATTACTCATTTCTCAAAAGGAAATCTGACAACATCATCTTTATCTATTGTGTTCTCCCGGGACATAAAAAATCACAAAAAAAGGCAAACACATATTTGCAGCGGTAATAAACTGATGATATAAGCTTTGGGAAAGATATGCATCGATTAGATAAAGTTCAGAATGAGTTGCAAGCTCATGGATAATTGCAAATTCAATTTTTTTTCAGGGCATTCATCTTTCCCATAAGCACACATCACCACAGGCTGGTAGGCAGTCTGAATCTGCTCTCACTTTAATTGGAAATATATAACCAAGGTTTTGCTTAGTTGGTGTGTTATCTGGAACATCATTTACAGCTCTTCTCTCGATTTGTCCTCTTGTATCAATTACACATTGAGCGGACCAATACGTCTCATTCATATGTAGCATCTGCGACTCACATTCATGGACAAGCTCTGCAAAAGTCTCACACGCCTTACGTTCATGTAGATATCTTTCATAAATTTATCTTAATGTATCCTCTGGAACCTGTGATGTTTCTGCATGACATGTGTCGGAACAGATAGTTTCAATACCCATATCTTCATCTTCCACCAACAAAGTGCCCTGCTTTTTGTACTGCTTTCTCCTTATCCCAACATTTGCTTCCTGCTCAAACCTCTTGTTAAATCTGAATTTCTTCAAAATGTTTGACTGTATCAACATATGACAATGATGAATTTTTCATCTCTTTGGATTATTCTCTGATTTCATTCATGACCTTAAAATGAAACTTCAAGGTCCTTTTGACTGATGATGAAGCTTTCCTTACTCTAATGTTTTCTTTGAGGAGTAACTTCTTTGCTTTCGATCTAGGAGTTGCACATTTGTTGTCCTTTGATTTGTTTGCAGATTTTTGTATTGGCTCCTTTAAAGCGTTAAGCTTCCTCTCATAGTTTTCCATCTTTTTAGTCAATTCAGAGACCTGTATCTCAACTTTTTGGTTCTCCTGAGCCTTCATTTTTAATGATGCCACTTTCTGTTGAGATGGGCCCTCAGATGAAGAGCTAGAATTTGCCTGTGATGGGGAAACCGATTCTGTATCAATTACTAAGTGTGCTTGTCTTTGCATTTTACTATTGTGGTATTTTAGTCCGCCAAGCTTTACTTTCTTCCCATTTTCCCGTGGCGTCATGTCTATCACTAGCTTTCTTGTTCATGTCTCCTAGTCCTTTTAATACGTTTCATGTTTGCGTTGAAGATAGGCTGCTCGCAACTGAGGTTCAGCATTTCGCCTTTCAAGGTATAAACTTTGGCTTTCCGCGTTTGTCAATGCCTTGGAATTGGATTTTGCCTTGAGAAAGAAAACAAAAGTTGTGAATGTATCTGAGAGTTCCTCATTGTAAGGTCAAGTTGTGGCCCAAGTGTTTAACAAAATATAATAAAAAAATTTAAAGCTGAATTTGTTCATAATATAAAACATAAGTAGAGCGATAGTTGAAAAACAATGAATATTACTAATCTACTGTCCTCATTAAATAAAATAACAATAAGTAATAATATATGGACAAACAATAAAGGTCTATATCAAATTTCTTTATTAGACTTGATTCATATTATTTATCAAATTAAATTTAAAAAATCATATTATGACAAATCCTCACTGGTGTAACGATTTTTTTACCGTAACACGAGTGAATGTTACACCAATGAAAATTTTACATGTTCAACAACATTTTAGCCAACGGTTTTATAGAAAATGAAAATAAGCTTACATTTTTATGATAAACACCATTATGCCCTGTTATATTGATCCATTGTTAATATACATTAAGGTATAATTTTAGGTTAATTGGTCTGTTACATCATTGAGTGTTATGCCTTACTTACCATTTTGAAGCAGAACGGTCTGCACAGAGCCGCACAGAAAATTTTCAAAGCATCAACAGCACCTCCATGTTGGAAAAGGTGTAGTCACTATCAGAAAACCCATATGGTTTTTATTGCCAATAATTTCAATCCACATATTTTGGTCCAATATCAAGTTGTTATACCACTGAGTCTAAAACAGACGACATGTATATTTCGGCAAATAAAAACTAAACTTTTACTTTTTATACCCATTGGTATGGTTTTACATACTGTTAAAACACATATGGACATATTAAAACAATAATAACACTAACTAGCCTATTTTAATTGTTTATATGAATGTAATTATGAATGGGTTTTATGTTGGCGACATGGTCTTTTTCAAACATACACATTTTTAAATATTCAATTAAAAAAACCCACACATATGCCTGAATTTGAAATATAATACATTTTAAGATTCAGAAATGAATGCTCTTTAAAACCATACAAGCCACTCAAAAAATGTGCTTAACTTCAACAATTATCAAACGTTATATGCGTGGGACATGACAATGACAATTTTTTGAAACATGTCCTTTAAATGAATTTTAAAATGCATTATGTTTAACATTGATAATTTTTACTGCCTTTATTTATGTGGTAAAATATTTTAAACTTTAAAATAAATGTTAATCTGATAAGGTACTTACCTCCATAATTCTTTATCTATGGTAGTAATTGGTATGGCGATAAAGATGGATATTTCCGTTTGGCGAGTTGTCTAGAGGTATTATATTTAACGTATGACCTTCCCGCTCACAACTTTATCATCATCAGGGTTATGCCACGTGACCTAATGTTTATTGGATGGGTACTTAAATGTAATGGTGACACTGTCCGCCTGTGTCGTCTCGCCCCGATTCGTGCTCCCTCGGTCGTTGAGGTGTGGCGGCTGGCGCTGCACGCTCCCCTGGTCGGTGTGTCCTGTTCACTTCTGTTGTGTGTAATGAAGCGGTCCGCTGTGGGTATCTCTGCCCTACACCAGGCTCCTTCAGTGCTGTAGTGTTTAGTTGGTACTGCAGTGTTCCACGAGCTGGTGCGTTCAGTTCAATGCTACTGCGATGACTGTCTCACCTATGGTCAAGGTGACGTCGTCCATCACGGTGTGTGACTAGCCGGCTTCCGTGCGTGTAGTGTGTATACACGTACGGGCAACATGCGCGGTGTGCGTGTGCTGACTTCAGTTGTACGATTAGACGTAACAAACTGGTAGGTGCTGGGTCATACCCCCCCCCAATGTTCTGTCATTCCGTGCAGGGATGAGGGAGGGTGTCGGATGCAAGGCGCTTGGGACAGCGGTTGGTCCAGCGGTTGTTCCAGCTCTTGATCCTATGTATGTCGACATTTCTGTCTGGGCAGGACTGCCGTCAGGAGCTCAGGTTATCTCTCTGTACTGGCGGGTGCCCAGGAGCCAGACTAGAAATAGAAAAATGCACTTCCATAGTTTCTCTATTTCGTCTATCTCTTCCACCTTTATGGCAACTGAGCCTTCAGAACAAGGTGTCAAAAGGGGATTAAAATCAATTCGCATAAAACAAATTATTATTTAAAACATGTTATAATATGAGACTAAAATTGAGATCTCATTTCTACAACCACGGGTGCAGACCTATCTGGCTGGCCCCTCATACTTGGATTGAGATACAAATATAGTGATGTTATTTATTCTATATAAATATAACCCGATCCATCTATCTGATTGAGCGCGTGTAATCACACTTAGTTAGGAAATAGATGTGGGATATTTAAATATCGCACGTGGCCCCGTACGGCGATCATGGGGTAAACGTATTCTAATAATTTACACACGGCATTTATTCAATGATTAATATTTAAATAATTGTAGTAATATATACACATAAACGAGGGAAACAAAGCTAGAGTCCAACTTACACGGAATCTGGTCAGTAAGAATTATGCCAGCTCTTCCACTCCAAGGATGAATGCAGATATGGTTCTATGAATTATATTCACAATAGCGACTACGCACTACTAACATCAGGGCGGATAGAGGCCGGAGGCTTGGTTACATCGTGCTTTATACTTTAGGGTAATGTATTCAATCCTTTTCCGATTGGTCCTTAATTGCCTGCAATTGTCATGCGATCTTGACCTCCACGGGTCCCCGTTCGCATATATAATTAGTTTCGATTACCGCATATGTGACCTCTTAAGCAGACATGAGTGACTTCCCTTTTGTTTGCCCGGCTACCGTGTCGCAGATGGCTTAACTCCATAAATTTCGTCACAATTGGATGATTGAATTAAATCAGTCAGGGAACTAGTGATTTCATGTGGTATAGTTTTAAACATTTTAAAATAGTGTCAGTGGCATAGCTAGAACCTTTGCCGCCCGGGGCGGTCTCCAATGTGTAGCCCTTTTTAGGGACCGTCCATAAATGACATCACGCACCTGGGGCGGGGAGGGGAGACATACAGTTGTTACGATTAGAGACGAGAAGGGTGTGTTTGAAAAATGTGAAGTCACGTCAAAACGCACAACTTTAAATAAAATGTCCACTTAAATATTGATTACTGACACTTTATTTAATGACGTTTAAGTAAAACGCGTCTTAAGATATTAGAGTGCAGCCTTTCACTAAAAACATACTTAAATGACAAAAATTTAATTTGAAACATGCTTACTCTCAAATAGAAAATATGGCTTTATGGTGGTGGTGGGGGGGTGAATATTTAATTTTATGACGTCATATTATAGAAGGGGTCTAAGCTTTTGTGACAACGTGTGACGAGGGCATAGGGGATGAGAAATCAGCCAAAATCGCATGACGTCATTTAAGGACGGCAAATTAGTCGATGATATGATGGTATTTTATAAATTAATAAACATGAATAAATAATTGTAATTGAAACGAAGGAAATGTGGGGAACATATTTTCCATTCCATGCCATATGTATGTAAGCAGTAATTAAAGAGGCCGCATAAGATGATATACCTATAAATACACATTTATAAAAATACACTATACATTTTTTAAAGGCAACGAGAAAGTTACTGAGGTCGCAGGCCCCCCCCCCGCCCCCATGAGACAAAACATATTCCAAATTTACAACCCAAAAACATTATCAATTACTATTCTTTCATTTTATATTTATAAATAAATTATTTTCTTACAAATAAAGATTTTGTATACATTAGTATGTAATCATATTTATCCATTTACTTTCCTAACTTTCATAATAGAAAAATCGTGTATTATACTATCAAAATTTTAAATCATTTGTAATATCTTGTTATATGGACAATATTTCAAGATTTTGTTGTCTTAAATCGCTCATTGTGGAACGAAGATAATTTTTATCAACTTCAGTTTGGAGAAGCTAGCGACACTAATAGCAATTGTTGAAAAAATTCAAAGCAAAATTACAATGTTGGGTATAGAATTTTCCAATCTTTTTTGTTGAATAAATTTTAATAGATCAAGGGGACCTTTCCCCCCGTTTTTCTAAAATAATGCCTTTTCTTGTAGTGTAGGTACAGCCATATAAACCTGGATCCTTTTTCTTTCAATATTGATCTGTTCTTTATCAATGTTAATAAAGTAATTTATTTGATGTTCACATGCTTTATTTAGTAGGTTACATGGTATTATATACGAATATTTACTTGCAAGGAATTCCAACTCATCAAAGCGTTCTTTTATTTTCTGTTATAATTCCATTCATGGATAAAAACATTTCCGGTTGTACTGCTCGTTTTAAAGATAGAACCACGTCTTCTTAATTTTCCCCACTTATATTTTTTTCTCCTTCTAACTCAGCGTTCAGTTGACATCTCCTGCTCTTCACAAATTGTTTGACTGATATAACAGCGTTTTGTATTAGCCCATCTCTTTGTTCCATGCAAATGGTTTGCATAATTAAAAAAAATGACGGGTTCCCATAAATCGAGATAACGTAGAAAAGAAAAAGATTGCATTGAATTGAGTAAAATTTTAGAATCTTATCTCGTTTTACTAGTTACTTCTTCAGATGTCAATTTTTCAAAGACGCTTGAAATTTTAAAGTATGACTTTTTCGAAATTATGTGTGCCTATTGTGGTGTTTATTAAAGGAGAAATTTGAATATTTTCAAGTTCTTGTCATAAATCTTATAATTTTCCATTAAATAGACGAATTTAAATTATTTACACTTTACTTTACTTGTATAGATGAACAAAAACTAGAATATTTGGAGTTTGCGGATGACTTGGCCATTCTGTCCCACAGACTTCATGCAAGACAAAATCACAGCCTTGAGCGAGACTGGGAAAAGAGTAGAACTCAATATAAACATTCAAATAACAAAATTTTTGAAAATAAACTTCCTACAAGATGTAGTCATCCAAGTTGAAAACCGCAACCTGGAGCAAGTAAACAACTTTGTATACTTTGGGAGTGTGGTCAGTGTATCAGGGGGAACAGATGAGGACATCGAACGAAGAATAACTTTGGCGCGACAGGCTTTTGACAATCTGAAACAGGCCTGGAGATCTACACACATCTCTTTCAAAACAAAAGTAAGGATCTTTAACACCAATGTTAAAAACGGTTCTACTCTATGGATCCCAAACATGGTGGACGACAGAGACAACAAAAATATTCTCCAGACCTTCGTTAACAGATGCCTCAGAAATATTCTGAAAATAAAATGGTTCGATAAGGTCGAAAACTCCAAGCTGTGGGAGAGGTGTGGGCACAGAACAGTACAACATCAAATCATGGAAAGAAAGTGGAGATGGATTGGACACACCCTCAGGAAAGATAACAGCAGGGCTAGGCAGGCCTTAGATTGGAACCCCCAGGGCACACGACAACGAGGAAGACCCAAGCGTACATGGAGACGGAGCACGTTGGACGAGGCTGGAAGGACTCGGAAGAGCTGGGAAGAATTGAAGCGACTGGCAAGGGACCGTGTAGAGTGGCGAGCTTTGACAGAGGCCCTATGTTCCACAAGGAACTGAAAGGACAAATGATGATGAGATTACTTGGATAGGCTTAAATGAATACCGTATTTTAATGAAAAACACAAATTATGTGTGCTACTTAAATGCATTAAACACAAAATAAATGTAATTTTTAATAACGTACCTTACAATAATTTTCTGAAAACTCAAACAGTAATATAAATTACCTATATTTTATATCAATTAATACTTGAAAGTTAAACACAATATTTGAACAACCATGAATTGTAGGTACTTGTTCGCGCATCATTCTGCGAATGTGGAAATTCCACGCAAACACCATCATGGCGATATTAATATTATTCAGCCAATCGGTGATGTGTTTTTTGTTTGGTTTTCTTATAAAAGCGTCATCTGGTCGTACCGGTTACCGCTTAATTTTCCAAACAAATCGATACCTTTTTTAAGTGATTTTACGTTTTTGAACGGTTTTGCGTTAGTTATAACATCCACTATGTAATCGAACAAATATTGTGGAAATCCGTTGATTAGGACTAGAAATTTCGAATATTTTGGTATTCCTGCAGATTTTACACGTATATTATTATTTCACAGAGAAATTTAATTTTCTCGTGAGAACTTACGTTTATAATTTATTAAATACATAAATATATGTTATATTTTAGCTATTATAGCAGTAATTTGTCAGTTTTATTAATTTTAAAGGCTTTTTTAATCCCTTGAACCTACATAATTGGAGTGGGATACATCCATTTTGTTTATGTAGTACCCTACTTGCCAAGTTGTGACAGTAAGATACCAAATGAAATTTTCTCACTTAAAAAGAAACAAAATAAGAATGATACATCTAGTAACGAAATATAAATGAAATTCTCTCTAAAAGATTTATTTATCTTCAAAGAACATTAAAATAGATGAATAATAGTTTTAAAATAAAACAAACCCGTAAAAACAAAGTTTTTGACTATAAATCCCTTATATATAAGACAGAACTGAAAGTATTGATTATGTTCCAACGCGACAAACATTTACAGCCTGAATCTGTCTTAACTTTCCCTTGCTTTATAACCCCTGGGGGCGTGTGGGAGAGGGGAAATATCTGGTCACCTAACGCTGGACCGAGCTCAGCGTGACACGTAAAATGTAAACAAAAGAACGCCGGTACTTCGATGGGTCGCGTCAACGCGTGACTGAACAATCACGTGAAAAAAAAACAAACAGTGAATTTGAATTACATACGTTATATTAGGATAAACTAAAAATGCATTAATTTAATTACGATACGTTCGATCGATCTGAAATTGTTATACACTGCATTGTTAGGTAAGACGAGTCCATGTGCCAAATTTCAGCTTGATCGGATCACGGGAAGTGGGTCATTTTTTACTATTGTTTTTCCGCCCGCCAATGAAATGACGACAGAACGACAGAGACGGCGGTGAAGTTAATATAAGGGATTTAATAAAACAACCCCGTTAAAACAAAGTTTTTGACTATAAATCCCTTATATATGAGACATAACTAAAATTATTGATTATGTTCAAACGCGACACACATTTACAGACTGAAACCGAAATTATCTCCCATGGCTTTAAACCTGGGGGAAGGGGGAGAGGGTGTGTGGACATGTGCGGGTGGCGTCAACGCGTTAACTCAACTCCTGGTGTAAACCACCTGGTTAAAACACGAGATGTGTTCACCGATGGTTGGCGTGAAGTCAAGTGACCGTAAAATGTAAACAATAGCGATCGCTACATATAGTTTATATAGATAAATTAAAAATGCATTAATTTAATTACTGTACGTTTGATCGATCTGAATTTTTGATACGATGCATTTTTAGGTGACACGGGTCCGTGTGCCAAATTTCAGCTCGTTACCTTCACGGCATTCTTCATTTTTGACTTTTGGTTTTCCGCCCGCCCGATGACGAACGACAGAGAAAAACGCCTGTGAAGTTAATATAAGGGATTTAAAAATATTTTCAGTCAGTCAATTTATTTTAGCATGGGTCGAGCCAGGTACAAAACATCCGGCAAGCAGTTTTAGATAAACAAAATGGACGTATCGTGACCAGATTATGTATTATATAGAGCCGAAAAAATGCCTTACAAATTAAAAAGACTCACAAATTAGCTCTGTAATAGCTGAAATACAACATATAATAATGCATTTTCTAAATTAAAAACGTAAGTTCTCACGGGAAAATTAAATTTCGCTTTGAAATAATATACGTGTAAAATCTGCAGGATTACTAATATTTTTGTTTCACTTTTGTTTTCCTTCTTCAAAAGAATAAGTAAAATGTAAAAAAATCTTTATTTAAAAAGGACACGCTTTTAACATAATCACTACTTTTAATTATGTCTCATATATAAGGGATTTATAGTCAAAAACTTTGTTTTTACAGCTATTTTTTAAAACTTATAATAAAAACTATTTAAAATTCACGTCTGAAGCCCACACATCTTTTTTACCACTATTTTTTTTATACCAAACACCTCATAAGCGCCCGCCCAACATTTTATACCACGGTGTTGCGTTCACGTGGTGAACTCATGGATATCAACAAAGCAGACGGGTACCGATGCTTATATATAGACTTTAGATAAACTAGAAATGCAATTATTTCAATACGGTACATTCGATCGATCTGAAATTTTGATACAATGCATTGTCATCCAAGATCTATCTGTGGTAAAATCTTTAGATCTCTAGGACCATCAGAAGTGGTATAATTTCACGTTTCAAGTTTTGAAGGAAGGATGGATGGATGGAAGGATGGATGGATGGATACAACATACAAACATTGTGACTTAAATAAAAGCGTGTAAGAAGGGTGGTTGTCGGAATAGGCTGCACTTTTCAAATGCCCACTTATGCCGCCCCTAAATGTGTTCCGCACAGGACGAAACGCCCCCACCGCCCCCTCTAGCTACGCCACTGAATAGAATTTTATTTAATATTTGTTTAATTAATTTTTTTGCATTATAACGTTTTTGATGTTTAAATATGCATGGATCTGTATAGTGATCTGATGGTTAATCATAGAATATTATAGATTTGATACACATAATGTACACATAATAAGACAGTGGTAATTTAAACTGATATTATTGGATTTGCATTCACATTTATGTCCGTTTACCTAAAAAGATGAGCAAAAGTGAAAAAAATTTCATGTAATTGTGGTTTTTTAAAATTGATTTTTCCCATGACGGCGTGGTTGCGTTGTATTTAATTTAGAACTTTATCGTGCTTGGTAGACTTTGCGGTTCCCTTCTCCTCTCAATGTCAGCTTTGGATGTTTTAGTAACAGTCATTTGTCAATATTTTTTATTGTGGCTTAACGTGGGCTAGAACCCACGACCTCAAGCTTTGTGAAGCTTGTGAGACTTCGCCATCCAGCCGCCATTGATAATGAGTATGGACTAAACGCATTTTAGTTTGAGAGTAAAATATTCTCAGGTACAAGATTATTCCAGCAATACGTAATAGTCAAAGATATAGCAGCGTCATTAATTAATTATTCAAGGAAACTTACATATTACCTTTCCATTGTTAACATCTTATTAACAAACACATTTGGTCTAGTTAAAAAAGGGATGAAAAAACAAATTTAATTAGCTAACAATTTAGTGACACATTTTTCAGCTATATGAAATATTTTTCAATTTCTCAATGCACTAGAGATAACATAAAAAAGAATGCACACCCTCATGAGACAAGGTTCACGTTATTGCCTTCCTTGGCTTTAAAAGTGGGTGTTATCGTCTGCTTGTCTCAGGCGACTCACATTCACCTGAACGTTCTTTTCCATCTGCACATTTCCCCCCTATTTTTGTTGACATGTTTTATAGTACATATTACATTTTTGAAAAGTACTTTATTTCTTGATGTAGCTAAGTATCAAATTGCCTTTTATTAGTATATATTCACATTTTAAAGTCCCCTTCGTCAACAATTCAAATTGAAATACAATACACTAGGCCTAGGCGATTATTTAATATTTAAAGCTCTTTAATTTTCCATTTGTTCATTTCTTCCTACATAAAATGCAAACACTAATGAGGAGTTTTAGTATTACTAAATGTTGAATTTGGACAACAGAAAAATCGAGATTTTCACTCTTATTCAAATATCTGAAATATACAGAGTTTTTTTATTACATTTTTATGTATTAAAAAAAACTCAAACTACGCCCTCCAATCGTCAAACAAGACTCTTTAATGCCATGCCCTTTTATTCATGTGAAAAATTCAATGAAATATTAGTAAAAGTAGCACAAATGTAATCGTGAATAGTTTAAAAAATGACCAAAAAAAAACCAAAACAAACAAACTTACACAAATGGGGTCCCAGATCTAAAAAGTTTTTAATAAATGCTAATAATAAGTAATATATATTAATACAAAATACAGAGCTCTATTTACATTTAATGATAAAATATTTTAAGAGAAAAATGCTAAAACTATTTTTAAAGGCAACATTGCTATAACAGAGAGCCTTAAAGCCTTTAAGTTCAATTTAGTTTACTTGATATTCACATTTATTATATTTACGTCCTTGTTTCTCGCAAATTTAAAATGCAACCATTTTTTTCAATCAGTTGTAAAATTATAATAATAATAATTCTAATATAACAAAAATGAGAATTAATACACAAAAAGTCTTACGGCATTTGTAGTATATATTTAATCGCTATGTAAAAAATGAATTTTTCAAATAATAATAATTGTTCTGTTGTTTTATGTGTGTTCAAACAAATACATAAACATACAAACATGCACGCTTTCCGTCTTTCAGATGTTAAGTAGTATTTAACAAACTTACAGTTTAAGTAAATACAATAATAAAAGTTTACGATTTACCAGTGAAAAGTTAACAGCCTATTTGTAATCTATGACATGAAATTTAAAGATAAAATAAATAAATAATTTCTAGAAGACTCTTACCTCCTGTTACAGGCCTTAACTTTACAAGATTGTCTTTAAGAAATTGTACGAACAACGATGAGATTTATATAAAGAAAGAAAGAAAAATAAAAAAATACAGAATACAAAAATTTCAACTAATAAAATGTCAAAAAGAGTTTAAAAAAAGGAAATCCAGTATCGTTGCCAAGTATTTTGCAGTTTAGAAAAAAAACTTAAGGTCGCCAAGTTGATCTCCAATGGTTCTTAAAATGACTTAAATTTTTACATTGTTTAAGATTTGATTTTAGAAAATAAGTGATTCAAATTATTTTTAACATCTTGCTCGCATTATGGCGTAAAAAAATATAAATAAAACTGTTAAGGCACATTTAATAAAATTGATATATTTCTTGTTAACATCCTACAAAAAGTATACTACAAAAATTTGTATTTGATTAAAGGAAGACTGTAGATACATATACCCTGGTATCCCGGAATATATTGTTCATTCCTATAATACTTATTACATTGCCATGTATGGAGACAACTATTTTTATCTATAGATATAGTGTTGTCTACATATTTTTAAAAAATAACGTCATGTTGTGAAATTTTTTAGCAAAATTCATGCTTGGTCATTCTCAAAACCAATAATTTTAAGGTTAATTTTAGGTTTAATTTAAATTTCATCCAGTTATCCCCACATAGAGAAATGTTATCTACAGTTATCCCCAAATAAAGATATTTTTTCTGCATTTATTTCCACATAATATGTTTTAACTGCCTTGATCTCATAGAAAGATGTAATCTGCTTATATCTCCACATAGAGAGATTTAAATTGTAATTACAACCCCGTAGAGAGATTTACTCTGCAATCATCTCCACATAGAGAGGTTTTATATACAGTTCTCCCAAAATATAGAGAATTGACGCAAGGACGGAATTTATAGTTTTAATCAAAAACACTTGTAATCAAATCTAAACTATGTCATAAGGGAGTAGCGTCCTGCTGATGTCATATTTAAAAAATTTGAGATTCACTGTAGATGAAACACAACCCCAAAATGTTTGACTATAAATTAAACTGTTTCACGTCATAAGCTAAATATCCTTTTTCCAAAAGAATTGGTGCATGACAACACAAGTTAAGTGATAAATTATTTTATTTTTTGCATTAAAGCAGTGGTTCCCAAACTTTTTTAGCTTACCGCCTCCTTTCCAGAAAAAAAATATTACTCAGCGGTCCCAGATTTTTAAAAAATATAATTCTATCAGAAATTAAAGAGAATTACATATGTATTAATTAGGGCTGTTAACGATTAATTTAAATTTAATCGTTAACTTTTGAAAAATTAACGATTCATTAATCGTTAATTTCGATTAAACCCAACAAAGGAAATTTAGGGTTTCATAAGTAACATTTATTAAACGTACTTGTCAAAAATAGAAATAACGCAAGAATGTATTCTTTATATGACATCTTTTAACAACAACGCAAACAGACAAGTGTATTGACATTATTTGGTTCAATTGATTAGCGGGTCAAATTGGCAATATAGGCTAACCAGCCGATCTGAACAATCTTTCACATAGCTTTAGATTGTTCACATATCACTAATATGGAAGTGCACAATTGCACATATCTAAATGTAAGTGAGTATGGCATCTGTCCGTCTACGAAATACGATAGATTTATCTTTATAATTTGCAGCTCTTGGTGTGGCTGATGAGACCAATCCTTGAGTGGCAGTCTCTTCTGCATGACACACACACGAAAGCAGTGGGGCAGTGTTGCCTGGCCTTTCTCCTCGCTCTTTTCCCGACGGCTTCTGCCCTAGTTTGCTCCTCTGATCTTAGTGATCCTTGTTTAACTATAGCCCGCCACATGGACCTAACCTCTGCCACGTTTTCCCAGTTTTGTATATCTATGTTGGCTACTTTCATGTCTCTCTTGCATATGTCCACGTATCTGAGACATGGCCAACCAACTGATCTTTTCCCTGTCGCCAGCTCGCCGTAAAGCACATCCTTGGGTATGCGACCAGTTTGCATCCTCTTGACGTGTCCAAGCCAACGGAGGCGTCTTTGGCTTAATATTGCTGCAATACTACTCATGCTTGCTTGAGCCAGGACCTCTGTGTTGGGGACTTTCTCTTGCCATTTGATGTCTAGGATGCGGCGCAGGCATCTGAGGTGGAAGCTATTGAGCCTTCTTTCATGCCTGGTATAGATGGTCCAAGAACCGCATCCATAGAGGAGTGTGCTCAGTACGCAGGCCTAGTATACCTGCAGCTTAGTCCTTGCTGTGAGTTTGGCATTGGACCAGACTCTTTTGTACAGTCTAGCCATAACAGTTGCTTCCTTCCCTATCCTTATCTCATCTTCCAGTGAGAGGGTGCTCGAGATGTTTGATCCCAGATAAGTGAAACTGTCAACAGCATCCAGGTTGCAGTCGTCAATGGTGATAGTCGGGAGAGAGGCAGCATCCTGTGCCATAATGTTGGTTTTCTTTATACTTATGGTCAGGCCAAACTCTTTGCAGGCAGCGGAGAAGCTGGATACAAGGTTCTGCAGGTCGTCTGCTGTGTGGGATATTAAGGCGGCATCGTCTGCAAATAAGAGCTCGCGCAGCAAAATCTTCCTTATTTTGGTCATGGCTTTAAGTCGGGCAATATTGAATAAACTCCCGTCAGCTATGGTGTGGATGTATATCCCTTCGATGTTGTTCTTGAAGGCATACTGGAGTAAGATGGAAAAGAATATTGCGAATAGAGTAGGTGCTAACACGCAGCCTTGCTTTACTCCACTACTTACTGGGAAAGCCTCAGAGGTGGCACCGTTATAGCACACTGTGCCCTGCAGGTTTTTGTGGAATTGCTTGATGATGTTAAGCAGATGTGTAGGGCAGCCTATTTTTACTAAGATCTGGAAAAAGCCGCTTCTGCTGACAAGATCAAAAGCTTTAGTTAGATCGACGAACGCGATGTATAGAGACATATGTTGCTCCCTGTATTTCTCCTGCAGCTGACGCAGAGTGAAGATCATGTCTATGGTTGATCTTCCGGCTCGAAAGCCGCACTGCGATTCTGGGAGTACACGCGATGCTAGGGTCTGCAGGCGTGTTAATGCAACTCGGGCGAAGGCCTTTCCAACTATACTGAGGAGAGAGATTCCACGATAGTTGTTGCAGTCACTCTTGTCTCCTTTATTTTTATACAGTGTAACGATGTTGGCATCTTTTAACTCCTGTGGTATCTGCCCCTGTTCCCAGCACCGAGTGAGGACGTCATGCAAAGGCTGTAGAAGTATTTCTTTTCCACATTTGAGAACTTCTGATGGAATTCCATCATTACCAGGGGCTTTCCCGGAGGCTAGGCAATCTATGGCTCTACTTAGCTCGACCATTGTGGGTAGGCTATCGAGCTCTTCCATGACCGGCAGGTCTGGGATATCGTCCAGGGAAGCAGTTGAGACATGGTTTATAGTTGCGTACAATTCCAGGTAGTGCTCGATCCACCGTTTGAGTTGCTTGTCCCGATCAGTGATAATTTCCACTGCTTTTGACATTAAGGGTGCTGTCTTGGAGGTCAGAGGGCCTGTTGCTTGTTTTATATTCTCGTACATAGCCTTTGTATCGCCTCTATCAGCAGCTGACTGTATGCTGGAACCTAGAGCCAGTACGTGTTAGCTTAGTGGCGAGCTGCCTGCTGAGCATTTTTCTTGGCGCCCTTAAGGGAATGTAGAGTTTCTGGGCAAGGCCTGTCTTTATAGGCTAAAAGAGCCTTTCTTTTTGCATCGGTGACATGCTTCATTTCCTCCCAGTGGGCCTCAAACCAGTCTGCACTTTTGCGTTCTCTCTTGCCGAATGCCGCAATAGCTGAGCCATATATGGTGTCCCGCAGATGTGACCACTTGGACTCAATAGTGTCTACTGGTGGCATTTGTACAAGAGCTTCTTGTAGTCTCTGGGTGTATTCTGCTGTTCTCTCTGGATTCTTGGTGGAGCAGATGCCTATGCGTGGTTTTCCCTTGTTTTTGTTGCGGTACAATTTCTTTGGCAGTAACCTTACCTTGCTAACCACTAAGGAATGATCTCTGTCACAGTCTGCACTGTGGTAACTGCGTGTGAGGAGGACACTGGCTAGTTGTGTGCGTCTTGTGATGATGAGATCTAGTTGGTGCCAAAGTTTAAAGTGGTGATGCCTCCATGACACATAGTGGATTGCTTTGCAGTTGAAGAAAGTATTTGTGACACATAATCCATGTAAGCAGCACATCTCTAGTAATCTCTGCCCATTTTCATTTAGCCTTTCTCTTCCAAAATAACCGAGGCAAGTTGGCCAGGCCATGTGATCACTTCCAACTCTTGCATTGAAGTCACCAAGGAGGTAGATTGCTTCATTGGTGGGTATGCTGGCTAGTGTTTGATTGAGATCTTCATAGAACTGGTCTTTCGCTTCTGAGATAGAGGATAATGTTGGAGCATAAGCACTGATGATGTTGGCTAATCCTGAGGATGTAGATAGTCGTATTGTTAGTATTCTGTTAGTGCCCTTTGTTGGGGGTTCTATGGAGGAGCAGAGTCCATTTTATATGGCAAAACCAACCCCATGTTGCCTTGGTGTGTTCATTGGTCCACCCTGCCAGAAGAAGTGTAGTTGCATTCTTTTATGGTACCACTTTCTGGGAGTCTAGTCTCCTGAAGGCAGGCAATGTCGATGTTTAGTCTGGCAAGCTCCCTGTCAATGATGGCTGTCTTCATGGCATCATCAATAAGCTGAAGGTCGGCAGTAATGCCTGGAAACATAGTCCTAACGTTCCAGCTTGCTAGGCGAAGAGCTGGAGACTTCTTATCTTTTGTTTTTTTATTTCTAGGTGCAGGATTTACTGGCCTACTTGTTGAGAAGTTCCTCTGAGCTCCATGCACCCAGTGGAGCAGGTAGGCCATGGCGGGATAGCACCTTATTGGCTGGGGCTGCCCAGCTTGAGGCGGGTGGTAGAGATCCATTGAGACATGGTGATCTCTCCCACCGCCAGAAGCAACCCCTGGCGCCTAGCTCTACGCGAATTGAGCTATGGCTTATAACCGGTAAACTGCTGCTTCCCGTGTTGTGTTCACACCTTGCGGCGATGCTGGAGTGTCCTCTCCAGTAAAGATAAAGCCTGGGCATGTTACTATGGAGAACCAGCTGCTGCCCAAACAGCAGATCCCCCCTCTCCACGCCAATGGTGGATCCAATGGAACGAATAATGTCGATACGGCTTGGCACCATTCGCGTCGCAGGAGCTGCCGGAATGCAATTTGTTTCAATAGCAGACCGCCTTAGGAGCTCCATTTCCTGATTTTCTGTCGGGGTTTACTCCCCTAGCCTTTCCCATGAAGGTTTAGCCGCAAGGCAGCGGAGGATTAGAATAAGAGTTTCCCTCTCCTAGATGAGCTACCGACCATGGTTAACGAGTCTCATCTACCCGAAGCTACTGGTTTTGAGGCGCCAGTTGACCGCCTTCATCCCTTCTCCTGTTAGTAGAAACATGGTCCGCCGGGCTATTGTGTGAGCCACGCGAGAAGGTCAGGAGCTGGATTTTGGTTGACAGAGGTATTAAGAGACGCAATCCTTTTAGGGCATTTCTAGAGGAGTGGATGCTTATCTTCCACCCCCGCCCTGGCAATGACAACCTTGGACCTTGGATGTAAGTGAATATGCGTGAACCAAACCTTCGTCCAAAATGTTTTTCACAGAAAATTAAGCCTTATGAGAGGAATACATACATCTTTTTTCTGTGTATATATTCTCCTCTTACATTTACGCTTTCACCGCCCAGTATAGTTTTTCACAGCCCCCCCCCGAATGAATGGTCATGTGGTCTTCCCCACCCCCCCCTCCAGATTGCTTCAGTGCCCACTTTGGGAATCTCGGTATTAAAGCAATGAAATAAAGTATGGGACACTTTAAGATTCTGTATCATATTTTTTCATGTTTTCGAATTTTTCTTTTATTTTCTTTTGTGATTTTTGTGTATAGAAAAATGTTAATTTATCAATTATTTTTTAACAATTAAAAATGAAGTTGAATTACTTCTGACTTAATTTCCAGTTCAAAATGAACATTTGGTAAAATAAAACATTTTAAACACTGTACAGTGGTGAAGTCGGGACAAACTGGCCTTGTTTATTTGAATATTGAAAATGTTATAATTGAGGATATAATAAACTGTGAAGATAGTATGGCCGTTGATATTATAAACCTTGTATAATCCTTTTACATCCAATCACCATGAAACTTTTGGAATTTGTTTGCATCGTAAAAGTTTGTAAAATTATGACTCATTGTATTCTTTGATATTCCTATCTTCTAAGTCAGCTTGTTATTAATAAAGACTGACAGAGAGAGAGAGAAAGAGAGAGAGAGAAAGAATGCACTGTATCTAGACAAAATGATGAGACAGATAAAATGGTAAAAGAACTCCACATTTAATTTTGATATATGTAAACAAGATGGTAACAGGACGATTCATAGTTGTTATATTGCTCATATATATATATATATATATATATATATATATAAAAGCCCAGTCTGCACTTTTGCGTTCTCTCTTGCCGAATGCCGCAATATCTGAGCCATATATGGTGTCCCGCAGATAAAAGCAGTTAAAATCGTGAGGTGATTAGCACTGTAAAAATATTTAATATGACGTCATTGTTTGATCTGATATTTAATACAAGGCGCGCAAAAAGGTGTGCAAAATAATTATCAATTAAAGACGTGCTGTAAAAAAATATTATATGATGTCATTGTTTTAGCTTATATCTTAATTTTGGAAAAGGGAACGATGTAAAAATAGGATTTGAGGATTTATAATTATAAAATACTTTGTGTACATTTCAGGAAGTTTAATATTTCGTATTCATCAAACAAGGATAATTTACTTGGGGTTTTGACAAAAAAAGTGGGCGCCGTAGGCGCCCTAAAGCCGATGTGGGCGCCATAGGTGCCCTATAACCCCTAGTTTGTTATATTGCTCACAGTTGTTATATTTAGAATTCTCCAAAATACTTTTATGACATGAACGAAAAGCTAGGGATTGAAACTTATCTTATGTTTAAGAAAAAAAAAGGAAAAAACAACTTCAATAATCAAAGTCGGGTGTTTAAAATATTTCATTTCGTCAGATATTCAATGTCATTAGAAATACACGTTCTTCCTGATCAGGTCTTACACACTTTGTCAATTTTCTGTAGTCTGTAACTAGACCAGGAAAGCATGACATCTAGACGAGTTGTCCCCAAACTTGTTATCGTCATAACCGAAAAAAACGTTTAATAATTTTACCTTGGCATGCTCGGTGTTGATTATTTATATTGTAAACTGTTTAAATTTAAATAATTTTTATTTAATTGTATTTACAATGTCCTCAAAATAAAATGCATTTAGCCTACACCACAAAAGGAATATAACGTGATTTAAAATGAATTTGAGAACTCATTTGAAGTCAATGAGATATCGGAGTTTGTATCTCTACAACGATACGTGTTCCATCTGCGTGTAATATGGGACAATGGCTTAGGTTGTTGTGTCATGTGTAATACTTAAATGAACTCAATATCGTTATATTGTTTGTTTTGTCATGTGTAATGCTTAAACTACTCAATATAGTTATATTGTTCGTTGTATGGATTCTATATACTTAAATGACTTATTCTTATTGCTATGGCATATTTTCAAATAAAATCTCTACTTTATTTCTACTCCAAACAAACTAAAAATAAAAACACACATGCAAAGACAATCAGAGACGCATACAAACATGCAGTCTACATTTTACTTCAACTTTGCCCCGCTCGATCTACATTGACCCAAAACGACAGTATTTCTTTAAATGCGTGTGGAAGGTCGAACAAAAAATGAATCTTTTAATAATGTTGTAAACATCTATGCAACAGTGGTCTCTCTTAACACTAGATTCCGGCAACTGTCATTCACAGGTACATTTCTTGTTATATTTCGTGTGTATTTTTTTTCTTTTTTAATGTGTCACATAACCGCATGGTCGTAGGGGGTTCTAATGTTTCCATCAGCGGAGGACTTTTTAGCGATAGTCATTCATCAACATTTTTATTGTTGCTTTAACGTGGCCTAGATCCCACGCCCCTCAGCTTGTGAGGCGAGCGCACTATTGACTTCGATATCCAGAATGTCTTGTTATATTGTTGTGTGATATGTGAATGACTCATTATATTTATGTGTGATCCTTACATAATTTATTATAATTGTTGTGTGGTCTGTACATGACGTGATACATTTTTGTGTGATCCTTAAATGTCTTGTTATACGAGTTTGTTGTGTTACTTTTACATGTCTTGTTATATTTTTATGATATGTACATGCATTGTTGTATATGTTGTGTAACCTTTACATATCTTATTATAGTTGTTGTGTAATCTAAACATGACTTTTATATTTCTGGTGTGATCTGTACATGACCTGTTATATTATTGTTTGATCTGTACATCTCTTGTTATATTTGTTGTGTTTAGTTCTCTAGTGTTCACTTGTGTGAAATATAAAGTTGCTGATAAAAAGTTGATAAAGAACAAAAGACGTTATCTTTGTCACTACGTCTGAAATGATTACATACATTAAATAATTGCCTACTAGTACTATTTGTGCTTATGTTTTCCCAATAACTAAACACGATGTACCATTTTAAAATCACATCACTTGGAAGTGGAATACAATCTGCTTATTAAAACATCCCGTCACGACTTCAACCTGGTCTCCTGGGCTGTACGCAAATATTTCTTGGCGTTGCTTAGCTCTTCTCTTATTGTTGTGTACTATTTTATCAATTTTTAAAAAAAAATCCAACATACCAATAATATTAGCTATGATCCGTGGTCTGATCAAAGTTAAAATACATATAAAAAAACTAGGATGTAACTGCCAGCCAGAATGTTGCAATCATGGGGGTCGCTAGGAAATTTTCCAAAAAGGGCGGGGGGCAAAAACCCCCACTTTTTTAATTTAACTGACAATCCCATACAGGTTCAATTTTAAAATTAAATCGAAGATAAGTATAACATAAGGGTCGAAAAAAGCCCTAGAAATAATAAGACTTACAAATTATCGCTGTAATAGTTAAAATACAACATATATTAATGCATTTAATAAATTAAAAACGTAAGTTCTCACGAGAAACTAAATTTTGGTGTGAAATAATATACGTGTAGAAACTGCAGGATTACCAAATAAAGATATCAGAAAATTTTTTACAGGCTCAAAAAAAACTTTTAAAAAACACGAAAAGTAGAGCAAACGCGGGATTCCGAAATGCCGTTATTAGAAGATTCGGGGGGTCTGTAGCATTTATTGTGATCGATTGTGGGATTTAATGTGAGATATAAAATTTGATAAACTAACAAAAAAGTTCTGAGTACCCCTGTGTGACTTAGTTTGTGAATAAAAAATTATTTTCTGCTTTTTCATGAGAGATTCTACATTCCTCATTGCAGCTGGGCCTCATCTTTTTAAAAAAAAAGTTTTTTTGATCATTTTATTTGAACATTACTATTGAGCAGATAAAAATGCGGCCAACAGTAAATGTCTTTTTCATGCTGCTTATCAGAGGTAGGTCCTTTGTATCGGTTGTAATCCTAAAGATATTTGTTATTACATACACCTGCACACATTTAAATATCGTTAAAGTTTTATTTCCTGAGTGGAGTATTTTGATTGAACTTACATGAGACTTTTAAGACATTGTAAAATGTTACTAGTGATGTGTGTAATGCTGGTATATGGCGAGTGCTTTTAAGGTTAATTGCATATTTAATCATTTAGGGAGTCAATTTCATAGGGTTTAATTCATGTTTTTTGCCGACAGTTATAAGGTATTTGCTCGTAGCTACTGTACTATGTGACTTTTTTATATTTAGCTAAACTTCTACTTGAAGAGTCACACCATGCTAAGAAAATTGTCCTTATGTTTTCTTATTTGTTTAGTTTAACTTTATGGTATGACATCCGTCCATCCTCAATGGACGATGGTGTTGACTCCTGCTCCTCTTCTCCGTTCTTTCCCCTGGCTATTCTCTCTTCGCTCATAGCAGTGAGTGTGGCTTCCGAAATGTAGTGCCCTCACGCACCCTTGGTAAGTAGGGCCCTTTGAATATGCTTCGAGCCCATCCTTTGGACACGGCCCAACCACCTCAGGCGCCTCTCACTTCGGATTGAGTGCAAACAAAACAAAAGCTCGCTGTGCACGCAGGCCTGGTACACAGTGATTTTCGTCCTATCAGTGACCTTCGTATTTGTCCAAACTCTTTGAATTAGCCTTGCCATTAACGATTCAGCCTTACCGATTCTGGTTTTTATTTCTTTTTCAAGTTAGAGTTAGCTTGTAATTTTACTGTTATGGTAATCATCAACAACATCCACAGTGTTTCCTTCAATGGAGATTTGCTGGGAGGCAGCCTGTGCCTTGTCTCGTAATGTACGTCTTTTTAGGCTTATCGATAGACCGAATTCCTTGCATGCCTCTGATATTTTATTGACCAGAGTTGTTAGAGTCCTATCTCTGAATGTGAGGTAAGAGCTGCGTCATCCGCGAAGAGCAACTCTCTGATTAATACAGTATCCACCTTGCTCCTCGCACGGAGTCGGCTAATGTTATATAGGCTTTCATCCGCCCTGGTATAATGTTCCCACATTTGGAGCAGTTCACGAAAGCATGTCGCAGTAGCAAACGAAAAGAAGATACAAATAGTGTTGGTGCTCGTACGCATCCTTGTTTGACTCAACTACAAACTGCGAAGGGTTCTGAGGTTGACCCATCGAAAAGCACTGTGATGTGCATGTTGGTGTGGAAAGACTAGATTATTTTGAGAAGCCGCGGCAGACATCCTATTTTTTCTAGTTTACGGAACAGACCTTTGCGACTTACTAGGTCAAATGATTTTTGTTAAATCTATGAAGGAAATGAAGAGGACTTTCTGTTGTTCCCGACAATTCTCTTGCAGCTGGCGGATTGAGAAAATCATATTTAATGTTATAGCAGCACTATATTAATCAGAACTATTCATCTCACATCTTTTAATGTTTCATAGCTGTTAGTAAAATAAATTGTTATGGTTTAATCGAGACTTTTTAACAAAGCTACAAAGACAAATGTCAAGTTTGAAAATTTCTATTTAGTGTAAAGACTTTCATGGTAATTTCAACTTAAAATTGAGGATATGCAGCAGCAGATATGTGACTTTTGTATGGTTCTCTCTTATATGATATATCTTGAGATTTTATATGAAACGAATACAATTATATAATTTTTAGCAACTTTTGATTTTAATAAAAGAGTATTGAAATACAATTTGTTTTTGTTATCAAAACATCCTTAACTTAATTTTGTTTGGTTATATGTTTATAACTTTAATGGTCAAAGGAGTTCAATTTTAGATCTAATTGATAAAAGAAAATTCGAGTCAATTAATTTATTTGCTTATTCTTGATATAGACATTAAATCAAACTGAAAAGTGTAATTAATAGTTTGTTGTTTAAATGGTGTACAACCAGGTTCTAATGCTTCTCTCTCCCTGCTTCTCTGAATTCTCTCTCTCTCTCTCTCTCTGTCTGTCTCTCTCTCTGGCAACAATGATGCATCGGACAAACTTTGGTTCAACAACGAATTGACATTTGACACCACAATAATTCACTCCCCACACCACACACATCTTGTCATATCAACAAACATGACATGTAAGTAATACATCTATTAACAAACATAAAAATAACAAACACCAATAAATAGTTGAAAGCCCATTAATTCATTTCTACATTTTTAATTTATCTAATAAGATTAAACAAACGTGTTTTACTGTGGTATACAGCAAAAGAAATTGTTTGAAATACAAACCTATTTGATACGTTTCTAGAATTTAGTATTAATAAAACATCAAATTCAACTATTTCAAAATAAAAAACAAAAATTACTAAAATATAAAATAAATAACTAATGTTACATATAAGAAAATTTTAGAGAGGATTATTGGAGGTGGGAGTGCCGATAAGGAAGGTGAGGGTGTACATGAGGCGTTGAAAGGAGGATGGTAATTGGCAACAGCAGAGGTTGTTGTTTATTACAATAATCAAAAGTTCATGTAAATTTATATACTCAGTTTTAAAAGAACTTACTTTAATATAAAAAGAGCAAAAAAAAACGTGTCATTAATATATATACACTAGCAAAATACCCGCGCTCTGCTGCGATAATTTAGGATTTCAGTAAGCGTTGAGAACCCGCGTAACACAAATTCAAAACACCAATTGATTTCAATCTTGACCATGATGGATATAATACATATATTAACTTCACTCACCGTCTTGTCTGTCTGTCGTAGTCCCGCAGAAAAACAAAAACGAAAAGTAAAAAATGACACACTTCCCGTGATGCTCTCGAGCTGATAATATAATTTATTTTCGTCAGCTACCATTGCGGGAGGGTACTCAACAATTTTCCAAAGTTTCATGCTGCTACCTACACGAGAAATTAGATATTTATTGATGAGTCTGTTTTATATAGCTCATATAAGAAAAAAAAACTACATTTGGGCCCCCGGCCCCCTAGTGAATGATAATTTTATATTTGTTTTGATTGTTAACATCGCGGGAGGGTACTCAATAACTTTCCAAAGTTTCATGCTTCTACCTACACGGGCAGATGAGGAATTAGTGTTCATTCAGTTTTATAAAGCCCATATACGGAAAAAATGGTTTTGGGCCCCCAGCCACCCATGAGTGAATTTTTTTAAAATTCATTTTCGCCAATTATCGTCATAAGAGTGTACTAAGCAAGTTCCCAAAGTTTTAGCTTCTACCTTCACGGGAAGTTGGATAATTAGTGTTGAGTCAGTTTTTAATATTAGAAAAAAAACTAAATTTGGGCCCCCGGTCCCCAGTAAGTGATAATTTATATAACTTTTTAGCTGTTACCATCGCGGAATGATACTTAAAAACTGCCCAAAGTTTTATGCTTCCACCTACACGTGAAATGGGAGAATTAGTGATTTTCTGTTTTTATATAGCTCATATAAGGAAAAAGAACTACATTTGGGCCCCTGGCCCCAAGTATTTGATAATTTATATACTTTCTTCACCAGTTACCATCGCGGAATGTTATCCAACAACTACCCAAAGTTTCATGCTCCTACCTTCTCGGGAAATAGGAGAATAAGGGATTTTTATTTTTTATATAGCCAAAATAAGGGGAAAAAAACGTTTTGGGCCCCCGCCCCCATGAGTGTGAATTTCAAAATTCTTTTTCGCCTGTTACCATTTCGGAAGTGTACTTACAACTCTCCAAAGTTTCATGCTGCTACCAACACGAGAAATTGGAGAATAAGTGATGAGTCAGTTTTTATATAAGAAAAAAACTACATTTTGGCCCCTGGCCCCCAGTAAGTGATAATTTATATAGTTTTTTAACCTGTTACCATTGCAAAATAGTACTTAACAACTAATCAAAGTTTCATGCATCTTCCTACACAGGAAGTAGGAGAATTAGTGATTTTCAGTTTTTATATAGCTCATATAAGGAAAAAAACTACATTTGGGCCCCTGGGCCCCAGTAAGTGAAAAGTTTGAATATTTTTTCGCCTGTTACCATCGCGGAAGTGTACTCAACAACTTCCCAAAGTTTCATGCTTCTACCTACTCTTGAAATAGGAGAATTAGTGATATTCAAATTTTATATAGGCCGTATTTTGAAAAAAAAACGTTTTTGGGTCCCCGGCCCCCATGAAGGTGAATTTAAAATTCTTTTTCGCCATTTGTCGTTGAGAGAGGCTACTTCACAAATTCCCAAGGTTTCATGCTTCTACCTACACGGGAAATCCGAGAATTAGTGATGAGTCCGTTTTAATATAAGAAAAAACTTCATTTGGGCCCCCGGCCCCCATGAGTGTTAATTTTAAAATTCTTTTACTTCACTTTTCGTTGCGAGAGGCTACTCAACAACTTCCCAAAGTTTCATGCTTCTACCTACACGGTGAGCTGGAGAATTAGTGATGAAACAGTCAGTCAGTGAATCAGGGCTTTGCCTTTTATTAGTATAGATAAAATACACTGTTGGCGTTAGGGGTGTCGAACTTTAAGGTTGGAGAGCAGAAGGAGCGTTAAAGATGTTGTCATGACTTCCACAAATCAACAGCTGTTAGATGTTATGTAAAAAGTCACAGTTTCAAAAAAACAACAAATAATAATAATAATTGTACGTGATTAGGATGTATATATGTACATCAGATAATGGCATAGTTTGAGTTTGGATACCTTACTGGTATGGGAGCCCATATGGGGGTGATAGAGATTGTTTTCAAACATAAACAGTTGATACAAATTCATGCAAAGTGAAACTGTAGACAAATGTTTTATTTTATATTAACATGTTATAGGTACATGAGATTGAATAATTGTGGGTAACGTTGCTGACAATGAAGGTAAGGGTGCCGACACTGGGTGCTCACTTATGTGTTGAAGGTGTACATTAGGTGAGGTAAAGGTAGGTCTTTTTTACAATCACAATAATGACTACTTTATACAAATTTGTACAAGTCTATGTAAACAATAGAAAAGTTGTATTGATATATAAAAAACTCGTAATATTTATACATACATGAGATGGGAATGTTGGAGTTAGAGTTCCGGTGCTGGTGGTGAGGGTGCAGATGGGGCGTGGTGTTGTGGTGCATATGCGGTTTTGTAGAGGGTGTTGTCTATTGCTACAATCTACAGTTTAATACAAGTTTGTATTAAGTATATAAAATATTATAACATTGTTTACATTATAGACGTTTTGTAGTGTACCAACCAGTACCACTAAAATTTCTTCCCTCAGAGTTGACCCCACTGTGGACATGGTGGTTAGGCAAGCCATAACAATGCCCTAGTGGGTGGACATAAGCCCCACTACTGCCTGGACATGTACATGTTGTGTACGTGTACTTGGACAAACCTTTACTCACCACGTACATGTCTATCCAGTGTCCTACAGATATCTGTTTAGGACATCCATGTGGATGTGATACTATCAATGTCAAATTGTCTCTACATCTCTCGTATTTGATGTCTACTTTCGTCCATAGCTTATCCTCGTGTTTACTCATCTTGCACAGTTTGTCCAGGAAATTTACGTCACAATTTAAACATTCCAACCAACACCTGTCAGCCTCAGCGTTAATCTTAACTACCGACCAGCCATCAAGAGTGACCAGTGGACTATCGTGTCTATCATAGAACAATCTACAAGAGGTGTTTCTTGCCTCAATGTCATCAAATACGACGTGTGTGGCCGTTTGCATCTCTACCCACCCCCACACTTTGCTGGGTGTGTCCGAGTGTTGACACTTGTGACATGGACAAGTTCCCTTGTTGTATTCAATGTTAATGAGTCCAAAACAGACCACCCCAGTCCCTAATCTCACGACGTCACTTCCTCTCATATTATAAAATGGATATGGTTGTTTGGTGTTTGGCCAAAACTCTGGTCTTCTTGTACTGGTCATTGTAACAGCTACCCTCACAGTCACGTCAGCTAAAGCGTTAATGTATTTAACCAGGAGGTCGTCATGGTAACCTTCAGGCAGGTGATTAATGTTAAAATCGTTGACAGGTACAAACTGTTTGTGACCTGGATTCTTGTCACAGCTGCTGTAATGTTTGTGTAGATCTGCTTCTCCCCCTTCTGACACCTGGGTTTCATGTGTGCCTGGCAAGGTCATCAAAGAAAGTACATTTTAATCCATGTGTTAAAGCTGTCACTCTATATTTAATTCTCTAATTAGTAAGATTTCATAATGTCTATACTTTCATTTCAATAGAGTATACGATTAATTTCTGAGATGCATAATGCGACAGACATTTATGTAAAAAAATATAACGTGTACCGACTACAATCTTAAAACTTACATTAACATAGCAGAAAATAGGACACAAGAGGCGTAAAGAATAATAACAGCTATTTAACTTGAACTGAAGGAATGTGATACATAAATACAATTATATTAAAATATAACTTTACCACATAAAATGTTTAATATATCCTTTTTGTTACTTTTGACATTTGGGCCATCATCCTGGCTGTCATCTTGCTTACTGTCATCTATGTCATCTTCCTGGATGTCATCTGTGTTCGCTTCCCGGCTGTCATTTGTGGCATTTTCTTTTTGGTTGTGTTCTATGCGATGTTCTGATTAAGATATATATATCAAATATGTTATATTCATAAGACATTATATTGCTTTATGTCTTTCTCACACACATCTCTCTCTCTCTCTCTCTCTCTCTATTATCATCAGATTTGGATAACAGGGACATTTTTAATACACATTTTAGTGGGTGGGGTTTATCCTCACAACTCTGTCCTAAATTTACTTTTTTAAAAAAAATATTTATAATAATGACTATCAATATACATTTGAATCAATTTTTTCAAGGCAAATATTTTGATAATTGGTTTATTTTAATCATTGTACCTTTTATTTCCTCTCTTTTCCGTTTTCTTGATATACAAGATTTACTGATAGAAGTCTGAAAATAGAAAAATGGAGAAATCATTAACTTTTTATTTTATTTATTTAGTAGATATATTTTATAGTTATTGAAGAACACATCTACAAATGTTTAATTAAATGCATTGTATATCATATCATTACCAGTGAAAAGCTAGTTATGTACACTAGGCACAAAATAACCATCTATTACTCTTGTAATGAAGTGGCTAGTTCTGATATACTGTTCAAAACATAGACTATGAATCTTGGCTACTTTATTTCCGACAACATGTCTACCACGTGTTCCTAAGACACGACCTAAAACATTTGGCGAAATGTCATTCTCTTTTTGTGCAGCCAAACAATGGAATTCTCTACTATTACACATCCGAATTATTTCAACTACTAAGTTCTTCAAGACTGCACTTTAACATTCATCTTTTCAAAATTTATTTTCAAAATTAATTAAACAAAATTACTTTATAATGATTAACGTAGCTTATGTGTAACGTACTGTCATTTATTTGGTTATTATGATATGAATGTTTATTTAATTAGTATATGTATGTTATTATCTCCATGTTAAGCGCTGTGAGCCCGGCTCCTTGCTGGGATACAGCGCTATATGCATTTTCAATTTATTATTAGTATAATTATTATTACTCTAAATAGAACACTGGGAGGATCTATGGTAAAATAACATCCGTGCACAATGTGTGGGCACCTAAGTGTATTGCTCATAATTATGAAATCATATGAAAGGACCAACCAAGCATAAGAGGATTCATAGTACAAAAACACTATGTATATTGATAAGCCTAAAAGAGTGTGCGGAAGAGGTTTTTATTGCACTTCCCGCAAAATATTTTAGGCTTTCTCTTGCATCCCTAATGATGACAGCTCCTTGTTTTTACCTCTGCGTCAAAAAATTTCCGCGCCGTCATATCGCACCCCATTAGCTCCTATTGGTAATTGCCCATAATGTCGGATTTTGCTTATATGAACTATATACAAATTATTTTAAGCGTTAGATTCTGCAAAAATTTATGAATCTTGACCAAACTTGGTATATAAAAACATCAGAGCGTATATTAAAATTTTATAGAGCTGTACATTTTTATGTCCATTCCTTCGGGGCTGGGGGGCCAAAATATTTTTCTTCAAAATGTTTAAGTTATAATTCTACATTCAATCTTACAAGATATTAAGAATCATAAAGATATAAATTCATTATGGATTTGGTTGACATGAACAGGTGTTTCGAAAGGTAGTGGCTATTGAGACGCAAAAAAAAATGTTTCTAAAATTGAAAATGTACAAGTAAGCAATAAAATTAAAGATTTATCTAAACAAGTTAAAAAATATCAAATTTTATCCAATCTTACTGCTCGCATGGATACTGCGATTGATAGCTGAATTGCTGGTCCAGGATTCGATTTTAGTTGGGTATTCTTTTTTTAATTTTTTAAAAAAAATTATATTTTTAACATAAATTGATTATTAAAAATATTTTTTTCATGGTTTGTTCCTGACAGAATCACATTTTAGGTTTAGGGATAGGTTTTAGGGTGTGGGTTAGGTTTAGTGATAGGTTTTATGGTTAGGGATAGGTTTAGGGATAATTACTCCTTTCTGTTCTTCAATTTTTATCCCTTTTTTAAGACGTTAGCGTCTCAATAGCATGTGGGCTATTAAGACGTTAGCGTCTCAATAGCATGTGGGCTATTAAGACGTTAGCGTCCCAATAGCCACTGCCGTTTGGAAATTTATTTTTAGCTCGAATGGGTCCAGGGGCCCTTAATGATGTTTTTTGCTTATGTAGGCTATATAAAATTTAGTCTAAGCATTAGCTACTGGTAAAATGAATGGATCTTTACCAAACTTGGTATATAAATCTTCAGAGCCCATAATCACGTCAACTATATACATAAGTTTTTTGAGCAAAAATATAATATTTTAATTTTAAAATAGTTTTCCCAACAAAGTAAGTTAAAGGAAAAAAATAATTACCAAAAATCTTAAATGAGGGATTAAAACTTAATCTGGCGCATATTAATAATTTTTAAGCAAAAAAGTATAACAACTTACTTTTACTAATTTAAATTCTTAAATGAGAAAGAAATCAAGTATTTAATGCTTTACAATTAGGTTTTCGTGTGATCAATTTATTTATTTTGTATTTATTTTCTAAATTATTTTTTATTTATTTATTTTTTTTTAATTTAAAGGGAATTTTAACTTAAAAATGTGTTTTTAAAATAAGACGTCGAATAAAAATCGTTTGCTTATTTATAACCACATTTTGCCGGATAATTGATTTTCCTTTACGGACTCAGACCAAAAATGGTTTCATGTTAACTTTAAGCTAAATGCAAATAAGATTCAGAGGCGTCAGCTCACTTTAAAGACATTTAAGATAAAGTATTAACTACTGATGAACTACGTTTTTAAAATATCTAGTAATGAAAAATCATGCATGCCCAGAGAAACACATTTTTAGAGGTTGCTAATTGGCCAGAGTTTTAAAAAAAAATAACAGACGAATGAATTTAAAAACACAGATGATCAAGTAATACAAAGAACGTGACAACGATGTCTTAGAGTTTTAGCAAGAATTTACTCTACGTTTGAGAGTAGCACCTGTGATAAGGACTTAAACGAAATTTGCGATTTATATGTGTGCATATATTAATTTAAAAAGTATAATTCCGTCTTTTACCTGTAGCGTTTATAAAATTTACAGCAGAAAATTTAACAAATCAAAGTAACCAGGGTTTGTAAATATATAAAAATTTTAAGATGACTTTTAAATTATTGCAAAAGAGCTTTTAAATGGCATTTCTTTTAGTGTAGCCTGCTCAGAACACATAACACAGACCGAAACTTAGACGGAAAACAAATCAGGTCACATGTTTAAACAATCAGCGTAGTTGCGAAGTGTCTTACGATACTTTAAATTCACTTTATAGCCCAGATCAAAGTACTGTGGGATCTGGGTTGGGTTGAGGCGCTAAGTTAGTTTGAGATGCGCGTTTAAGTGTGCCGCTGATTTAGTTAGGCCATCTATGCAGTTGTTTTAGTGACGTGACTGTCATCTCGTTTCTCAAAGCAAGAAAGGCCAAATGTGGATGAAATTCAACGTGGAGCGTTGATAACGTTCTAAAATGTTCATTTGACATCCTATTGAGAACATATTATTAAGCTTATCATTTACTTGACATTTTTTGCACGCATTTCTATGTAGGCCATTTGATTTAATTCTTTAAAATTATTTATGTTTAGTCCCTTATAATAGTGTAATGACGTGCGCGCCCGCACACACACACACGCAGACAGATACAGACACACAGATTTAAAACTGTAATGTAAATGCAAGAGTAGACATAAACCATGGATAATCGTAGGACGCAGTTATCTACTGCATTCAAGGAGCGTCTGTAATGGATAAAATATATATATACATTTATATGTATGTATGTATGTATGTATGTGTGTATGTATGTTTCACATGTGATTAACATAATTTTGTGACGTAAGGTCACGTGAATGGTGGACGCGTGAAGAAAGGAGCATGCCTATTGGTTGAAAGGATTGGGCGAAGAGTTGTTAGAAGACTTCCGGCAAGGAAGGAGTAGTGTATGTGTGCACCTCAATATTTCAAATGATATTTATGTGTACATAGTATATATATTAAAGTTGTTTTGTATAAACAAGCTCTTCAGTGAATTATTGAGCACAAGATTATGTACTGTGAGAACACGTACATAAAGAGAAACATATATAACAGTTACAGTATGTATGTATGTATGTTTGTATGTATGTATGTATGTATGTATGTATGTATGTATGTATGTATGTATGTATGTATGTATGTATGTATGTATGTATGTATGTATGTATGTATGTGTGTTTGTATGTATGTATGTATGTATGTATGTATGTATTTATGTATGTATGTACGTATGTATGTATGTATGTAAATATGTATGTAGGTAGGTATGTATGTAGGTCTTCATTATGTATGTATATTAGTATTTATGTATGTATGTATGTATGTATGTAAGAATGTATGTATTTTTGCATTTATGTATGTATTTATGTCAGTGGCGTAGTTAGTGGGGGGCGGTGGGGGCAGTATGCCCCGGGCGGCACACATTTAGGGGCGGCATTTGTAGGAATTTGAAATGTACACCCATTTCCGACAACCACCCTTTTTCTTTTGAAGGGAAAAACCCGAGTGAAACAAAAATACTCTTACTTTCGAGTCTTAAATAACAGATTCGAACAACAGTTGTTTGATTACATAGTGGATATGTACCTAACGCAAAACCGTTCAAAAAGTTTTAATCGCTCAAAAAAGGTATCGAGGGATCGATTTGTTAAAAAAATTAAGCGGTATACGTCATAGATGACGCTTTCATAAGAAAACTACAGAAAAACACATCACCGATGGGCCGAAAAATATGTACCATTAATATCGCCTCGACAGTTTTTGCGTAGAATTTCGACATTCGCAGAATAATGCGCGAACAAGTACCTACAAGGTATAGTGGTTCAAATATTGTGTTTAACTTGCAAGTAGTAATTTATATTACTGTTTCTGTTAAAGCAGCACAAATAATTTGCGTTTTTCATTAAAATAAGGTTAGTCATTGAAAATGTTAAGCCTATCCAATTAAAGTAATGTGTGAAGAATTTGAATTCGTCTATTTGATGGAAAATTATTAAGATTTATGACAAGAATATGAAAATATTCAAATGTCTCCGTTCATAAACACAACAATAGGCATAAATAATTTTGAAAAAGACAAACTTTAGATTTTCAAGCGTCTTGGAAAAATTGACTCTGAAGAAGTAACTAAGAAAACGAAATCAGAAGTTTACTCAATTCAATGCATCTTTTTCTTTTCTATATTATCTCAATTTATGGGAACCCGTCATTTTAAAAAAAAATAAATAAAAACTCATTGCATGGACCAAAGAGATGTGCTAATAGAAAATGCTGTTATATCAGCCAAACAATTTGTGAAAAGTTGGAGATATCAACTGAACTCGCAGTTAGAAGGATTAAAAAATATGAGTATGGGAAATTAAGAAGACGTGGTTCTATCTTTAGAACAAGAAGTACAAAGAGAACTGTTTTTATCCATGGATGGAATTATAAAAGGACGCTTATCTTATCTTATCTTATCTGTTTCAGACGATCCTTCTATACAGAAGATTATTGCGTCCTACGCTTATCTATGGTGTGTGTCTAGTCCTGCATTTTTATTAGAGATTTAAACGTTGATAAAGTGTTGGTTTTCCTGGATTCTTCAGGCAACCCATTCCACGCCCGAATTCCGGACGGGAAGAATGAAAATTTGTATGTGTTTGTTCTTGCATAAGGAATAAGAAAGGTGTTTTTATCCTTATGTCTATCTGAGGGTTGTATTAAGTTATCTTTGTGTTGTATTTCTAAATTAGAATTAATTGCTTTATGTATGATTACTACTTTGCTCTTGGTTCTTCTATCCTCTAGTGTTTCAAGGTTTAATGATTTAACTAATGGTGTTATTATTGTCAGTTTTGACTATTCTCCAGTAATGAATCTGGCAGCTCTTTTTTGAATTTGTTCTAGTTTATCAATGTTTTCTTTGGTGGATGGGTCCCATACAGAAGATGCATATTCTAGTACAGGTCTCACCAAAGTGAGGTAGCATTTTAGTTGTATATCTCTATTACATTTGTTAATGTTTCTTTTTATAAAGCCTAAGGTTTTGTTTGATTTTTTAATAACTTCATTGACATGGGGATTCCATGATAGTTTCTCATTTATTAAGACTCCTAAGTATTTTGCATCTTTAGTTTGGGTCAGTTCTTTTCCATGAATGTAATATTTTGAATTTATTTGTTTCTTTTTCTTTGTTACTCTTAACAGTTGACACTTTTCTGGGTGGAAAGACATACTCCAGTTAGTTTCCCATGTATGAATGGATGTATGCATCGTTTTTTTTAAAGATTTGATAGACATATCACACAATACGAGTAATTGTTATGAAAATGTTTATGTTTTAAAATGATAATCCCTTTTTACCATAATTGCATTTGTAGCTTCATTCTTATCCTGGAAGTATTGCATACCTCCTAAAAGAGTAGATTAACTTATAGTTGTTATATTTTCTTGCTTTATCTTAATTCTGTTTATTATCTCATAAAGATTAGTTATATTTTAGAAATCTAGGCAATAGTATATGTCTACATCAAAGTGCAATTCAAAGATTTTGTAAAATATTTTAATGGATGGATGCAACTTTTCGTTAAAAAAAATTTCTTACTGATAAATTTTTAGATTCGTCTTTCCTTAATGCTGTAATTATTTTATACACTTTAGATAGAGGAGGTTTAAAGTATACGCAGAAAATTTAATGGTGGTCATGATCATATGAGCTACCATTGTCTGTATGTAACCACACGGAGATAAATTTATAAATTTAATCATACTTTTTTGTTGAAAAACAGTGATGGTTAAAAATGCATGCGCACAAAGAAAATAATACACACTGAAAATAAATAAAAAAATATTTCACATTCATCATTTGAGAATATCTATTCGTTGATGATTATGTTAAGAAATTAATGTTGACTAGTTGTTCTTTGACGTAAAAAGTCAACTGAAACTAAAATCACGTTTATTCCCTACAAAGCATTAATATTTCCGTCTTCATACATTTTTTAAAAGTTCGTGTGGTTATTAACAGTTTTTTTTAAATTGATAGTTATGTAAATAGTCTAACATGTTATCATTATTGTAACATATATAAATAAATGTGTTAAAAAATATTTAATTATAAGTAGCCTATTTTTAGTAAATTACTATATTTTAAATCTGATATTAAAAATACAGTACACGTCTCGGTAGAGTTATTAAAACGACTACTATATTAATACAATAGGTGTAGCCTTCTCAGAATACATTGCCTTAAAAATACAGGGTTGGCCAGAACTGTAGTACCTGAGAGCCATTTTAAAATATATAAAAATTGTTGAGAGCCGCATTGAAGCACTATGTGCCATTAAACATAGCGAAGAGGTCTTCCAGTATTTATTGTAACATATCTTTCATAAATTGCACGCGAGCCACAGAGTGAACACAGAAGAGCTGCATGCGGCTCCCGCGCCGCGGTTTGGCCACCGTCGCACTAGATAATCATGCCAATATAGCAGTTGTGGAGCTCAGGTTTGGTTTCATCCCGTGCGGTTACTTAATGGGGTCAGAATCAGCCCCTTTTCCCCGGTTTCAAAAAGGGATTTCTTTATTTTATGGAATGAATATATTTATAAAGTATTTTATTAAAATGCTTCTTACTTATACATTGGAATATCGTTTAATTCTTTGTAGTTACAAATTAAAATTGTTTTGTATATGTTTTCTTTTTGAAGCCTTTAGTATTTGTATTTCTTTCCTTTTATTAAATTTAAATTGAATTTTAATAGGAATTATCAATGATTTTAAGAAAGAAAAAAACCAAAACAAAAACAACTAATGTTTATACTGTTTAACTATTTTTTCCAGAAGTCTCTGCTAATAAACATTACTTAATTTTCAGTTTTATATTAAGGGGCCGTCCATAAATGGCATTACGCGCCCAGGGGGGAGGAGGGGGGTCAAGCAGAGAGCAGAATTACACTAAATACATATTTAAATGACAAAAGTAATTTTTAACATGCTTACTTTCAATTAGAAATTACGACTTTTAGGGGGGAATGGGCTTCAAAGCTTCGTGACGTCATATTGGAGGGGGTCTAAGTTTTTGTGACAAATGGTGATGAGGAGGGGAAGGGCGGTACAAAATCGACCAAAATCGTGTGACGTCATTTATGGACGGCCTCGAACATAAAAAATTATAGAAAATATGTTGTACAAGCATTATTTGTTATATTTAGTCATAAGACTGCGTATGATTATATCAAATATACAACATTTTAGTTATAAAGTAATTTACTACCTACATAAATACTGACCTCCATTTTAATTTTCTTGATATATAGTAATTCAATGACTGTTTTATTTATTTCTGTCAAAGACAATAACCTGTTAATTTAATATAGAAAATTACACATTTTTATCTTGATTTAATTTATAGCATTACATAATTTTGAAAAATATTCGCTATATAATAATGTAAAAAAACATTATTTTACACAAAGAATAAAAATTAATAAAATATTTAAAACATCTTTTTTTTAAAAGGACACGCTTTTATTTACATATAGAAAGTGTACTAAAATTAAGAAAATACAAGTTTTCTATGATAACAGGTGAAATCAGTGAACCTATCCACTGCAAATAAAAGCTTGGGGCGCCCATCACAACACATTAAATTTCTCTTGCAACTATTATTTTGCATAAAGATAAATATTTCTAATTAATATGATAGTAGCATGTATATGATCAAAGTTCTGAAACTTTTAATGTTTATTGATATTCATACAAATATGTATTTATATTTCACAGCCATGTACCTGATAGAGAGTTGTGATCAGCGCCCAACACTTTTATGTGCATTGTAAAAAAGAAAATGAAAAGGGGGGGGGGACTTTTTTCAATTAAACACAATAATGTTGTTACTGTCATCTGCATACAATTGTTCCTCGAATTTAAGGGGTTTCGGGTTCATTAGGAAAAAAAATTAGAATAGTTATTATCCTAGCCTAGTGTACTCGCACCAACACTGTTCGCCATATTCTTCTCAGTACTTCTTCGATACGCATTTAAGGATAGCAGTGATGGAATCTGGTTACACTCCAGAGCTCATGGAGGAATTTTCAACACTGCCCGCCTCCGAATAAATCAAAACGAAAGATGTACTAATTCGTTAGCTGCACTTTGCGGATAATGCGACACTGATAGCACACAGAAACTGGTTTGCAACATCTCGTGTCAAGCTTGTCCAACGCCTGCAAAGCGTTTGGTCTGCAAATCAGCTTGTAAAAGACAAATATCATAGCCGTAGACACACGTATTCCTCCAATCATCAATATCGACAATGAAAGCATGAAGGTTGTGGACAGCTTCACCTATCTGACTATCGGTTTCAATTTCACACTGATTTTTTATATGGCGTTCTAAATTGCTTTTAAGCATATTCCTGTCAGCTTTTTCCATTTGTTTATAAAAAAGGCATTTACCGATGGTTGCTACTTTTTTCCTTTTATTTGTTCCCAGTTATACCGTGGGAACTCGCTCCAGAATGGGGTAGGTTCACTATTTATAAATATTTATTATTGTTATATTTTATTTTATGTTTCAGTTGAAAATATATAATATATATTCTGGAGTATTTTATTACATTGTAGATTATTTTTGAATATTTTGGATAAACTATCTCAGGTTCAGTGCAAGATTACAAGTCTTACAGAGAGGAAGAAAAGTGCAAGATATTTAAACACTTTTAAACCACAATATAATGTCTTACAGAAATTCCAGTAAAAGTGTAAGATCAAACAGGTGTATTTAGATGAAGCATCTACCCTCAACTTCTAAACTAAAAAGGGATCCAAGGATTCCAACTGTTGAAAAGCTAACAAATCTCACACGGATGCCGAAAAACCGTCAAATTTGTGGAAACTTCACTTTTCTGTTTAAAGCTAGAAACGGTGACTGGATCGAATCAAAATTATGATTACGTATATATAATTACTCTGGAGGGAAATTCTAGACGTTTCACTATTATCCAGCTCACTCATCAGAAAGAAACTTAACAGTCTGATTGATCTATATGAAAAAAAATAAACCTACTGATAAATTCATTGCACCACTTTCTCATTTATTTGATGTCACCAACGGTAATGGAGAATGGAAAAGCACAGAGGATAAAGAGATCTACCAGAGGCAAGTTAAGAGTGGAGGAAAGATTTGTTATTCAATGGTCAAACAAACCCATTTGAAATCAATCCACCAAAGAAAACGAATCCGACTATCAAAAAATCAACCTCAAGCCAGCTCTTCTCAATCACAACCCCCACAAACACATAAAACTGTCTCAGAATCTTCGAATTCTTAAACCTCTGCTTCTTCACCCGAGTCGCCAACCTCTTCTTCCACATCATCTTCTTCTGAATGCAAACCGAAATACCAAATACCAAGCACTACAACAGCAGGTTTACTAGTACTGAAAAACAACATTTCTACACTTAAAGAATATTACGCTCTTGCAACGATTGCTGAACAGGGTCATGATGTGCAGGTTCTAAGTCAGGCGGGTGTCTGGCAATGAGTAATCTATGAAGAACGGAAAATGAAAACCCAAAATTGTTCAAAAACTTCAAAGAAAGACCTCTATTGTCTCCAGTTTTATGGTAAAAGAGTGAAAGGGGAAGAGTATCAAGTAGTTCTGCTGAAAAATATCAAAAACCAAAATCAAACTCGGTATTCTTAAATGTGAGAGTGGTTCTGCTGCGGCTATTCACAAGGAACTACATCAGCTAATTTATGAATACGATGCTTGGGAAAATATCTGCATGATAATCTGTGACGCGACCGCAGTAAATACTGGTCGTTTGCATGAGATTGTAAAGCTCATACAGGATGATGTCTTGGGCAAGGGCTTTCAGAAGCCACAATATATTGGCTGTCAGCATCATGTAATCGACCTCCTTCTGAAGTATGTCATGAATTTTCTTATTCAAGAGCCACGAGCAAACCAGAACTCAACTATTCCTTAATTGACAAATTAACATAAAACTATGTCTCTCTTCAGGCTGACTACCCCCTCTTTGCGACAGATGATGTTAACATAGGCGAGATCTCTAGATGGCGAGATGATTTCCTGCTCTTATATGAACTATGTCAGGCTTATCGTCATTACAAAACAACTTCACGTTGGCCTAGAATCAGCTGGAAGAGACTTCCAAATTTACACCAGGCAAGATGGAACTCACGTGCGATATATGCTGTTATAGCATTATTTCTGATACCATAGTGGTGCTGCATACTTGCTACAGCATGCGACTTCATCTGCTACGAATGGGCAAATGTTTGGTTCCATTCGCAACACTACAATAAAGCGTCCTTCAATGAACTGTTTACCTCACTCATCAAGATAAAATGCAAGAAGGCAAGTAAGTGTTTAAAGACGCATTTGTCTGTCGACAAATTTGACATTCCCAGATCTAACCAAATTGCTGAATGGGCTGTAAAACTGTTGGAGGAACTTCATGCGAAATCGAGAAAAAATTAAATTTTGGAATCTGAAGTTAAAAGTAACAAAATTGTTTAAAACATTTCTTGTACATTTTGTACCGACTACTAATTGCTCTGTATCTTATTTGTTAATAAAAGTTGTTTAGTTATTACTATTACTCCTTTGAATAGAGCTAAAAAAAACATGTCCTTTTGAAAAAAAAATTCAACTTTTTTCTTCCGAAAAGGTGGCGGCACTTTTTTTTAAAAATATCAAAAGTACAATTTATATTCTTAAATTACACATAGACGTTCCTCGATTGCAAGTGGTTTAATAAAAACTTTTTGTGTGTTATTACCGAGAGTACACTGTCATATTACAAGAATTACTGGTCTTAAATGTGGCACATAATAGTGAAGTGTAATAGCATGCACCGGGCTATTGTGCGTCGCACCGAGACGCCCAAGGAGTGAAAGGAAGAGAGAGAGAGAGACAGTGGAAACAACCAACGACTGTAGTATTCTGTATTTCGTTAATAAAATTTTTGGTTATCATTGATATAGGTGACTTTTACTAATTTGAATATCATTTGAACTAGATTACGAAATATTACGAAAGAATCTTAATTACCAGAACCATGAAGGCAACAAACACAACCTACATCGATATGTACTGTGTCCTGCATATTTTCAGGGAAATGTGTGATGATGGCTAGTAGGTGTGGGGACATCCAATTATTTCCAGGATTTTGAATAGCCCGTTGCGGCTAAATAAATCAAAGGCTTTCGTAAGTTACAAAAATGCTATGTATAATGGCATCTGCTGCTTTCTGCATTTTCCTGGAGCTGACGTATGGAGAGCCCATGACTATGGTAGACCGACCAGCCCGGAAACCGCACGGGCGAAAGCCTTTCCTACCATGCTAAGGAGTGAGATGCCACGAAAGTTATTGCTGTCACTCATTTCGCCCTTGTTCTTATATAGTGTAACTATATTAGCATCCTTTAGGTCCTGGGGTTTGTAGCCCTGTTCCCAGGAGAGAGAGATACGTTCGTGTAAAGGTTGGAGTAAATCCGTCTTGCCAATCGTTAGAGCTTCTGATCGTTTGCCATAATTCCCAGGGGCTTTTCCATCAGCTAGATAGTCAATAGTTTTGCACAGCTCTTAGTGTGTGGGCAAATCAATTTCGTCCATGAGCGGCATGACGGGGATGTCATCTAGAGCTGTGCTGGAGACTGTGGTAACTGTTGCATACAGTTACAGGTAATGCTAAGCCCACCGTTTTAGCTTCGCTGCCTGGTCTTGGATAATTCCTCCACTTTTTTACTTTAGGGGGGAGACCTTGTAGGCCAAAGGGCCAGTTCCTTTTTTAATATCTTCGTACATGGCTTTGGCATTGCCCATGTCTGCAGCTTACTGTATGCTGGAGAAGAGGTTAAGCCAGTAGGTATTTGCACATTGACGTGCGACTTTTTGGGCATGGAATTTGGCTGATTTTAAAACATGCAGCTTGTCGTGTGTAGGGTTTTCCTTGTAGGCCATAAGAGCTTTCCTTTTGGCTTCAGTTACAGTTTTCATCTCGTCCCAATATGCATCAAACCAGTCCATTTTTTGTGAGATTTTTAGCCAAGGGCATTTAATGCTGATGTGTAGATCGTGTCTATGAGATGCGTCCATTTGGAATCAATGGTGACGTATGGAAAGAGCTGCGTTTTCACAGGGTCTTTCATGCAGATGGTGTTGATGCGTGGGCAAACCTTTTTCTTAGTGTGGTATGAGTTTTTCCTCATTATTTGTACCTTGCTGGGTAAAATGGAGTGATTCGTATGCGGTGAGTTGGACGCCAGCCAGTTGTGCACACCTGGTTATGATGATGTCCAGCTGGTGCCATTAGCACGATCGATGGTGTGTCCAAGATACTTGGTGTATATCCTTGCACTTAAAGAAAGTGTTGGACATATACAAGCCTCGTGAGCACCACAGTTTCAGCAGCCTCTATCCATTGTCATTTATCTTTCCCCTTTCAAAGAGACAAGGCATGTGGGCCAGGCTTCGTGGTCGCTCCCCACTCTAGCATTGAAATCTCCTAGTAGATAGATTGCTTTGTTTTTGTGGATGCTGGCTATTGCCTGGTATAAAGCTCCATCGAATTTGTTGCAGTTATTGTATGGGATTCGATCGGAAAAAAGGATTTTTCAAAATTTGGATCTTATTTCGCTTTGGTGTTATATTGAGGTATGCAATCTAATCAAAATGTAAGAGCAAATTTGGTGAAAGGTATTGGACCAAGAACAAGATCAAACTATTCAATTAAAGCACAATCGGATATGTGATGACATCAAATATAAGAATATATCAAGAGAAGGGATTGAGCGGCAGACTGGGATCCTTATAGTATATGAATCATAATGGTATAACTTATTGATTAATAGTAGTTAAAGATATATAAATATACAAGAAAACATGTATCGTAACATTCGATTACAGTATAGGCCGTTCAAATCCAATTTAAAGGACTTAATATTTCAAGAACTAAAAAAAATAATAATAATGCATGTATTCGATTCATGGTTAAATCACATTCAATATCAGTATCGTGCCAGTAATTCTAGGAAGTATTTTACTGCAGCTCATTTTGTTTTTTTTTCCAAACAGAGACAGCGAAAGTAAATCAACTGCAACGTCATTGATTATTAGTTTGAGAGTAAAATATCATCGAGTACAAGATAAGTTAGGTCCTTAAGTTATATTCAAAGATATACTTAAAACCTTTATTCATTTGGCGAGGTAACCTAAGCACAGTCAAACATAAAGAATGATAAATGGAAAAAAAAATTAACTTCACCCTAAATAAACACTTTTCCTTACACTCCATTGGTTAAATGCACGGTTTATTATCGAATATCAATATACATAATTTGCAATGTATATTACGTCTGTCTGTCCCGTCTGTCTGTCCGCGACGCTACTAATTTTACAAAGCAGCGCACCAAATTACTGCACCAAAAATAACTCTTTTCGAACGTTCGCATAAAATGTGTTCAATAGGGAAATAAATGAATAAAATAAAGATAAATCAAATAAATGAAAGTTCCGTATTACGTTATTTTTTAATCTGATATGTATTTATTTTGAAAACTTCCGTCAATACACTAGTATTGGTTATTTGGTATAATTTACTTTATAAATTATATATTATTATCATTTACTTTTTTCTCTCTCTCTCTCTCTCTCTATATATATATATGTCTATATTACGATTCAGACTGTCTACTTCACCAGGTTAACACTTTATTAGCAAAAACATCTGTCTACTTCCCATTGTTTATACCTTATTATTAATTAAATTCGTCTGATTTACTTTGTTTTCATATTGTTATCAAATACATTGAGTTTACTTTAAAACATTGAAACGAATAAATAATTTACTTACAATTGTCCGATATATTATTCAGTTCTCGGTATCTTTGCTGACTAGCTTCGCTGGAGAGGAAAGATAAAAAAAAATATTTACCTCCCCTAAATTCAATACATGTTAATTAATAGTTATTCCTTAACTTACATTGAAAAATACCTAAATTCCATTGCAGAGGCGTTAATAGGAGGATGCGGGGATTACGGACCTCTTCCAGTGATGTCATTAACAGGGGTGACACAAAAATTGAAAATTCTTTGTGTTTCCTTTATTTTGCACCGGAATACTCATAGCAGGTTCATATGCTGAGTAGTAAGGGGTCACACTACAACAATGGGGACACTAACGCTAGAGATGCCTCTGTTCCATTGTATTTATATCCTATAAAAAATTGATACTTTATAAAGCTATTAAAAATTATGGAATGGCGACATAATTATAATAGCATAAAGTATACACAGTATTTGTTAATGCAAGAGTACCTACCTACTGTCAAGACAAATTTTAATGTTACTTTAAAAAAATGGAAGCTGCAACGTTAAATAATATCGGGAATTTTTTTTATTGTCCGTGGAGGGAAAACCAGTCTAATCCAAAGAAAGAAAGGTAAAATCCCAACGTTATAAAGAATTATATATTATAACCGGTTTTTAATATCATCGTACTAAATAATTTTTTGTAAGTTTCAAAATATAACTTTGATTAATTTTATATTGAAATTTTAAATTATTTTTGTTAATATTAAAAGAAAATCTAACCACAAAATCATTTTTAAAAAAAATAACAATGAAAATTAACATAATATGTGTAATAGTAATAGTACACTAGGTGTAATAGTAATAGTTGTGTGCTAAATTAGTCTTTAAAATTAATCTTTAAATAAAATTTTAAGTCAATGTTCAGTTCTTCGCTTAAGAACATGGAAAATTATAAGTATATGGACAAAAAAATCCATTATCGGCTTAAAAGCTTTCGAAATATATTTAGAAATAAAATATTACATTAAATTAAGAGCCTAGAAGTCTTTACATAAGAATCAACTAAGATGTTAAAATAATTTAAATAACATGTAATGCAAATGAACCTCATAACCAATACCGTTACAAAGAAATTATTTGTTTCTTTAAATTTTAAAAATACTTAAGTTAGTACCTTCTTTAGAAATAAAAACTAAATTGAACGAATGAGTAATAATTCAAATTTAAAAGTTAAAGAGAAATTAATTAAAAAAAATTGGCCTACAATACCAACGGCGAGCCTCAACAAAAGGGCATTGCCATGGAGATATTCCTCCACAGTGCGTGGGCTGTCTGATCCGTCCGTGTCCTCAATCGCCGCAGAGCATTCGGTCAGCAGATGTGCCACTGTCTCCTCGGCCATACCACATAAACGACAGCCGGGTTCCCTGTTTTTGTCTAGCCTGTGCAAGTAGCTGTTGGGCAGTGTCCAGTCCGCATTTGCGTAATGAGGGACTGACAGCTACGAGGCAGCTCCCACCAGGGATCTCGCTTGCGCGGTCGCGGCATTTTGTTGTAAAGCACCCTTGCCGTGTTACCATTTTCCCAGCCCGCAAGCCATCTTTCCATAAAGCAGGCTTTTAGCCACAGTTTGACTCCCAATTGAGTCATTGGGCGATCGATTTGGGGCTGGGCAGCACCTTTTTGCGCCAGCAGGTTTGCCCTATCCTGCTGTGGTACTTTTGCATGCCATGTAATGTACTGTAGGACGATCATGCTCCCGCGAGAACTAATGTTGTCCACGATCTCCAGTACAGTATTGACAGTTTTCGTCTCCATTGAGCTCCGACGCAGAGATTCCAAAGAGTATCTTGAGTCGGTTAAGACTACGACTGTTGGAAAACTCTTTCATCTACATAGGCGTAGGCACACCTCTTTCACACCCTGTGAATTGCTTCTAGGTCGGCATCCCCACTCGAGGCTAGTTTTCCTCATGGTCCAGACAGCTCAACTGCTGCTGGTCCCCCATCGCGGGGTATTCAATCAGTGCGCCGTACCCGCTTCGTTCATCTGTGAAGCATGAGCCATCTGCGTAAACTCTCACTACGCCGGTTCCATAGGCATTGATATTTCTCAGCGCTTCTTCGTGCTGAATCTCTACTGGACTATTTTTCCTCGCCGCGGCATTTGCCAGTGTCAAACGTAGATCGTGCGGAGAGAAGCACTCGTGAGGTCCCTTTCGCCGGGACCATGGATATTTTTTCCCTCCTTTAGGTAAATTAACTCATTTCTTAAGCTCGTTGACCACATCCATGAAGGAGGGTCGTTTCAGTCGCGAGCGTCTTCCCCATCTATCTTGCATCTGAAAACAGAGTTCGTTGCAGTCCATTCTACGGTATCTTTCCACCGTAGTTCGTATTACCTTCTCTCGTCGTACTCTTAGCGGTTTCATGTTTGCCAAGATTTCTACAGCGGCGTTGGGAGTGGTACGTATCGCCCCATAAACCAGTCTTAGAGCTTGGTTTTGGACTCTGTCCAGGTCTTCGAGTGCCGGTCTGCTCGCAGAAGCCTGAACGGGGAGGCTTTAGTCAATGGCGCCTCTCACTTTGCTGAGGTAAAGAGCTCTCAGCTTTCTTGCGTCAGCGCCCCAAGTAGTGCTAGCCAGTTTTTTCACTAGGGACAATTGAGCAGTGGTTTTCGCGCGCAATTCACGCATATGATTGGGCATCTGGAGTTTTTGGTCCAGTCGCACTTCCAAATACGTTGGCTCACACACTCAATCACTGACTCACTAACTCATTTACTCACTCACTCCCTAACGCATTTACTCACTTAATCACTCACTCATTCACTCACTCAATGACTCAAAAAACTCAAACAGGCTAGAATTCAAACAGACAAACATGCTAGAAGACAGCCAGCTCACTCAATCACTCAAACACTCATCACTGATTCTCCAACTTCCCGTGTAGAAAGAAGCATTGTAATTTTAGAGAATGTTGAGTACACAAAGTCCAAGGTAAATGACTTAAAAGTTGTTTTTTTATAATGTATGTAATTATTTTTTAATTAAATCGCTGTGAGCCCAGTTGCTTGCTGGGTTACTGCGGTATATACAATTTCAAATAATTTTTAAAGTTATTATTTTATGTGAAAAAATAGATCGATTGATGGATGGATGGATGGATGAATGGATGGCTAGATGGATAGTTGGATGGATTGATGGATGGATGGAACGCAATAATTTCCGTCAATAAAGATTGCTGGTTGGAGTGGAAATATTATATTTTCAAAGGTAAAAGAAAGATCGTGATATAGCCGATATCCATGTCAAGATTGTAGAAATAATCCTGTGAGGAATTGGGGAGAAATTAAAATAAGGAAGGCTGTTCACGCGGTATTTGACGATGACGACGAAGCAAGTATGTCTCATGTATTATAATACGGATAACTCAGATACAATATTGCTACAATGGATACAAGTGAGTAATATAAGTAGACAGTATAAGGTGATTTGTGTTACTCATGACGTATCCCTGGCTGAACTGTTGGCAAGTGATGCAGCGTTCACATGCCACAACTTTGTGGGTTCCACGCATTACCCAGCCGCCTAACTAGTGTTAGGTGACCATTCGGAGCTGGGTGACTCAGGGACGCCCTAGGCCCCGGGAACAAATCCTTGCCATCACATGGATTCGAACCCGTGACCATCGGTACGCCAGTCGAGCACGCTGCCACACTAGCGCCCCGTCCCCACGACCACCGCGTCTGATAAGATGATGTACATGATTTACGATTATAATCACACAAAAAATATCAAGAAATACTTTACAAGCGATACTTGACTAAGTCAGATAATAACTTAGTAACACTAATGTCTCACTAGCACGGTTTACTTTCTGGAAGACCATAGAATGTCAGATACTAGAAAAACTTTGAAGTAACAATTATTTACCAAATGTTACTATGACAGCGGGGCACCTGTCTATATGTTGAGCAAAGAAAGCATTTGGATATCACCTCCTCATAGTTAAGCCTATGGTAGAGAGGGGGGGCAGTAGTGGGGTAGTGTGGGAAAATTTTAGTATCATAATTTTAAGGGGAGGAAGAGACTGGGTTTCAATATTTCGCGGAAAGTTAGGATCTCATTTCAAATTACCGGAACACATTTTCTATAAGTTTGATTTTCGTTTTTATTATTTTATTTTCGTATATAAATAGAGGCAGACAAAGGAAGAGATTGGAAGACGATATCAAAGAGTTGACCGGCCTGTCATTCAGCAACTCTCAAAAGGCAGCACAGCTCCGGGACAAATAGCGTAAGATAGTGTGCAGTTCTCGATGGTGCCCCAACGACCCATTGACGGGTTAAGGGATAGTTCAAGTTCAAGTTCATATAAATAGTGAATTTGTTAAATAGAAGATAATAAAACGTACGTGTTTTGCGTTATACCTCTTTTTTCGGATACAATTGATTTGCAGTTACAAGAGAGTAAATATTTCATCTCACTTTCATGTGACAAAACTAATACCGTAAAATGTCGTATTTGATACGGAAAATCATCATGATTTTGAGCAATTGCTTTTATTAATGAGAACATTTGTTTAAATGTGATAAAAAATTCTAGCTAAATTTCTCATATATGCCTGCTCACACCCATAGACTTAATTGGGACTGTAATTTTTGTTTCTAAGACCTATCAACATGCTTTTATCTCTCGGTCTCAATCTCTCTATCTTAATTTCATATCCCAATCAGTTCCGCCTGATTTGTCTTCAAATATTTCTCTCTCTCTCTCTCTCTCTCTCTCTCTCTCCCTCTCTCTCTCTCTCTCTCTCTCTCTCTCTCTCTCTCTCTCTCTCTCTCTCACTCTCTCTCTCTTCCTAATCTTTCTATCAAAATGTTTTTTTTTCATTTTTTTGGTTCTCTCTTGGAATAAATTTAATTGCATCAAATAATCGTTGAATTTCGTTGTCACATATATTTTTTAAGTTTTAAAAAATGAATCGATTTCTGGACTATGCAAGGCATTCCAGGATTAATGGCCCAAGATTTACCAATAAGAACATTAATTTCAGGTAAATATCTTCAAATATGTTATTCATATTTACTATAAAAAAATCAAAGAGGAACTTTCTTATAGAAAAATAGCTTATACCAATAAAAGTAAGTCACTTTCGCACGCTGTATAAAAATGTTCATGTTTACGACCGTGTGAATTCAGAAAGATTACAAAAATAGACTATTGAAAGTATAATATTGATTTAAGTAATATCAATATATATCCACCTGTATTACGCAGAGGAAAAATATATGTATATGTACGCAGGCTTATAACTTGAGGTATCAATTAATATTCAATATTTAAAGACCATTTAAAAATTTTAATGATACGAAAAGCGCAATAAAAGTCACTTTAACATTATCTCCTGCAACAACCTAGTCGAAAAGTTACTCAAATATTTAATATCTATAAAAGAGATTCGTTATAATTGTTAATAATCACTGAGGTATTTCAGACAAGGGGTAAATTAAGCCAATCAGTGTCCCTTTAGATTCTGAAAGATGTTTGTTATTTTATAGCGGTTGATACTTTAGGTTTGATAAGAAACTAAAAAATATATTTTAGGAAATCGATAGCATAAATTTTTTATAATCTAGTTAAAATTATATGAATTAGTTGATAATTAATGTGTTTAGATGTAATAACGTACGTAGACGTCGTTTCATTCTAAACGTTTGGTGTTTAGGGCTGTCAATATTGTTGAAAAAAGCTGCCCATGTACCCGTTCAAATTTTGAACGGGTACCCAATGTAGCAGGCCAGATTAAACCCCTGACCAGAATATACCCCCGGGGTTAAACTGGCCTAGGCCAGAATATACCCCTCCAGGCCAGAATATACCACTTTGACAACATGGGGATATATAGTAAAAAATGGATGAATGAATTTTAGACTTTCTCTTCATGTTTTAGCTCTGTCAGAGAAATTAAAATCTTTTCTTCTGTATCAAAATTGTTTTAAGTAAAATAAAATAATAATTATAAAATATTTTACGATGAATGAAATGAGCATTACATTTTATTTGAAAATGATGATGTTGTATCGTTTTTAAAATAGGAAATCTTATATAATTTCGACGATTTAAGATCAAAAGTTACAGTGTATACAAATATATATGGATTAAGCGTTTTTCTTTTTTTTTATTTAACATTAACATAATCAAGCACTACATGATTATTTTAAAAAAATATTTTAGAGGGGTTATATTTGTTGCTTTTCAAACGCGTGTTAACACTTTGGATTCCTTACCCTTATCTTATCTTATCTTATCATTTACTGACGCTCCTTCTATACAGAAGATTATTACGTCCTACGCTTATCATTGGCTTATGTCTAGTTTTGAATTTTTTTAGAGTTTCAAATGATGATAGTGTTGGTTTTAAATGTTGATAGTGTTGGTTTTAAATGTTGATAGTGTTGGTTTTAAATGTTGATAGTGTTAGTTTTAAATGTTGATAGTGTTAGTTTTAAATGTTGAAAGTGTTCGTTTTCCTGGTTTCCTCAGCCAACCTATTCCACACTTTAATTCAAGTAGTCATCATGTAGTTGCTATTGCCAGTGTTCATGTGTTGAATTACTTTATCTCTGAGGAGGATGTGGTTGTCCTCTGTTCCTGTCAGAATGTTGCTTATGGTCCTGAAGTAACATTCCCTCCCCCTTTTAATATGTAGCATACACCTCTGTTGTTCAAGATCTCGATTGCGGATATAAGTAGTATAAGATGGCGGAAATGGTTAGTATTGACCTCCTACACCACCACTTCCGGTGGTGGATGACCTTTGACCTACTTTCCGGTGGTGCATTTTACAAACTGTTTAAAGTAGAAGTAAACAAATACAAAGACAATACATCTAATGATGGATCCTAGTAGGAAACATGCCTTTACGGCTTTTACGAAAGACAAGTTGTGTATATCCCTAAATAAGAATGTATTTTTTATTTATTTTAAAGTGTATTGTATTTGTTGAATGGTAGTATTTAAGGGTTCTCAAGCTCTTTTTATTTATTTTAAATAGTATTTTATTTGTTGAATGGTAGTATTTAAGGGTTCTAAGTACGCGTTTCATGTTGTTAGGCGATGTTTTTTATTGGAGGGGGTACCCCAGTTGGATAGGTGTTGTTGGTGGCTAATTTAATTATAATAACAGTGGGGGAAGACGGTGGTTTAGGCTACAAGCAGGAATGCTTTAGTATATATTATAATTAATTAGACAAAATGAGGAGGAGTTGACAAAAAATGGCGGGTGTTGACTGTTGGTGGGATGTTAGTATAAATGTGGTGGTGGTATAAATTATGTACAGGAAGTCACGAAGTTGAATTAGAATGCTTTGGTTTAGGTTAAAATAAATTATACAAACGAGGAGAGGGGTGTGGCTGGGGGGAAAATGCAGATATTGGTGGTTAATTTAAGGTTGTTTTCTTTGTAACTTTTTATATTTTTTAGTAGTTTTATAGGATTTTAATATTAAATTATAGCTTTTGAACTCTTAGTGTGAGGTCTATGTTATGAAAAGGTCTTTTTTTGTTCGTAGTGTTTCTTAATTCTATGGTTTCCACCAAGTTTATTTGACAACATTAACACTTCTCATTTTAGTATCATATATAACTTCTAAGTTGACTCCTGTTTTCTTTGTGTAGTTTCTTAATTAGAGGTTCTCATCCATTGAGGAGGAGAGGGATAGTTTTCTAAGTTTAAGGGTGTTTTCTTTGTTCATTTTAGTAGTTTTAATAGATTCATAGTATTTTGTTTTTTACTTAATGAGAGGTTCTCACCTATAGTTTTCTAAGTTTAAGGATGTTTTCTTTGTTCATTTTAGTAGTTTTAATAGATTCATAGTTATTTGTTAAATAAAAGTAATACTTCGTATCTTTGTCTCGGGAATATTTTCTAAGTTTAATGGTGTTTCCTTTCTTCCTTTTAGTAATTTTAATAGATTCATAGTATTTTTTAAAACAACGTAGTGGAGCTCATCTTAGTGTAGATGTAAGTCAAGAGGTTTTTTATGTTTCTTTTCTTAACTAGATGTGATCAGCAGGTGAACCCATTCCTTGTTGGACGAAAAGATCCAACAGAAAATTTTCAAGAACTTAAACCTTAAGCTTAATAATTTTATAGAATTTTAAATTTAAAAAAAAATAATTATAAGGTTGTATTATCTGATATATTATAATTTGTATATAATGCGAAATAGAATGTCCTTGTGAGAGTGAATTTAATTTAATATGTTAATGGGTCCGTGACTATGAACATTCCTTTTTATTTCATTCGCTCTTTCGTCCGTGAATTTTATAATTTCACAATATTTACTACTAATACTAATGATGTAATTATAATTAAAGTCATACTCTTTGTGTAAGTTTATTACTAAGAAATACTAAGGCATATATATTTTATATGAACCAATGAAAGCAATTTATATTAAAAATAAGTTTGCTAGGACTAGTACCAGTATTTGCATAATGACACTGTATACGGCTCCTACTATCGAAAGACCGCTTACCCTCATTTTAAAAATGCATAGGTTTATTTATTCAACAATTTTCAATTAAAATATCAATATAATGTTAAATTATGTGATATATTATATTATCCGAATTGGAACGGCCTCTTGAGTATGATCAATGCAAATTGAATAAATCAATGACTCTGCTCTGACTGAGGCTTTAAATAGTTCTAGTTCATTTGACATTTGCTCGTTCGTCCTCGAACTTTATTATTTCATACTATTTACTACTAATACTAATGTTGTAGTTATAATTAAAGTCATAATTTTAGTGTAAGTTTATTACTAATAAATACCAAGACATTTATTTTTATAAGGACCAAGGAAAACAATCAACATTGAAATAAATATATTTGTTATTAATTGACTACTATTACTATTACGCTAGGACTAGTTTACCATAGTTACGACTATCGATCGACCGCTTACACTCAACTTGAAAAATTTTTATACTTATTTATTTAAGTTTTCAGTCTTCGGCATTTTAATAATTTATTCAGCTGCACAACTAAGTGTAAAGAAATATTTTTTGCACAAAAAATGGCACCTAGAATATCGTTTTTAGTGAGATCATTGTTGTAATGGATGTTTCAGAAAGGCTTGACCTGAAGCTAAAAATAGCCCAATGACCGAATGAGTTATGACGTTTTCTGATCTTAGAAATGACTAACCCTACAGAATATTGTTCATCCTATTAGTACTAATAAAAGATAAAACTAAAGTATTCAAAGAGTCTGTTTTCTTTTCATTTACTGTCATCTTTATATGTCTGTATGTCAAATGAGCTATATATGCTGTATGTCTATATGTCAACACTCACTAGGGATCTGGCAAGAGACGTTGTTGTAAACACAAAGATATCTTTTCAAAGATTGTAGAATAGAGAACTCAACAACTTTAGCAACTGACATTTATAGTAAAAATTCTGCATGAAACCAAGACTTTATGCCCCGGGCTCGTGACCAGTGTCCAGAAGTTGGTTTTTAATCTGGCAGGATTAACGAAGAAAATTTTGAATAGGTAACCACGACATTATGCCCAAAAGCTCGTGACCAGAGTCCATAGAAATTTACTTTTTAAGCAGGTTTTAAGTGTTGACCTGGCCTCAACCCTGATTTTTTATATTTTTAAATAACATTTTAATGTTAATTATGCGCTGGCGTGGTCTGTACCGAACTAATTTTTTTTTAATTTATCCAAACGAATTAGCAAGGAAATGTTGTTCTTAGATAACCAAAACGTCATGCCCTTAGGGTGTGACCAATGTCCAGCCTTATTAATCTAGAATATTAACAGGGTTTTTTGTGACCTGTCGTGTCGTGTATATTCAACTACAAAAGGTGGTTGGTTTGAAAGTTAAAATTATTGAATTCTCTACACTCAAACATTTGAGCAACGTATTTCTTTTATAATACTAAAGACTCTTACCAACGGCAACTTAAAGCGGTGGTCAGGCGACGTCATAAAGACCTGATAGCAAAGTCCACAAATGTGTCCCTAATAATTTTTCGTTCAGTTATCTTGATTATGTTTGACCGCCAGGTAAACTATAGCTGCGCTGCCGCGTGTACCGCGGCTCTCATATGCGTCTCTTAACTTATAATGACATGATGATAAAATCCAGAGAAGGAAAAAAAATGGTCAAAATAAATCATATCAACATTAAAGTATTTTGTGTCTTAAAAGTGTGAATCCATAGGCCTAATAACGGGAACATACATAATACCAATTTTTTGTTGTCACATCATGCTATGATATTACCAGATGCGGTCCGCACCCCCACAACCCGCTAGTAACACCTCTGATGAGAAACCGGTACAATAAACCAAAACATTAGCCCCATCGTTCCCCATCTTTCCATACAAGGGTCGCCTTAAAAACAATTTTTCTTTGAGTAATGTAAGCTTTGAGTGTTAGAAATATGTTTTACAAAGGTGAACCCATACTGTCATATGACAGGATTTATTTTTTTATTTTTTATTTTATTTTTTACATTAGGGCTCTAAGTTTTTCCCCTTTTTAGTCTCGTGTTGTTAGTTGGTGTGATAGAAAGTCCTCGGTAAAGACTTATTTTACCAACCCTTGGATGAAGTTGGTCTGTTTGAGAAAACGTTAGAATCTATTTTATGTAAGGGGTGGTAGTCACTAACATGACCTGTACGGATGTATGCTATGATACAGAAAAGGACAGTAAGGGTAGTAGGCGATATGGGTGTGGGGTTAGTGGATGATATTATAATGGTGCGTGGAAGAAGCGCTTATGTTGTCGTCAACAGAGAACAAATGTATACTACCGTTGGAGTAATAGTAACAGACTCGGAGGTTACCGTTCGTGTTTGTAAAAGAGAGAGTAAAGGAAACGGTATTGTCTCGGTCACGAACTAAGTAGGAGGGGAGATCAAAGATATGCTGCTCGAGTAATACTAAACTTGTAGAAAGACAGACGCTCGTGATAAAGAAAAGGGGTGGTCATATTTTCTTTCGAGTGAGGGTTATCAATTTTTTTCCTAGAGCAACATTTAAAAACATCATTACTTCATCTTTTTTCCGTCGTTTGTTTGTGGTTGTAACTCTATTTCTTTTTTGATGAGGTCTTAGATTTCAAGAGGTTTTTCTAATCATTTACAATTCTTCTTTTGTCTTGATAAACATTTTGTCGACATGTTGAGATATCTTTTTATTCTAAGGGCTTTCTTTTAGTTTCAAAAGCAATGTTTTGTAAAGATGAGACGTAACAGTTTGAATACCAGACATATACGGACAACTCAAGGAGACATAGTTCACACCATTTACAGGGTCGAGATGTCTTGAGCACAGCCTTACTGGGGCTGGGAGAATCATGTCAATCAAAGCCATCAATCAACAAGGGATGACGAGGAACTTGTCATGTTTCTCAGTTTTGACATAACATACTTTAACGATGGTTATAAGACATTAACGATAGATGATAATAAGTGTGAGGACACACTCAACTTAGAGAAATTGTGACTTGACTACCCATCTGGATGGGTCACTAACTTGTAACAAGGGTTGACTAAAAACAACGGTGGGGGAAAAGTTAGAGTATTGTCAACAATAAATGTCCTTAAAGGGAATGGGTTTACTGGGGTAAGGAAAAGTTAAAGAGCAAATAAGTTGGATGTAAAGAAGTCAAAGTCGTGATTGGTAAAGTTATTTGAAGATGATTGGTTGGGTTAATTTTAAAAGAGCAATAAAGATGTCTTGAAAATTTAGGTGTTACGGAGTACGACCTACGGTGAAAGCTAAATGGAGGTTGTAGTAGGATATGATGCAAGGTGGGAAGTAACTTGTGTGAAATGTAGGTATAAAATATCTAGCAAAGAGGTAGAGAGAGAAAACAGTAGTAGGCTGTGATGATAGTTTGAATAAGGCAAGTGTTCTGATATAAGATACGAAGAAAACAAAACGTGATGTTTAGGTAGGGAGCACTATGTAGTTGGGAGAAACAGAGAAAACAGTAGTAGAGTGATCTGTTAGTTTGACTAGGGCAAGCTTTGTGATAAAAGATAGGAAGAAAACAAAGTGTCATGGTTAGGTAGGGGATCACTTTGTAGTTGGGAGAGACAGATAGAAAACAGTAGTTGGTTGATGTTCGGGTAAGGAATCAGTCTTACTAGGAGGCATAGTTATGACCTTTTTTTTAAATTGTAAATAAATGGTATGTGTGGTAAAAGCGAGGTAAGGAAATTTAGAAAGTTAACGGAGAGGCTGTACTGATATGGCAGCTGTTTAACTTGACAGTGGAATGAGGGAAATCAATAGCAATAAGGAAGTGGAAAGGTGTGGGGCGGGTTTTAATTAATGACATAGGGTGAGTTTTAGCGTTAACGATTGAAGCAAACAGATAAGGGTATTGTTACTGGTATGTTTAACCTTGGTAAGTTCAATCTGTTTAAAACAGATGAAGTAAAACCATAAGGGCTAGGTGAAATTTTTAGAAAGCAAGCGATGAAGTGAGATACGTAGATACGAATAAGGATGTTTGTTAAAAGTATGAAGGAAATTTGTCGTGAAAGACTTGGAGTCAAGTTCAGGAGGGATGTTGTAAATTATTAACAGTGAGTGTAACAACACGAGACGGGTTAGGAGTCAACATTAAGAGGGAGGTTGTGAATTAATAGCAGGGAGGGAAAAAAGATGAGGAGGGATAAGAGTCAGCGCAAGGAGTTTGTAAATTTTTAGGTGGGAGTGTAAGAACACGAGAATGTTAGGACTCAATGTGAGGAGGGATGTTGTACATTAATAACAGACGAGAAGGGTTAGGAGACAACATGAGGATGGAGGTTGTGAATTAATATCAGGGAGGGAAAAAAGAAGAGAAGGACCAGGAGTCAGCGTAAGGAGGGATGTTTTGAATTATCAGCCAGGAGTGTTACAAGATGAGAAGTGGTTTGGTACAGAGGGGAAGTTTAGTGTGGACATTTTTGATGGTTAACGTGTTTTGGAAAATTGGAATTTCAAGTTTAAGTTTCGCATGAAAAGAAAAAGATGTAGGTTATATCTGAATCTAAAGTGGAAGAGAAGGTAAATGGGTTTGGGGTTGTTTTTAGTCAACCCTTGTTACAAGTTAGTGACCCATCCAGAGGGGTAGTCAAGTCACAATTTCTCTAAGTTGAGGTGTGTCCTCTGACTTATTATCATCTATCGTTAATGTCTTATAACCATCCTTAAAGTATGTTATGTCAAAACTGAGAAACATGACAAGTTCCTCGTCATCCCTAGTTGATTGATGGGTTTGATTGACATGATTCTCCCAGCCCCGGTAAGGCTGTGCTCACCACATCTCGACCCTGTAAATGGTGTGAACTATGTCTCCTTGAGCTGTGCGCATATGTCTGGTATTCAAACTGTTACGTCTCATCTTTACAAAACATTGCTTTTGAAACTAAAAGAAAACCCTCAGAATAAAAAGATATCTCAACACGTCGACAAAATGTTTATCAAGACAAAAGAAGAATTGTAAATGATTAGAAAAACCTCTTGAAATCTACGACCTCATCAAAAAAGAAATAGAGTTACAACCACAAACAAACAACGGAAAAAAGATGAAGTAATGATTTTGTTAAACGTTGCTCTAGGAAAAAAATAATTGATAACCCTCACTCAAAAGAAAACATGCATGACCACCCATTTTCTTTATCACGAGCGTCTGCCTTTCTACAAGTTTAGTATTACTCGAGCAGCATATCTTTGATCTCCCCTCCTACTTAGTTCGTGACCGAGACAATACCGTTTCCTTTACTCTCTCTTTTACAAACACGAACGGTAACCTCCGCGTCTGTTAGTATTACTCCAACGGTAGTATACATTTGTTCTCCGTTGACGACAACATAAGCGCTTCTTCCACGCACCATTATAATATCATCCCATCCACTAACCCCACACCCCTATCGCCTACCAACATTACTATCCTTTTCTGTATCATAGCATACATCCTTACAGGTCATGTTAGTGACTACCACCCCTTACATAAAATAGATTCTAAAGTTTTCTCAAACAGACCAACTTCATCCAAGGGTTGGTAAAATAAGTCTTTACCGAGGACTTTCTATCACACCTATTACCAACACGAGACTAAAAAGGGGAAAAACTTAGAGCCCTAATGTAAAAAATAAAAAAAATAAAAATAAATAAATAAATCCTGTCATATGACAGTATGGGTTCACCTTTGTAAAACATAACTCTAACACTCAAAGTTTACATTACTCAAACAAAAATTGTTTTTAAGGCGACCCTTGTATGGAAAGATGGGGAACGATGGGACTAATGTTTTGGTTTATTGTACCGGTTTCTCATCAGAGGTGTTACTAGCGGGTTGTGGGGGTGCGGACCGCATCTGGTAATATCATCATAGCATGATGTTACACCAAAAAATTGGTATTAGGTATGTTCCCGTAATTAGGCCTATGGATTCACACTTTTAAGACACAAAATACTTTAATGTTGATATGAATTATTTTGACCATTTTTTTCCTTCTCTGGATTTTATCATCATGTCATTATAAGTTAAGAGACGCCTATGAGAGCCGCGGTACACGCGGCAGCGCAGCTATAGTTTACCTGGCGGTCAAACATAATCAAGATAACTGAACGAAAAATTATTAGGTACACATTTTTGGACTTTGCTATCAGGTCTTTATGAGGTCGCCTGACCGACGCTTTAAGTTGCCGTTGGTAAGAGTCTTTAGTATTATAAAAGAAATACGTTGCTCAAATGTTTGAGTGTAGCGAATTCAATAATTTTAACTTTCAAACCAACCACCTTTTGTAGTTGAATATACACGACACGACAGGTCACAAAAAACCCTGTTAATATTCTAGATTAATAAGGCTGGACATTGGTCACACCCTAAGGGCATGACGTTTTGGTTTATCTAGTAACACAAATTTCCTTGCTAATTCGTTTGGATTTTTTATAAAAAAAAATTTTAAAAAAATAAAATTTGTTCGGTACAGACCACGCCAGTGCATAATTAACATTAAAATAATATTTAAAAATATAAAAAATCAGGGTTGAGGCCAGGTTAACACTTAAAACCTGCTTAAAAAGTAAATTTCTCTGGACTCTGGTCAGGAGCCCGGGCATAATGTCGTGGTTACCTGTTCAAAATTTTCTTCGTTAATCCTGCCAGATTAAAAACCAACTTCTGGACACTGGTCACGAGCCCGGGGCATAAAGTCTTGGTTTCATGCAGAATTTTTACTATAAATGTCAGTTGCTAAAGTTGTTGAGTTCTCTATTCTACAATCTTTGAAAAGATATCTTTGTGTTTACAACAACGTCTCTTGCCAGATCCCAAAAATGCTAAAGTTGTTGAGTTCTCTATTCTACAATCTTTTAAAAGATATCTTTGTGTTTACAACAACGTCTGTTGCCAGATCCGAAAAATGCTAAAGTTGTTGAGTTCTCTATTCTACAATCTTTGAAAAGATATCTTTGTGTTTACACCAACGTCTCTTGCCAGATCCCAAGTGAGTGTTGACATATAGACATACAGCATATATAGCTCATTTGAAATACAGACATATAAAGATGACATGAAATGAAAAGAAAACAGACTCTTTGAATAATTTACTTTTATCTTTTATTAGTACTAATAGGATGAACAATATTCAGTAGGGTTAGTCATTTCTAAGACCAGAAAACGTCATAACTCATTCGGTCATTGGGCTATTTTTAGCTTCAGGTCAAGCCTTTCTGAAACATCCATTACAACAATGATCTCACTAAAAACGATATTCTAGGTGCCATTTTTTGTGCAAAAAATATTTCTTTACACTTAGTATTGCAGCTGAATAAATTATTAAAATGCAGAAGACTTAAAACTTAAATAAATAAGCCTAAAAAATTTTCAAGTTGAGTGTAAGCGGTCGATCGATAGTCGTAACTATGGTAAATTAGTCCTAGCGTAATAGTAATAGTAGTCAATTATTAACAAATATATTTATTTTAATAGTGCTTGTTTTCCTTGGTCCTTATAAAAATAAATGTCTTGGTATTTATTAGTAATAAACTGACACTAAGATTATTACTTTAATTATAATTACAACATTAGTATTAGTAGTAAATAGTATGAAATAATTAAGTTCCAGGACGAACCAGCAAATGTCAAATGAAATAGAACTATTTAAAGCCTCAGTCAGAGTAGCGTCACTAATTCATATAATTTACATCGATCATACTCACGAGGCCGTTCCAATTCGGATAATATAATATATCACATAATTTAACATTATATTGATATTTTAATTGAAAATTGTTGAATAAATAAACCTATGCATTTTTAAAATAAGGGTAAGCGGACTTTCGATAGTAGGAGCCGTATACAGTGTCATTATGCAAATACTGGTACTAGTCCTAGCAAACTTATTTTTAATATAAATTGCTTTCATTGGTTCATTTAAAATATATATGCCTTAGTATTTCTTAGTAATAAACTTACACAAAGAATATGACTTTAATTATAATTACATCATTAGTATTAGTAGTAAATATTGTGAAATTATAAAATTCACGGACGAAAGAGCGAATGAACTAAAAAGGAATGTTCATTCTCACGAACCCATTAACATATTAAATTAAATTCACTCTCGCAAGGACATTCTATTTAGCATTATATACAAATTATAATATATCAGATAATATAACCTTATAATTATTTTTTTTTAAATTTAAAATTCTATAAAATTATTAAGCTTAAGGTTTAAGTTCTTGAAAATTTTCTGTTGGATCTTTTCGTCCAACAAGGAATGGGTTCACCTGCTGATCACATCTAGTTAAGAAAAGAAACATAAAAGACCTCTTGACTTACATCTACACTAAGATGAGCTCCACTACGTTGTTTTAAAAAATACTATGAATCTATTAAAATTACTAAAAGGAAGAAAGGAAACACCATTAAACTTAGAAAATATTCCCGAGACAAAGATACGAAGTACTACTTTTATTTAACAAATACTATGAATCTATTAAAACTACTAAAATGAACAAAGAAAACATCCTTAAACTTAGAAAACTATAGGTGAGAACCACTCATTCAATAAAAACAAAATACTATGAATCTATTAAAACTACTAAAATGAACAAAGAAAACACCCTTAAACTTAGAAAACTATCCCTCTCCTCCTCAATGGATGAGAACCTCTAATTAAGAAACTACACAAAGAAAACAGGCGTCAACTTAGAAATTATATATGATACTAAAATGAGAAGTGTTAATGTTGTCAAATAAACTTGGTGGAAACCATAGAATTAAGAAACACTACGAACAAAAAAAGACCTTTTCATAACATAGACCTCACACTAAGAGTTCAAAAGCTATAATTTAATATTAAAATCCTATAAAACTACTAAAAAATATAAAAAGTTACAAAGAAAACAACCTTAAATTAACCACCAATATCTGCATTTTCCCCCCAGCCACACCCCTCTCCTCGTTTGTATAATTTATTTTAACCTAAACCAAAGCATTCTAATTCAACTTCGTGACTTCCTGTACATAATTTATACCACCACCACATTTATACTAACATCCCACCAACAGTCAACACACGCCATTTTTTGTCAACTCCTCCTCATTTTGTCTAATTAATTATAATATATACTAAAGCATTCCTGCTTGTAGCCTATACCACCGTCTTCCCCCACTGTTATTATAATTAAATTAGCCACCAACAACACCTATCCAACTGGGGTACCCCCTCCAATAAAATACATCGCCTAACAACATGAAACGCGTACTTAGAACCCTTAAATACTACCATTCAACAAATAAAATACTATTTAAAATAAATAAAAAGAGCTTGAGAACCCTTAAATACTACCATTCAACAAATACAATACACTTTAAAATAAATAAAAAATACATTCTTATTTAGGGATATACACAACTTGTCTTTCGTAAAAGCCGTAAAGGCATGTTTCCTACTAGGATCCATCATTAGATGTATTGTCTTTGAATTTGTTTACTTCTAATTTAAACAGTTTGTAAAACGAATATATTTTCTTTCTATCTAGAATGCACCTTGCTACACTAAAACCAATTTACAACGCATTGTTAGACCGCTGGGTAACCAGCACAACTGGGAGGAATACAACATTTGAGGATTTGGTCGATGAATAACTCTGGTCTGTAATGCAACAGGTCCTCACCGATGAAGAACTATTATATACAAACTACGCCGAGGTCTGGTGGAGGGTTATCTGTTTTCGTGTAGATATTTTAACTAGAGAGAAACAACAGCAACCGGTGAGGGCCCCAGAACCGGACTCAACAACACCAGAGGTTGAAAACGCTGATGAATTTGATTACAATGTTTTATTCAATACTGATACGAACGTAGATGAGGCATAAATGCTCTTTTAAAACAGATAGTTTTTATATTATAAAATAAATGCTGAAAATTATACGATACTTGTTTTGTTTTATCTTGTGTTGTTGTAATTAGTTACATTGTAGTATTATTATAACTTGAGAACCACTCTATAAAAAATTCAAAAACAAAAGGGAAATAACTTTATAAATACTTAATTCATTACACTCTTATTTACCCTCAAAATAATTTTTTTAAATATTTTTAAACTCAATTACATGATTATTTCCCCTCAAAATAAAGGGAAATAACAAAATATCGTTTAAATACTTATTAATTACACGATTGTTGCCCTTTACCAACATCACCTGACCTGCCAGTCGCCATCTTGTCCAACCACGTGTCCGGGTCGCCATCTTGGCACCCACCCACCGGAATCATGCCACCTTGGACCGAAAACGGAAGTGGCGACATCTTGACCGGAACAGGAAGTGGCGCCATCTTGAACCGGAAACGGAAGTGTCGCCATCTGGAACCGGAAGTACGCCATCTTGACCGGAAACGAAAGTGGCGCCATCTTGAACCAGAAGTACGCCATATTGGTCGGAACCGGAAGTGACGTCATCCACCACCGGAAAGTAGGTCAAAGGTCAAAGGTGGTGGAGGTCAATACTAACCATTTCCGCCGTCTTATACTACTGATATAATATACAAAATTGTCCAAAGTAAGGCCAAGAGTTGTGCTAAGACGCTTTCTTCGTGAACTTGTTATTGGGTTAAAAGTCCTAAACTGCTTTTGTTTTGAGACAGGTTGTATTAAGATGATATCTGTTTCTTCAACTGTGTTTTCTTGTTCCTTTTGTTGTATGCTCCCATTGACACTACCTTTAACAGAGTCATCAGTGAACTGATTGGGTGAAGAAACCTGTTAATTGCTGTAAACTTTTACGTTACTGACATTGTTGGTGTTTCTTAGTATTTTGTCAGTCGATATAATCTTTAGCTACACTCTTCCCTTGTTTATTGATTCTACCACGAGGTAGGGACCAATCCATCAGGGTTCCCTGCGATTTATATTTACGCCTTTCAAAAGAAATTAGGCTGGATTAAAATAACATGATAGGGCGCAACGAGATCTGAGGTTCTTTTGAATACAGATTACATGTAACACAATCCGTGCTTCATAACAATAGATAAATGCATAGAACGCGGACAATCCAACATTGGCGAAATCCAATAAGGATGACCGTACTGTTTTAAGAGTAACACAGATAACAATCAATTGCGCTGATTTAAAAAATAATAATTTACACTACTGAAACAAAGGTTTCTTTTGAATGTCTTAAGACGCAGCAAAGGCAAACAGAGCTACAGATAAAGGTTCGGAAATACGACAAGCAACATTGGGGAAGTCAAACGATGTTTCCCACACTTTAGTCGTCCTATTCTTTTAACTATTTTGCAGATCAGTGTATATTTAGATATATTTTTAAAAAAGGGAAACGTGCCATGATATGCTTATTTCAAAAACAAAATGAAGATAGCCCTAAACCGTGGTTGCCAGTAACATTTAAAATTTATACGAGGAAAAAATAAACATTCATGCATAATTTAATTCAATACTTTAAAAAGTCTTTATTGCCATACTCAAAATAGTTAAACATAATGATTTGATTAATACGCGAGGAACACGAAAAAAATGTTCGCAAGTGCTTGAAAAACTTCAACTATAGTCCCTATCGCGCTTAAATTACTTTTAAAAAAAATAATTAATTCATGTATTGTTTGAATAATTCAACTTTAAAATTTAAAAAAACAAACACTCTGATTCCATCCATACTTGTATAGACTGTAACTTGAGCTTAAAAAGTTACCGTCCTATCAGACATCGTAATAAAACACATTATTTTTTTAATTGTTATTTTAATTGTTAATAAAACAATTTTTTACTAATTAAGAAATTAGTTTAACTTCTCTGACAAATCTAAAACTCTAATAGAATGTCTAAATAGTCATTTTTTACTATTTATCCTCATGTTGTCAAAGGGGTATATTCTGGCCTGGAGGGGTATAATCTGGTCTAGGCCAGTTTAACCCCCGGGGTATATTCTGGCCTAGGCCAGATTATACCCGGGTATATTCTGGTCGGGGGTTTAATCTGGCCTGTTACACCGGGTTACCCGTTCGAAACACCTCAAATTTTCACCGTCATGCCCGCTATTAGCATTTTTTTAATTGGGGGAGGGGGGATCGTGACTATTTGTGTTAGATGATTTTTGTTTCATGTTCCAAGAAAAAAGGTGTATAAAAATACATTGAAGTTATTCAGGACCGTGGTGTTTTATTTCCGGTTGAAACTTATTTGTTTAAAAGCGTTTTGTTTTGTTTTGTTAAGTTATTTAACAGCATATTTTTCAAACGAAAAGTTTTCATTTGATAAATTGTTCACGAAATTTGAACACAGAAGAGCCACAGTTTGGCAACCGTTGGTATGTATATTGCAGCAACATTTTCACGGGTACCCGGGTGGATTTTTACTACCCGGGGAATTGCGCGGCAACGGGTAATCGGCTTCCCGGGTACCCGTTGACGGGCTTATTGGTGTTTAGCCATTCCTATGGTAAGCAAAATACGTTGTAGAATTCTTACCCTCTTTTCTAAGTTTAAATAGTGTGTGTTGTGCGTTTTCGGGTGGCTGGTCTGTGCGTGTTTGATTATGAACTAATAAAAAAAAACTTTTTTTTTAAAGACTTTGTGGGAGGCATTTACTTTTAGTGATTTATTTGAATTTTGTTTTTAATATGAATAACTCATCTCGTTTATTATTATTTTTATTCTATGTGTTTCGCTTATCAGAACTTTTGGATAATTCCATTCATGACATTCAACCTCAGTGTGTTCCCATCTCGGATCTTAAATTGGTAAATTTTCCTGAGGAATATGACCCAGATGACATCAAACACATTGTTGAAGCACTTGCTGAGCTGACTGTAAAAATTGACGTGAGAGAGACAAGTAAAAACAGATCGGACTTGTACCGCGGGACAACAATACCTTACCCCAAAGGTGCACTCACGGGGACAGGAAGAATAGACTTTGTCACAGACATGATTAAGATATTGACAAGCTCCAGTGTTGTATTTGATCAGAGTGAAGCTGAACACACGACATGCACATTCAATTACGAGGCTGAGACGTCTGACGTCATTGAGCTCGACTGTGTGTCTGTTGTTGGTGATGTTCATAAGCACAGGTCTGAGATTTGGTGTACAACAGATGATGAAAATTTACTGAAACAATTGTTTAAACAAATTTACGCGTTCAGTGGACTGCATGCGGCCATAAAACGTAAATATAAAGATAAGATAAAACAAGACCTTGTGCTTACAGTGTGTCGTCCCAAAGGAAGGCCTAAGCACGTCTCAATCGGGACACAGTATAGGCAACATGCTCTGCGGGCTGTCAATGGTTTGATTATTACTATATACGTCTATCGACTCAGTCTTTGTGGTTGTTGTTGCGGAGCCCCGATATACAGAATGGAGAAGTACACCGCAATGTCCCTACATCCCCACAGCTATATGGATGGTGTTGTAGGGGTTAGTGCAGTGGAGTATGACAAAAATCGGATTTAACTTAATATAAATTTTCAAAAACAATAGAACTAAAATTGATGTATAAAAATATTGTTCTATGTAATGTATACGGGCACATCACGGAGAAATTAGATGGGTCTTAAGTAATAATTATAAAAGTTTAAAATTAGCCACGAAAACTGATACAAGTTAGACAACTATTTATTTTTTCAAATAGATGAATTGTAATATTTTAATTATATACCGCACCCAAAAGTAAATAAAATGTTACTAAAAATGCTTTTCTTTTATTTTCATGTACCGTATATGATAAAGTTTTAATTTTATTCTCTACTAGACATATACCCGCTCCTTGTAGTGGGAGTGTGCTGACCCTTTTTCCAAGTATTAGTTTCTGGTTATTACAATTTTTATTTGCCAAGTTAAATTTGAAATTCATCATTTAGTTTAAATATTATGGGAAACAGAGATCTGCCATTTTAAGGAAAAAAGTTAAATATAATTAAATAAATTTAAGAAAAAAAGAGAGATAAAAAAAAACACAGACACAATTATTTAATTTTTACCATTTTACCACTTAATGCAGTGCCTTTTAAAATTACCTTACCATTTATAGGATATGACTTAGTAAATAATGAATCTTCACGACCATATTAACTAAATTTACTATTTCATTCTCACTTGTACTAAATAAACATAACTGATAGGTTTTCCGAAAGAGTTCTACCACGCTCGTCACTCAAAAATTTCATAAATTATTACGACACTGCATCGTAACACAATTGTAATTAATACAATATTTGTAACCGCTATATGAGATAAATGACATTATGGCACTATTCCATAAAAAGGCAAAAGCTACATAACTAATAGCGCCAATAAATAAAATTATAAATGTACTTTCTAAAATACTTTAAAAAAAACAAAAGCAGTCGTTAAAATTATATCAAGAAAATGTGCACACCATATTAAAACAATAAAAGATTATAGAAAGATGGCCGCATAAAATAAAATCTTGTTATAAATTAAATGTAATGGAACAAAATAACTCTTCCTTTTGACGTATTCATAGTTTTTTTAACAGGGAAATAATATTTAAAAAATGTAATGTCTCTATATTTACGATTTATATTTACGGTTTTTATGCAATGTGTAGGCCTACAATTTCAAAAATGAATCATTTTTTTGTTCCCTTTTTCTGATAAGGCATCATATTTTGTAAATTATATTCAATACACACACACACACATCAGAATTTGTTTCTGAAAAAAATATATATCCAAATTAAAAAAAAAGATTCAACCGTCTGTTAATAAGCGAATATGAAAAATGATCAAAAAGCAACTTTGGAAATGGCCTATGTTATTCCGACTTCAAAGGAATGAACATAATTAGTTCAATTCGCAATTTTATATTAATTAAGCGTTTTCAGGATCAACTTATTAAATTTTGTCAACTTCTGTTAATACGTTCGGTAGCGAAAGTTTATAATGTAATAGTGTATATATAGCTTATGTAAACATTTTTAAAGTGTAAGTTTATTTGACATAGGCCATCGCTTTCCACATAAAATAAACTCGCTACATCTATGTTTTTTTAAAAATTAAATGTCGAGTTATGAATTATATTTTTAAAAAATCGCAATTTCATTTGCACATGTAAAATATTAATACAATACATCGTGGAAAAATTGAAATAAAATTATTTAAACGCATATCTAATATATAAGGCTCAGTTGATATTTGTATGTTTGTTTGTTTGTAAAATTTAAAAAAGGCCACTGTTTTGTTGACATTTTTACAAGAGATCTACACCACTGTCGTCACTAAAAAAGCTCATATATATTTACGACACTGCATCGTAACACAATTGTAATTAATACAATATTTGCAAAAACGTCTATGAGATAAAGATAATATTGCACTACCCCCCCCCCTCAAAGACAAAATCTACTTAACCTATAGCGCCAATATATTAAATTATAAATGTTATATATGAAATGTACTTTCTAAAATACTTGAAAGAAACTAAAGTAAAGCAGTCGTATTAAAAAGAATTCAAGAAAATGTGCGCACCTATTTAGACAATAATAATAAATGGTTATACAGGTATTCTGGCTGAATAATAATAAAAAGTCTGCTCATAACAACTGGACCAAAAATAACTCTACTTTTGTAATCATCAATATACATAATTCCCGTCGTCAGTATGTATGTATAGATGAAAAATATTTTTAGGTTATGTTAGGTGGCACAGCGATCGATGTTGTATAAAAATATTAAATGACGTCATAGTTTTATGCTTACATTTTAATTTTTGAAAAGGCAACGATGTAAAAATAGGATTTGAGGATTTATAATTATTATGAAATATTTTGTGTACATTTTATCAAGTTTAATATTTCTTATTTATCAAACACGGATAAGTAACTTATGTTAATTATGTATATTGATTCCCGTGGTCTGTATGGATTGTATAGAAATATTAAATTACGTCATTGTTTTATGCTTATATTTTATTTTTTGAAAAGAAGCGTACACGAAAATGCGCGCACCGTAATTAGACAATATAATATTTTTTTAATGCGCACCGCTGAAAATAAAGCATTGGGGAAGAAAAAACTTCACCAAAAAAAAACTCGCTTTGAACGGAATTTGAACGTCCGCGTAAAGTTGTTCAATATAGAAATGAGGTTAAATTTTTCATAATTTGTCTCTGCATTTTCTGATTATTTAATTTACGGCATTCGGGCAAAAGGGACAATTACAAAAAAAAACAACTTAAAACCATCTCTGGGGTAAAAGGAACCGTCCTGCAAAATTTGGTCCCCGTCCGTCATTTGGGTTTTCCGCGATTGTGTAACGAACAGAAAGTTGAAAAGTGAAACATACCGACGCAGATACAAACAACTGAGCTTTATATATATAGATACAGTATTCAATAATATAATATATTCTTTACCATGCCATTAATATCACCGCGTCTTTGCCTCATTCTAGTAACATGATCTATACAATTTTCTAATGTGCTTTATTTGAACTGCTCTTAGAAATTGTATAATAATTATTAATAATTATTTTATGGCTCTATTAAGATTATTTATTCAATGTATATCATGCTGCTTTCGGATGTAGCAATTTATCCTTACACTATAAAAATGCATACTTATTATCGTTTGATTTTCAAAAAAATTGTTATTTTTAGGATGCTGCTTATTTTCCTTATAAATTAAAAATAATTTTACTACATTAAACTCTGATATTAGCTCATACTATCTTTTATTTAATTTCATTAAAATTAATTAAATTAACCTAAACACCGCTTAATACTAGTCAAAAGAGCTATACTTAATAATTTCAACCACGACAAGTCTTTGACCATTTAACCTTTCAATACTACCAAAGTCTGACCAGTAACCTGTCAAAACTGACAGATTATTTTTAACACATGTCACTAAATAACGTAGCGCTTGGCTGGCATCTGTATCGTTTGTGATACATGCTTGTATTGAGTAAATTTATTGTCTGGAAGTAGTGATTACTATGAAAGTTGACCATCAGTTTATCAACAAAATTTCAATTCAAGTTGTAGATTAGTTAATGAAAATAAATCCATCCTTCCCAGAAGTATTAAAAAACATTTGTCAACGGAGAAAAAAAAAGTAAAAACTACATTTTACGTCCTGAAATGAGAACATCTACTTCTATATCAAGGTCCATACACCAGATATACCAATACATGTAAGAATTTATGCTGTAAAACTGAAGATTGATTAAGTAAGGACCAGAATGTAACTATTCCTAAAGGTGGAATATGGCTAAGGAGGTCAAGGCCCTACACTCGCAGCAGCACAATTTATGATGGATGATATGTAAGTATAGAGATGATGTAAGGGGGAAGGTAAGTATAGAGATGATGTAAGGGGGAAGGTAAGTATAGAGATGATGTAAGGGGGAAGGTAAGTATAGAGATGATGTAAGGGGGAAGGTAAGTATAGAGATGATGTAAGGGGGAAGGTAAATATAGAGATGATGTAAGGGGGAAATGTTGAGCTAGAAGTCGGAAGGGTTTAGGGTTATAAAATGTTTGGGTTAATGTGTACAGTCAATTTATTTTCCTGTAAATAATATGGAATTATATCTTAAGATGTTTCAAATAGTTTCTGAAGAAAGAAGACTTGACTTCTCTTATCCAGTCGCCTGACCTTGAAATAGTAGAGTATCATCATATGTCTCGGGGAGCTTTACATTTTTATAAAACTAACAATGAAAAACAATGTCAAGAATTTATATTTTTTAAAAATATGATAAAAAATAAAATATATTTTTAACGTATTTTTAAGTCAATTATTTATATTTATTTTTTATATAAGCTTTTATTTTATATTAAAACTTTGAATAGACCTGCTAAGACCTGGTTTTACTTCCGCTCACACAATAAGTGACATGGGAAAGCTTCAGTATTCTTACAAACGTGGTCGAGCATGCACGCATATTTCCTGTCGTAGAACATACAGTTTTCCTTGTACCTTCCGTTTGGCTCTAATATTGTCCAGCATCTGTAAGGCACCGTTTGGTTGTTGGCCTGTACAACCCACACGCCTTCCTCTATCTCATCGCTCCCCGACACCAAGATGCACTGGATGCCGGGTCTGGACAGCGAGAGTTTCACGAAGTTTCCCTCCAAGACATTGTCGACCACTACAAGACTGCTGCAGATGCTTTGACACATTGCCTCTGCTTGCTTGTCATTCTCGAATGGATGTTTGGAGAGTTCGTACTTTGAAACTGAGTAGGTCATTGTGGGATGGAAGTGGTCGTTGAGGTTTGTCACATTTGGAGAACACGCTGAAAGACAAGGGACCCGAACAACCGGCATAGCACGCTAACATCTAAGCTCATCAGAGATGAAAATCTAAATATTTCACAATATCTTTTAAAGTTAAAATAATTATTTTATATGAGTATTAAAACTTGTTAAGAAAAAATAAACTAATAATTAAAAAAGATATATGGTTAAGACTTAGTGAAGCATATAAAAAACTTTGAATGACAACCCTAAGTTTCGATGTGTATTTTTGTTTAAGATAAAACACGAACGACATTTGTAATATTTTACCTTAAATCCTTATGAGTCTACTGCCTTTAACTTTAAATTTTATTTTATTTAAGTTAGGCATCTCAATATAAATGTGTTGTCTATTTTATGGCATAATCATATACAAACAAAAACGCACGAAAATGAAATAATATTTCGTCTTTGTTTAAATAATTATTTTCTGTCAATTGGTACCATAGTTTGTAACAGTTTTTACTTGGTGGTTTGGGATAATTACCTTCTCTGTAATATTCTTGACGGAAATCTCGTGTAGCTATAAAAAGCTTTTAATTGAAATCATCTATCAATGATTTTATCAGTCCTCCACAAGAATATTATTCCCTGGTGTAGATTTCATAACAGTGAAATCATATATCAAGTGTAGGATAAGACGTCCACAAGAAAATTATTACCTGGTGTTGTAGATTCCATAGTAGTCGTAGTCGTAGTTCTCGTGGTGGTAGTGGTAGTGGTTGTTATCTTATCTTATCTTATCTATACAGACGCTCCTTCTATGCAGAAGATAGTTGCGTCCACAGACCATGACAGATGATCTGTTGGCAAGTGATGCAGCATTCGCAGGCCACGGCTTTGTGGGTTCCACGCATTAACCAGCCGCCTAACACTACATAGTGTTAGGTACCCATTCGGAGCGGGGTGACTCAGGGACGCCCTAGGCCCCGGGAACAAGCCCTTGCCTTCACACGGATTCGAACCCGTGGCCATCGGTACGACAGTCCAGTGCGCTGCCACTCGACCACCGCGTCCCCCCGCGTTGTTGTAGTGGAAGAAGGCCTCGTCCCTGGCAGCTTTTTTTCTTTCTTTACAGTCAACCGCCTTGGACGGCAGACACAGCCATTTCTTTTACAAGGTACAAAACAACAGATATAAATCATGTAGGTTCATTGGCGTAACAACGGGTAGGCATCGGGGCAGTTGCCAAGGGCGCCAGCTCAAAGGGGCACCACTAAAACTCTAATGTTTACGTTTTTATTTAAATAAATACAGTTGGACCTCTCTAAGTCGAACTCAAAAAGACCCGTAAAAAATATTCGACTTTGAGTTTTTGAGTTAGGTAAAATGACGTGATAGGCGCCGATTAATCAATGACAATGAAGTTATTTAGAGGTGGGGGAACAGCCATACCGGCTAGTAGGCTTGACAGGAAAGAGAGGCGGTGTCTATGTTTCATATGAAAGGAAGTCAACTTGCTTTGACATGCCGACACAAGCCCGTGAGAAGAGACGCCTTCCCTCCCCTCCTCCACTTTACTCCCTGCACAGTGAGTTGGGGGGAGAAAGATTTTTCTTTTTAAAAAGAGTCTCAGCATGTAGCAAGGCGACGCGAATTAGTTACCACTCCTTTTTCTAGTTTTTGTCATTTTTTTTACTTGCAAGGGTCGCTTAATCCGTTGTGGAATGCACTAAGATAAGATTTTATGTCTATTTACGTGGCTCTACGGAACACGTGTTCTGAAATGTCATTCAAGAATAATAACCCAAACTCTTTGGAAAATGCGACTAAGAGTGGTTGAAAGCCAAAAATCTTGGAGTTAAGGAGATCTAAAATACATTATAACAGTCTTATGGAATTTGGCCAGGACCTAACAATTATATCGATATAGGGAGGTTTTAGACTTAGGAAAGTTCGACTTTGCGAGGTCCGACTGTATTTCACTTTTATCTTCGATAACAAAAAATTGAATAGTTATCTATATTTAAATATTTTTCATTTAAACCATTATAATATTTTTTATTATGTTTGTGGCCTTTGTGGGGCTTCAAAGTCTTTCTTTTAAAACGAAAAATCTTACTATCCCCATCCCACTGTCGAGGGAGTAAAGGTAAAATGGCGTAAAAGGCACCCATTAATCAATGACAATGAAGTTATTGAGAGGTGGGGGGAACAGCCATACCGGCTAGTAGGCTTGACAGAAAATGGAGGCGGTGTCTTTGTTTCATATGAAAGTAAGCCAACTTGCTTTGACATGCCGACACAAGCCCGTGAGAGGAGACGCCTTCGCTCCCCTCCCCCACTTTACTTCCTCCACAGTGGGTTGGGGGGAGTAAGATTTTTCTTTTTAAAAAGAGTCTCAGCATGTAGCAAGGAGACGCGAATTAGTTAACACTCCTTTTTCTTGTTTTTGTCATTTTTTTTACTTGCAAGGGTCGCTTAATCCCTTGTGGAATTGACTAAGATAAGATTTTACGTCCATTTACGTGGCTCTATCGAACAAGTGTTCTGAAATGTCACTCCAGAATAACAACCCAAACGCTTTGGAAAATTCGACTAAGAGAGGTTGAAAGCCAAAAATGTTCGAGTTAAGGAGATCTAAAATACATTATAATAGACTTATGGAATTTGGCCGGGACCTAACAATTAATTCGATATAGGGAGGTTTTTGAGGGAGTAAAGTGGGGGAGGAGAGGTAAGGTTGGCTCCTTTCATATGAAACATCACCACCCCTCTTTCCTGTCAAGCCTTCTAGCCGCTAAGGCTGTCCCTACCTCCTCAATATCAACATTGTCCTTGATTAATCTGCGCCTATTACGCCAGTTTCCCTAACTCGAAAACTCCGTACGTCGAATTTTTCCCCCTTGAGTTCAACTTAGAATGGTCCGACTGTGTTAGCAACATGCCAGCTAACGGAAGTGCTGAGCTGTAGTTGGTGGAGTGTTACTTTCTATCGTTATGTATATGAGATAATGAGCATGACACATTGACACTATTGTTTTTATTTATAATACACGTTACTTCAAGTTTTGCTGTATTCTTTATTAACGCAAATACAGTCGCTATTTTGACAGTCGCTATTCTGCCCGGATGCGCAACGCAACAAAATCCCGTTTTATCCACCAATTTATTTTGCATTATTTAGTAAATAATAAACTGCAAATTAGTATTGTTCCTGTCTTATGCATTTTATATTCATATTGTGTGACTGTCACTGTCAGACAACGTAATTATTGTCAGAAATAAAATAAGAGAAATTAAAATATTTTTTTCTAACAAATGAAAAAATCACAAAGCTGAAACTTGTCAATTTATAAAGGGCGCCAAAAATAAATTAGCCAAGGGCGCCAAAAACCTAGTTACGCCTCTGTGTAGGTTAGATGTTTAAAAAAACTTATTTAAATCACTTAGGCTTGATGTTAAAAAATAAACAGATTGATATAGCATAGGTCAAATGTGATAGCGTGTGACTAGCGTGTGATATGATCGCAAACTAAATTGAAAAGTGAGTTTTTAAGGTCCAAAATTATCATCTATTATTTTTATTTTCGAATACATTTAATGACATCTAAGTCTAAGAGAAGAATTTTTCAAGTGTCATTCCTATATCCTGAATAAGTCATTAACACAGATAAGTAAACGCCTACGTTATATAACTTGTCATATGGACATTGCATCGACTTGATTGTGTTGGCTCCACAAATGTAGAACTTGCTGCAGTCCTCTTTGTCTGGAAGTTTTCCAAATCATTTTCTTTTACATTCTTCATTTATTTCTTCTGTAAGAAAAGGATGGGTTTATTTATAGTAAGTATTTGTATTAAGATTTCCTGTTTGGAAATAAATTTCAACACTGATAATATTGTGGGGAACCTTGGGTACTCGTGCGACTAATATTCTCTGCAAACACTCACTTCAACACAACAAAGACTCATAAGACGACTGGAACACTAAATCATCTGTTTATTGCTTCATTTGTACCATTGTAGTTATTTCTCACTTCACCCTAACCTCTACTGTCCAACTATTTACAAGTCTACTCCTTCCCTAGCGGTCTTCTCCCGGAGTCCCTTCTATCTCCACGTCCCTCTCCTATCTCTTTTCCCTTGTCCGTAGTTCATCCCGTCCTATAACCAACTCTCAGTCCTGAGGCCACGCCTCCAAACAACTCCCGTCAGTCCATTTGTGTCCAGTTTTCCGTCAGTCTCTAATTGTAATAGGTTCATCATATCTGTCAATCATCTCGTACCACCCCCAATAGATTGACTTGTGTGAGGTTGGGGCCGGTTTGACATAACCGTCTATGGTGTACCTCTTTTCCTACCCCCACCTAGATCACCTGCACGTCTGGTCATCCTTTTCCCCTGGGCATTTCGCACCTTTGCCCAGTCCCGCGGTCCGCTAATCCTTTCACCGCCGAATCTACTGACTGGGCCAGTTAAGACCAGAATACCATTTAACGTCTTCTGGCCAGCCTCCGGTGGCCACGTGCAACTTCAAAGGACCAGATGTCTCTTTGAATGCTACTAACCACACTAGGATCTCCACAATATTTTGTGCAAAAATTTATTACTTACAAAAATCAAAATCTTTAATTAATTTTATAGAATTATTTTTAATTTTTTTATATTAGCATTTTTACATGCGGAATGATCGATAAATGAAAATATACAATTTAAAATACAGTATTTTTAGAACATCTGAATCATTCTTCTTTAAGACATTTGATAAAATAATGCGGTAAGCAAGTATTGATAATCATCAGTGATGTTTGTGTAATTTAAAACATCCTCATGTATTTGAGCAATATTTTAATTTTTTTTTAAACATGGCTATATTATGTTGCTGGGTCTAATATATGAGGCGTTTCAACTTCTTCGCTGTGTGTTTTATGGAGATGTGTGGTATGTTTTTGTCTGTAGAATACAGATTATACATGAGGTGTGCATCGCAACCATGGACAAGTTTATGCAAGACTATTCCAGCAATGAACATACATTTCCTAGGTATTTTTGCGTTGCCATAAAATGATTATTTATTTATCTCTAGATATGGGTTGTATATACATTTTGAAAATCCTGTTGTTCATCTAAAAATGCATGTTCTGCTATTATAACATGTATTTCGAATGACTTCTAGTTTATTTTATTTTTACTTTCAACCACATTCCCATTGCTTACATAATAAGCATAATTGTGTATGGTTATGTCAAATATTACTATCCATTTATATCAATTATAAATATACTATAACTCCCTGGCCTTGTAAGCAGGTCAATATTTTGTTTTAAAATTCTGCTCAAATGCTCATGTCAAGAACGGCGCTCTGACTGTGTCTTTCAACTAAAAGAAGATTAATAAGAAATAAAATTTGTTGGACACTTTATTTCTGTAGTCCCGAGAAATATGCAAAACAATTGTATTTAAATGGTAATAATTTCCGAACTTAGAAGATTAATGCGATAAGAATTTTTATTTGTGTTAGTTGTATGAATGTTTACTCTTTGGATATTTTGTTCTCGTGTGATATTATATTAACTGCATTTTCTTTATTTTCCAAATCGTTGTCTGAAATATGTTGAGAGCAAACTTTAAAGAATTTTAAGCCATGAATAGGGACAGGTATCATGCAGGCTATAAATAGAGACAGGTATCATGCCAGCCATAAAATTGAGATAGGTATCATGCAGACGATGTAGATTCGTTTAGTTTAGCTTTCCTGCAGAGTGTCGACGAAGTCCAGATGTTTTACATTTTAGTTAAGGCGTTGAACGCCATAGATGTTTTTTTTTAAAAAATAGGTTTTTGAGTTATTTGTGATTTAATTTGTACTCCAAAGATAAGATTAACAAGATCCCTTTAAATGCTTTTATTTAGTTACGCAGGGTCATAGCCTAGTTTTAGTCTAACTACGTAGCCGTCATTACATGGCAATACAACTACGTTTTTGAGAGGATGAGGTTATCGTTGTCTGCTTTAATGCCACTACCATGACGTTGAATTATTTGATTAAAGTTATTAATAATATTTCCATATTTCAATGATATTTTTTAATGAATTTTTTATCTACTGTGTAGATAAGGTTAAAATTAAAACAATATCTCACCAGGTTGTGCTCCTAGTTCTGAAGCGAACATCACAATGACGAGATGAATTAACATCTGATGTTTTAAAAATGTAAAAATGAAATAAATTTTACAGTACAGTAACAGGTCAAATTTTGTATTGCAGTAGTTATACATGATTAATTTTTCTTACTCAAATTAGTTTTATTCAAAAAAAATTTTGCAGATATTTTTTTAAAAAATTGCTTGCACAAAAAAATAACAATAATAAAATCTTGTCTTACATATTACAAATGCTCTTTTATACAGAAGATTATTGCGTCCTAAACTTATCTATGGTTTGTGTCTAATCCTACATTCTTGTTAGAGTTTTAATGTTGATAAAGTGTTGATTTTCCTAGTTTCTTCAGGCAACCCATTCCACACCTGAATTCCGGACGCGAAGAAAGAGAATTTGCATGTGTTTGTTCCTGCATACGGAATGTTTTTATCGTTATGTCTATCTGAGGGTTATCTTTGTGTTGTCTTTTCTAAATTATAATTAACTAGAAATGTAAACGCGTTTTTTCAGTGGGAGTGAATTGCTCTATAAGTTTGAATAGTAGTTGAAAATAAGCTAATAACTATATGTTTAGTATATATGTGTATGCGATGATTTAAGTTCGGCCTTCTTGTTATAATATAACTAAATGTTGTGCTTACTCATGGAATGCAACTTTAAGTTGGTCAGAAATATTCTTATGAAAAATGTAATTCTCTAATTCTGAGACATTTTTTACCCAATAATAAATGGAGCTTTGAAACGTAACAAACGATTTGAAAAGGGCATTATTTTAATTTAAAATCCTGCAAACAAACATTTCACATTTCTATACATTCAACGTATCATGGGATTACATTCGGAATCAAACTCATGAAGCTTTTAATACGCTAATAGAACATAAGGGAAGAAGGTAAAATGAATCAATAAAAAACCAAATTAAAATACATCAAAATTATTTTTATAATTTTTTCATTTTTGTCCCCTTCAATAAAACGGTCCCATTTAGCGATTGTTTGCAAATATTATATGTTGCTGTTTCACCAATGCATCCAATTCTTTGTTGATTTCCGTTTTCAGATAAGACACTATATTTCGTAAAGTATATCATTAAGCCCACTTTTTCTCTTTCCAGGCTCCCTTTTTCCCTTTTTTTTTATCTGGAAATTAGATAATTTATTTGCCAAGTATATTTAATATTGATCCATTCGCTTAAAAAACGTATTTGGAACTAAGAGATAAATTTAAAAAAATATATTTTGGAATCCTTGAAAGAAATGAGTGGACATTTTCAATTCCCATTGAGGTAAAAATTCAAATTAGTTATGAGGTTCATGATAACTTAAGTTTAGTATAGATATATCCATTGATCCAGTAGTCAAATATTATACTGTAATAATTTAGCTGATATAAGAAAAGGCAATTTTTACTCAACATTACTTTTAGATCAGAGTTCAGTCGTGCTTAATTTATTATAGTATGAGTCTGAAAATTTACAGACTTTTATGCAAATGGGAAGTTGGACTATTAGTGAGAGGGGGCTTAGGCTTTTATTAGAAGGCACTAAATGAAGTTAATCAAGAGAAATAAAAAAAATATTAAGAAAGTCTCTCATTCTTTATAAACTTTAAACACACTTTTTTAGAGTGGATATATTTTTATAATGTTATTCCTATATATCAGAAATTTTTAAAATTGTTATAAGAAAAAAAAATTCAACTTCTAATGTTCATTACTAATGAGTTGATTTCCCCTAGAGAATTGGTTTTCTCATAAAACTCACTCACAATTTTAAGTGTACTAAATAAAGTTAACTGCCAGTTGCTTTTTTAAATTGACAACAACTGCCGTCACGTAAAAAACTTATTTTATTTATGACCCCACATCGTTAAACTAGTCAAAGTAATTAAATATTTTTAACAGCAGGCGTAAGTTAAGGAACTACGCTTCCACCTTCTCTCTAAAAGGCAATAGCTGCATATACTAAAGAGCTAATGAGGGGCCGTCCATAAAGCACGTCACGCTATTTTTGACAATTTTTAACTCCCCCCATCCCCCTGTCACAAAATGTCACAAATATGGGACCTCTCCTAAAGTACGTAACTCTTTCGAACAAAATTTTTGTTTTTTATTAATAAAATAGTTAAAATTTAATATAAAACACCGTGACGTCACACATGGCCAGACCCCCCTCCCCCTGTCACAAACTGTCACACTTTCTTACACCCCCTCCCCCCACTGGAGCGTGACGTACTTTACGGTGCCGCTAAAGTAAATTATAAATGTTGTAAGTCTAATGAAGTTTCCAAAAGAATTTAAAGAAACAAACTCAATCTTATTTAAAAAGCTTGCAATAAAATGTGCGTGCCATTTTTAGTCAATGAAAGTTAACATAAGGGCGGGCGCTTAAAATGAAGTCTTGTAATGAAGTACTGCTCCAAAAATAAATTGTATACTTTTTGATAGTCTTTATTAATTAGTGTTTTAATATGGAAATGATATATAATTCTTTTATATTTGTCTCTATGTTATACGATTTAAATTTACGTCTTTTATGTAATAGGTATAATTTTAAATCGAATTCAAGTATGTTTTGGATCATCTTTCCCGATGGGACATCATAGTTTGTAAATTATATTTCAAACACCAGATTTAGTTTCTGAAAAATAAATAAATTATTTACGAAATTGAAAAAAAAAGATATGTTTGACTAAACATCTATTTTTAAAATGGCTTTCGTTATTCCTCTACAGCGTAATGACCATGGCATATATAATTCGCCGCCAAAATTCATTAATTGATTTTAGGTTCACTTGTATTGAGTTTAATATACTTCTGTTTATAAGTTCTGTAGAAAGGTTTAAATTGTAAATTTATTTAGCTTATGTAATAAAAAAAAACCCACAGCATTGGTCGTAGGCTTTTATATGCATGTAATAATCATTGATGATTAACTTTAATAAGTAAATTTAAGGGATTGAGCCAGTAAAATAAGCAAGAAAAATTATTAAAGAACACGCAACAAATTTTAATAAAAACAAAACGTATAGTTCCTCTAAATTACGATTAAGCTTTTTTGACTTCGGCAATTTCTTTCCACATAAAATACCCTCACATAATTAGTATTTGTTTAAATTAAAATTTGAGTTATTAGAAACAACATAATAATACTGTTAATTTAAAAATAAATACCATACATCGTGTGACAAATGTAATGAAATAGTGTTAACAGATCTATAATATTAAGAAAGATTTGTATAAAAGGCCACTGTTTTGTACCGCAAGGCCAAAACAAATATGAATGTTATTATAATAAAATTACACTGCTCACTTTTAGATGCGTACACGAAAAGGTGCGCACCGTAATTTGACAATAAAAGATTTTTGAAAGCGCACAGCTCAAAATAAAGTATTGTAAAAAATAACGCACCAAAATGAACTCGTTTTGAATGTCCGCATGAAGCTGTTCTATATCGAAATGAGAATTTATTTTGTCTTTACCTGGCTCTACATTTTCTGATTATGGGCCCCCTTACCCTAGGGGTGGTCACCTGGGGTTGAAACATAGCCTAAGACCTGTCTCGGGTCAAATGAGGGTCCCATGCAAAATTTCAGCATCCTGGGTCCAACGGTGTGGAATTCCATTGGTAACAAACAAACAAACAAACACACTTTCATCTTCCTATATTAGATTGCTTTCTGTATAATTTCTTCTTTGCTCTTGGTTCTTCTATCCTCTTGTGCCGTGATTCCCAAAGTGGGCGCGACCGCCCCCTTGTGTGCGCTGAAACGATCCAGGGGGGCGGTGTAGGCCACGGGTCAATTTGGGGGGCGGTGAAGGCCACGGGTCAATTTGGGGGGGGGGCGGTGAATAACTGTAAGGGGCGGTGAACGCTTAAACAAAGGAAGAGAAGATTTAGAAAGAAAGAAAGAAAATATGTATTCCGCTCATAAGGTTTAATTTTTCTTAAAAAAACTTTTTGGAAATTGGTTTGGTTATCGCATATTCCCTCAGTTGCATTCAGTTGTTTTTTTAGATGTTCAATTGCACACTTCCAGACTGCAAGAACATTTGAAATAAAATCACGGGGATAAAAAAGATAAGGATTTATCTAATTTTCAAACAATAAAATACAAATTTATCAAACAACTGACATTGACAAAACTCTTTTCAACAGCAACCGCATAAGATGGCAATGACTTGCTGGTTTCTTACAATATTTCGTTATTGATTGCCAAATCGGGTAAACCTCATACTATTGTGAAGAACAAATTATACCGACTATAAGTGAAGTAATACATACTGTGATACATAAGCAAGCATCTGATATTATCAATAAAAATTCGTTTAGAAAAAATACAGTGCAAATAAGAATTCAAGGTGTTGAAGATTCATTGTGTGGCTATTTAAAGACATCTTTCTATTCAACTTGAGGAGCCAACTTTGCCAGGAAATGAAGCTTTACATTTGCAATACATGCGGTTCACAAAGGAAGAACAAACTTACCACCAATTATTATCTGATCAATATTTTCAAACTGATACCAACAAGTAACCACAAATGATGAATTTAAATTTAAAAGTGGCTACCAACAATTCTGGCTGGAAAAGGAGATACCTTTGGTTTTTCCTGAAGTATAGGCTGTAATTTAAAATTTCTTAATTACATTTCCTTCATCATATTTAGCGGAAGTTGATTCAGTGCCGTAACTAATTTATTACCCCCCCACCCCCCGCCCCCCCCCCAAAAGGCAACCGTGGTTACTTAACATTACTGCTGACAAAAATAAAGCCGATGATTACTAAATTGGTAGCAGCCCACCAGGTTCATCTTCTCATTTAGATGATTTCGATTTGTTCTTGTTGTTGAACTATTCTTGAATTGTGGAACCAGGTTACTGGTTATGATTCGCATGAATGCATTCAAATTGCAGTCAGTCAACATCGATCTTTTCTTAGAATTATTAATTTTCATACAAGAAAGAGCTTGCTCAAAGATGTTATCGAGAGACCCTACCTCCCCTCCACCGCGGTTTGTCGAGAGACCCGCCGTCTCGATACATGTGTATCACGTCTAAAATACTATACATTATAGTTATCTACATATATATATATAAATGAATGTATGTCTGTGTGCATGTCCTTTATAGCTGACTAAACCATTCATCCGATCGTCATGAAACTTTGGAGACTGTTTTGATTACGCACCTGGGATGGTAACTGGCAACTTTTTTTTCTAAATTCATCTCTCATGGGGCGCCGGGGGCCCATAATGTTATTTTTTGCTTATATGAGCTATATAAAATTTAGTTTCAGCGCTAGCTACTGTGTAAATTGATGGATCTTAACCAAACTTTATATATAAAAACTTGATAGCCAATATTAAAACACTAAAGGGATCTGAACTCCTAATAGTCATTTCTTCGGGGCTGGGGGCCCAAAAAGTCGTTTTTCTTAAACGTTTAAGATTTTATTCACCATTCGATTATTAACAATCTTGACAATAATGACACATGTATCCATTATTATACAGATTGAAATGAACAGGTGTTTTGAACTTTATATCTTGCGATAATTTGGCCCTGGGGCCCTTAATGTTTTTTGCTTATATGAGCCCATATTAAAATACTTAAGGTTTCTGAACTTCTAATGTCAATTTCTTCGGGGCCGGGGGCCCCAAATGTCTTTTCTTCGTATATCCTTAATATAGTTTTCCCCATTTAATTTTTCACGATCTTGAGGAATATATCTATGAGGAAACTGAATTAAAATGAACAGTTTTTTGAATTTGAAATCTTTCAACGAATAGGCCTGGGGCCCCTTTATATGGTTGTATTCACTATATTAGCTATATTAAAATTAGTTTAAGAGTTAGATAATGAGAAAATAAATGGATTTTGACTAAATTTAGAATATAAAAACTTAAGAGCCTATAATATATTACTATAGGGCACTGAACTCCTAATGTCCATTTCCTCGGAGCTGGGGGCCCCAAATGTCTTTTTTACTGCACGGTAATAATTTAATTTTACACGATATTGAGAAATTTAGCGTGAGTACAATGGCAATAAAAAAAAATAAATTATCACTCATTTTTTTTTCCCTTGTAAGCTTTTTTAATTATTAATTTATTTATCAGTTTGCTATTAAACTTGGACTTTTTTTTGCACATTTTCCCGAAGGATTCTGGCATAATTTTTTTAAAACATACCAATCATTGGTTTCTTTCAATTTAGTCATTAAAAAACGCACGACGGGTCTGCTAGTCTATATATATAAAAATCAAAGTATGTATGTATGTATGTCCTTTATAGCTGACTAAACCATTCATCCAATCGCCATGAAACGTTTGAAGATTTTTTAGTACGCTCTTTGAATGGTCACTGGAATTTTTTTTTCTTCAAAATTTAACTCTCATGGGGCGTCGGGGGCCCATAATATGATTTTTTTCTGATATGAGCTATATAAAAATTCGTTTAAGTGTTAACTATTAGGTAAATTGATGGATCTTAACCAAACTTTGTATATAACAACTTGGTAGCCAATATTGAAATACTATATGGCACTAATTTCCTAATGTCCATTTCTTCGGGACTGGGGGCCCAAAATGTCTTTTTTCATAGACGTTTAAGATTTTATTCCCCATTCAAGTAATCAAGATCTAGATAAATATAGAGAAATATATCCGCTATGAAATTGATTGAAACAAACAGGTGTTTTGAACTTGAAATCTTGCACTTATTGGGCCCCGGGGCCCTTAATTTCGTTTTTTTTACTTATATGAGCTTTACAAAAATTAGTTTATGTGATAGCTACTGAGTAAATGAATTGATCTTAACCAAACTTTGTATATAAAACTTGGTAGCCCATATTACAATAAAAAAGGGCACTGTACATTTAATGTCCAATTGTTCAAGGGCTGGGGGCCCCAAGTGTATTTTTTTCGAATATGTTTGAGATATTATTTGCCATTCTATTTTTAACGATCGTGAGAAATATATCCATGATGAAACTGAATTGAAATGAACTGCATGTTGAAATTTACATCTGACATCGATTGGGCTGGGGGCCCCAAATGTCTTTTTTTCGTAAATGTTTGAGATAGTATTTTCCATTCTATTTTAACGATCTTGAGAAATATATCCATGATGAAACTTAATTTAAATGAACAGGTTTTCAAAATGTACATCTTGAACCGAATGGGCCCGGGGGCCCCTTAATGTCTTTTTTTCGTATATGTTTAAGATATTATTTGCCATTATATTTTTAACGATCTTCAGAAATATATCCATGATGAAACTGAATTTAAATAAACAGGTTTTGAAAATGTACATATTGAACCGAATGGGCCCGGGGGCCCTTTAATGTATTTTTTTCCTTATATTAGCTAAATAAGAAATGTTTAAATTGTAAGATAATGAGAAAATAAATGGATTTTGACCAAACTTAGTATATAAAAGCTTAAGAGCTTATATTAATTACTATAGGGCACTGAACTCCTAATGTCCATTTCCTCGGGGCTGGGGGCCCTAAATGTGTTTTTTACTAAACTTATAATATTGTATTCCCCATTCAATTGTACACGATATCGAGCAATATAGGTAAATATATTTATATATTTGTTATAATTTGATTGAAATGAACAGATTTTCGAACGTTCAATGTTAAACAGATGGGCTCGGTGACCCTTAATGTAATTCCTTTTTTATGTATATGCATTCCTTTTTACTGAGATCGTTGCAACGCATGACGGGTCTGCTACTATTTAATGATGAGTCTGATTGATATAGCTCATATTAGGAAAAAACCTACATTTTGACCCAAGGCCCCCTAATGAGTGACAATTTTATATTTTTTCGCATGTTACCATAGCGGGAGGGAAATCAAAAAGTTCCCAAAGTTTCATGCTTCTACTTACACGGTAAGTTGGAAATGAGTTATATTTCATTTTTATATATGGAAAAAAAAACTACATTGAGGCCTCTGGTCCCCCAGTGAGTGATAATTTTAATATTTTTTCGCCAGTTACCATTTTTGGGAGGGTACATAAAAACTTCTTAAAGTTTCATGCTTCTACCTAAACAGGAAATTGTAGATTTAATGATGAGCCAAATTTATATAGCTCATTTAAGAAAAAAAATACGTTTGGGCCCCCGCCCGCCCCCCCTCCCCAGTTACCATTGCGGGAGGGTACTCAACAATTTTCCAAAGTTTCATGCTTCTACCTACACGGGAAGAGAGGAATTAGTGTTGATTTAGTTTTATATAGCCCATATAAGAAAAAAAACGGTTTTGGGGCCCCCGACAACCCATGAGTGGAAATGTTTAAATTCTTTTTCGCCCATTATCGTCATAATAGTGTATTCAGCATGTTCCCAAAGTTTCATGCTTCTACCTTCATGGGAATTTGGAGAATTGGTGTTGAGTCAGTTTTAAATATAAGAAAAAAATACGTTTGGGCCCCAGGCCCCCAGTAAGAGATATTTTATATAATCATTTTTACCTGTTACCATCACCGAATGTTTCTTAACAACCACTGAAAGTTTCATGCTTCTACCTACATTGGAAAAAGGATAATTTAAAAAAAATAATTTTATAGAGCTTATTTAAGGAAAAATTACAAGACTATGTTTGTGGTGATACAAGACTCACTTCGTGTTTATAGAAGACTCAGTTTTCGTTTATAGAAGACTTAATTTCTGCTTATACAAAACTCAGTTTAAGCTGATACAAGACTATGTTTGTGGTTATACAAGATTTAGTTTGTACTGATAAAAGACTATGTTTGTGGTTATACAAGACTCAGTTTAAGCTGATGCAAGAATTTTTTTGGGATGACACAAGACTGAGTTTGTGCTGGTTTAATTCTTTCTTATCTTAAATGTAAATGTTTGTATACATTTAAACATATACATTGTTTTTATTTATACATTAATCAATTTAGGAATTTATATATTGTACATAAACATAACATTGTTGAAAATATTTAGAACTTTATAAAAAAAATTGTTTATACAAAATATCATTCGAGATAAATTATGTTCATGAAATAGTTATAAAAAAAAGTTAAAGTAAACGGTAACAAAATGAACGCACTGTGTTTTTTTCTATAAAAGTTGTATTACTCACAGTTGTATTGAGTTATTCTATAATTATCTTTTTCATATAGTTGTTTAGTTTGTGGCTATTGTTGGCTTCTGTGTGTATAGCTCCTTTGTGTGTCATGTTGTTCAGACTTTATGGCTGGCTTGTTTGTGCAATTGATTTGTGTTTGTATAATTAGTTAGTGTGTATTATGTGTTCTATGAGTATACTTGATTTGAACGTGTATAATGGTTTTTTGGTGTAAATTTCATTTATGTATATATACCGTTTGGTGTTTTAGCGTATAAGGTCTTAATTTATGTATAATTAACAGTATGTTGGTAAGGTTATTTTTGTATGTTTAGCTTCTCTCTGTCTTTACATAGGCCATATGTCTTTCTATACTTTTATAATATTTGTGTGTCTCTCCGTTTTATGTATGTTTATATATATATATATATATATATATATGTACTGTAGTGTCAATTTCGTTTACCTGATTTAAGCAAACAAATGGACATATCTGCAATTGAAAGAAGATAAAAAGCTCCCTAACTTTGTGTAACTTATAGTTGAAATATAAAGGACCAACATTCCTAAACGGATATGTTTTTCAATGGTATACGGCATTTACTGACGGTGAAATTATATCATTGATTGTTAACTTGTATTTGCTACAAGAATAACATTGTTCATATTGCTACAACTTTGATTTTGTACTTAGGGTATATTTAATATTTCAATGTAAGCAGATCGGAAAGATTAATCCTTTTAAGTGATTGCTTATATCAGCTCTAATAATACACCCAATAAAATCTATTCATGACGTGCCAAAAACTTCTTCCGAACCTCATATTACTGGTGTGTGTAGCAACCATAGTTATAGAACTTGTTGCTACAACAAATGTCAAACATGCGACTAATGTAACTAAAATCAGTGATGCTGGGACCAATCGATATGAGTTTTATTCCACCTCGACACTTATAAAAACATCTGCAATCCGAAATAAAGCAAAAATAAAAATAATAGTTAAAATGTAAATGAAAAATAATTAATTTAATAATATTTTTGATGAAATTTACTAAAAGTAAATATATCTGCTTATTTAATCTCAATATTTAGAACGACATTCTTTACAATTTTATAATAAAATGAAAGTCCTTTGTTAACAAAACACATACAACAAAATGGTCATCCGTTTTAACAAGTGACGTTATTTAATTTTAATCAAAGCAATTTTATTTATTTTTAGTAACAAGAAATTAATATGTTAATATATATGTTAGGGCTGTTAACGATTAATTTAAATTTAAACGTTAACTTTTGAAAAATTAACGATTAATTAATCGTTAATTTCGATTAAAGCTAAACATTAAAATGTATGATGTCATAAGTAACACTTATTAAACGATCTTGTTGAAACTCTAAATAACACTGGAATGGCTCATTTATATTTCATCTTTTAACCAACTACCCAAAAAGAAAAGTGTGTTGACATTATTTGGTTCAAGTGATGAGCGGTTCTAATTGAAAATATAACCAGCCGAACTGAACAATCATTCACATGGATCTGAGGTAACTGGTATGCACGAAACGGTCTTGACAAGGAATGACATTATCGGATATCGGTGTTCATTGTTTCCATCATTGTAGAGGGTTAATAAATTCAGGAACTTTCATCTCCATTTTGCAACGAAGTAATTCATCATAAGAGCTGTCGTCATGTTCTCTCTCTGAATCAGACTCCATTACTGCCATTAGCTTAATACGCTTTTCATTTCGTTTGATAAGTAGGCGAAGTGTTAGAACCATAGTAGGCAAACTATTTCTCACAATTGATACAATAAACTTTATCAACATTTTGAACACTCCCGTCAGTCAATAGTTTAAAAACAAAATATTCGTGTAATCGTCAGGAAAGTTGTTTTTATTTATAGGCCGCTATTTTTAAATCCTTTATATTAACTCGTGGTGTCAGGTTGATTGCTTGCTTGTTGGCTTGCTTGTCGAAAAAACTTTGGATCGATTTTTAACCCACTTCCTCGTTAGCTAGCGAGCTGAAATTTTGCAGACAGACTCGTGCCGATGATAAAAACTAAGTATCAAATTTCACATCGATCGCATTTATTGTAATCAAATTATTGAATTTTTAGATTATTTTATGTATCTCTATGTATCATGTTAAATTTTTGAGATAGAGTATCGCGGTGCGTATTATATTGAACGACCTTTTCATTAATACTTTCCTGCTGCGCGATTTTGTGCGTATTATATTGACGATACTTTTTATAAACATATTACCGATCGGTGCGCATTATATTAAACACCTTTTACGAGACATAATTAAAATTTTGTATTTTTGGATTGTCTTGCGCTGCGTATTATAATGAACATTCTTTTAGTTATGGCTCTTACATAAAGGATTTATAGTCAAAAACTTGTTTTTTTTATGGGTTCTTTCTATTTATTATTATTTTTCAAAACTTATTGACTTCCAATAATTTGTAGTGATGGGTCGATTAATCGATTAAAAATATGTTAATCATTAAAAGTTTTTAATCATTAATCGAGAAATTAAACGTTATTTTCCGCAGCCCTAATATATATAAATATATATATATATATATTAGAGTGGCCCAAAAAAGATAGACAAACATTATTTTTATAATTTTCTTTGATTTAAACCCCACATTTGATTACCACAAAAAAGTAGTCCAAAATATAAAATTTCATAATTTTCAGATGAAATTTAGAGGTTGCACAAGCTCTCTGAAAATTTAGGTATGTTCTCCATTTACCACATTTTATTCCGAATATTGATGAACCTGAATAAAGTCTGTTTTGTTCTTTGATGTTTATAATGTGTAACTGTTTAATTCGCGAGACATTATCAGTGTTTTTCTACCATCATAGAGAAAACAATAAAATTCTTAAAGACTGTGCTAGAATAACTGTTAGTGAAATTCTTACTATCTGGCAGAAAGCTGCAATTCCAACAGCTTACAGCTACCTCATAGAAAATCGTCTTTTAAAAGTCCATCAGCATTAGCAGTGTTTGAGTAAAGCAAAGAATCAGAGAAGCAGATTTCAAATGAAATTGCATGTTCTTAAAAAATTGATAAACTGTTTGACATCGCCAATCAGAGTGCTGAAAAACTAACAGAACAAACACAAGATTTAGAATTTCTTCGTGACCAAAGGGAGAGAAGAATTGGATACATGGCTGGAGTGGATAAAGCAAAGTGATCGTACAGCAGTACATTTACTAGCTGCTACATTTCATTCTCTTTGTCACGATGTTAGTGACATGACATTAAGTCGAAGTACTGTACAGCTTGTGAGAGCTGAGATTAGGAAAAAAAAACAGCACATGAAGTTAAATAATTGTTTGATCCACAAGTACAATTAACTGTGCATTGGGATGGAAAATTGCTTCCAGATCTCACAGCAAGGGAGAATGTTGAGAGATTGCCAGTGATTGTAACAGGACTGCAAATAGAGTGCTCCAGGTGTACCAAAATTGGCTTCAGGGACAGATGACAGTCAAGCTCAAGCTATAGTTGAATGTCTGAAGGACTGGGGAATTTGTGAAAAAGTAGAAGCATTAAGGTTTGACACAACAGCAAATAACAGTGAGGATTCCAAAGGGGCATGTGTTTTAATTGAAAAGCTGCTTGAAAAAAGTCTTAGTCATCTTCCTTGCCGCCACTATATGATGGAAATTGTTCTGGAAAAAGTGTTCACCGCATTGAAGATAAGTTGGGCCCTCATCTGGACCTGATTTTTCACTTTTTAAACGATTTAAATAGTAGTGGCATTTTATGGAGAAGGGATCCTATGATACTGCAGTTGGGATGACTGAAGTACACCTTTTCAAAGAGAGCACATTGCAGTTTGCAAATGACAATCTTCAAATTCGTCACCCATGAGATGATTACAGAGAATTTTTGGAACTGGCTGCCATATTTCTTGGAGGAACATCACCACGTGGGATTCATTTCCATGCTCCAGGAGCTGTACACAGGGCACGTTGGATGGCAAGAATAATTTATTTTTACAAGATGTGGATGTTTAAGAAGCAGTTTAAGCTGAAGCTTTCTGAAGAACAAGGACTGTTTCAGTTACTCTGTTTTGTTTCCAGTACTTATATGAAACTGTGGTTTCAAGCCCCACAGCCAGCAAGGGCTCCATCAAATGACCTACAATTTCTGAAGGATTTAGAAAAATATAACTATGTTAATTCAGTTATTGGAAAAGCAGCAAAAAAAAAGCTTTCAGTCGACATTTATGGTATCTAAATGAAATTTCAGTGGGCCTCGCTTTTTTTGGATGAAAATATAAGATCCCAAGCAAAAGGTTCAGATGCTTAAAAATATGCAAGAAAAACCCCTGAGATGTCCCCTGAAACATGGAGCAGCAACAATGAATACAAACATGCAGAAAAGGTTGTAACCAATTTGAAAGTTCTTAATGACACAGCCGAAAGAGGAGTGAAACTGATTCAGGATTTTAATGAAGTTTTATGCAGAAAAGAAGATCAGAAGCAATTCTTACTTCAGGTGGAGCAAGAACACCGACGATTATATCCGGATCCAAAGAAGACCACAGTGGTTACTGGACTAGCGAAAAGCAGTCAGTGAATATGACGTCCATAAATAGTAAACACTTTGTTGCATTCTATTATTATATTTTTTTGAGGTTGTTATTTCATGTTTAACACTAAACATTCAACATAAACCATTAAATTACTATTTAGTACCAAATCAATGTTTTCATTGCCTTTGTGCAACCCCTAAATATTTCTCGATTGTATTCATTTTTTCAGAAAACACAATTTTTTTCTGGCAGAACACAATGCAGGGCTTAAACTTAGAAAAATCGAAAAAAAAATTTTTTGGCCCCTCTAATATATATATATATATATATATATATATATATATATATATATATATATATATGTATATATATATATATATATATATATATATATATATAATTATAATTTGTATATATATACATTTATATATAGTAAAACAAGCATATAGATTGCCAGTTAAAAGATATTAACGTCTTGTATATCATATATTATAATACAAACAGAGAATATTAAAAATTTACCGGATATGAATGTTATAACATTTTTCATTTCCATTACACTCTTACTTTCTCAACACGACTTGCCTGTTTAAAGTTATTCTACAAACTGATAAGATATCTCGAAAAATAAAACCAAAGTCCGTGTTTATCACAATACATAAAAATAACTAACCAATAGAATTCAGACTTAAAATTAAACATATTTTTCGGACGAAGCTAGTATTGGGAAAAAATCTTAATTACACCAAAGTAAATGTTTAAAGATCATACACTGATCTTTCTATGAATTTAATAAGTGGACAATCCAACATATTAAAATGTTTAAAGTTATGACCATTAAATTCTCTGTTTTATTTTCAGTTACTTGTTTTACAATAATGAGATGATGCCGCAGCTGCGTAGCATGCGTATGTGCCGCCCGGGGCAGAAACCAGATTTGCCATCCTCCCCCCTCAGCAAAATATTTTGATGATATATATATATAAAAATGTTTTTCTTAAAAGTTAATACCAAGGACACTATGCATTTTTATGTTAGGGGTCGTCCATAAATGACGTCACGTGATTGTGGACGATTTTTACCCCCTACCTCTCGTCACAAAAGCCTAGACCCCCCTCAAATATGACTTCACAAAGCTTGGCCCCTCCTCCCCCCCCATAAATGCTTTAAATTCTATTGAAAAATGAGCATGTTTCAATTAATTTTTTCTTATTTAAGTATGTATTGTAAGGCTGCACACGCGTGAAGCCATGTAAAACGTCGTTAAATAAATTGAAAACAATCAAATATTTAAGTGGAACTTTGTTTAAAGTTGCGCGATTTGCTTTGACGTCACATGTCTTTAACACCCCCGTCCCTCTCGTCACACATCGTCACAAATGTATGACCCCTCCCACCCCCCCTTTTTTTTTAGGTGCGTTGCGTCATTTATGGACCACCTCTTAGAAATAAATAGAAGAACTTTCACTTCTTGATTAAATTTAAGTTTTCGGTTTTTCCTCATGCCATGCTCAATAGCCAAAATAGCATTTTTCATCGTAATTAATTAATTTTATGACAGTTGTAAGGTTTATTATATCTTCATAAACTTGGATAAATCAAGTGGGATTGAATTCTTTAATTCATTATTTAACCCATGAGGTAAAATAGTGCTTGCTTGACATTATAACATGATTTTCTTTTTTTATTATTTTTATCCGATTTCTGATTACTTCCATTTGCAAAAAACTTTGGTAATATTGAGCACTTGGTTCTTGAGTGTCTTCATCTGGATTATTTTATGCCAAATTTAAATTCCATTTGATGAGCAATTCAGATCATTACTTTTGTTTATACCACAAAACAAGACATTAAATTTTTTTAAAAATGCTTTAGGAGAATAAGCCATTTAAGTTCGCAAACATATTTTTTGTTTTTCAGTAGCTTACTCACGTTAAATCATTCCCGCGTTATCCATCTCATCTCTATTTTGGAGTGAAGTCCGTGTCTAATTTGGAAAATTTAATGTTAATGTGTTGGCCACTCTCAAACTCGCTGCATTTATAGTAATCTCACATTTGGGACATTTTTTTATATCAGTTAACTCCATGTATGTTTTTAAAATGTTATTGTTTGTTAATGGAAATTAATGAATAGAGCAATTTTTGCTTTACAAGATGAGCGGCTGACAAACTGGAATCAATTATAAGTACCAGCACATTAGTATCATGTTCTTAAACTACTTCAGCCCTTAGGTTTTCAGTTCATCAGCTTTAATATCAGAAGACTTCAGATTCATTAAGGTATTTGAAGTTTCTTTCATTAATTTTTACCTTGATTTTTATTTTGTTTTCATAAAACAGTATTTAAAATTTTTTCATTTTTTAAAGCTAATTAATAACGAGGAATTTGCCGCCCCCATCAAAGTGCAGCCCCCAGCATTCGATTTGCTCATAATTAAAATTGATATGTAACAGAAATTTTTGCTTTTAAAGGAGCAGCTGTTATACGTACACGTATATTTAAAGTTACCAGCACATCAATGTCACGTTCCCTTACTACTTGAGCCTCTTAGTTTTTCAGTTTAGTCGCATAAGTAACAGAAGACTTCATATCCAATATGGAGTTTAAAGTTTTAGTATTTGAAACGTTTACATATTTAAGGCTAGTTCCTTTATTCTTTAACAATTACTTATTTCATTTTCGGGTGAATCAGACTTTACGTTCCCAGATGAGTTATATAGCAATTAATTCTGAGTTCTCTCCCCTTATATTTTTGTAAACAGAGTGTGCTCCCTTTGTTGTTTTATGTAATAATGCGCACTATATAACTCTATATAATATTTACAGAAAATACTAAATTAAAATTTAAAAAATAAGGGGTTGGGTTTGGGGAGGGCACCCCTCCCCAAAATTGTTAAAATAAAATTTTAAGAATAGGGGTGGGGTTTGGGGAGGGGATCTCCCCTCCCCAACATTTTTGTTAAAGATGGTACTATTTCATTTGCGGTATTTTAAAATGAGTGATGAAATTTACGCGCGAGTTTCTGCGAATTGCCGGTCACTTTCTATATTCTATCTCCAGGCCCTAACATCTCAGTAAGTTAAATATCACCACATTTTTCTGGGCTATCTTAAAATTTGGGTAAATTTTTGCTAATGGATGCTAAATTTACCACCCGTTTTTGGATTCGTCTGGAATGTGAGAGTAAAAGGTGTGTGATTGATTGGTTGATGAGTTTTTGATTGTTAGCCTCCCGATACGAATGTCCTCTTTGTAAGAATGATATGAAATTGTATGCAAGGGGAGATGTTTCGGATGGTCTTGTGTGGAGATGTCGTCACAAAAGTCATGTAGATTTAAAGCGTAGTTTAAGGAAGGGTATTTGGTTTAGTGACAGCCGTTTGACGTTAAGTGACATTATGTTGTTGACACATTTTTGGATTAAAAAATTGCCATTAAAAATATTGCGACAGAAGTAGGTGTCTCTAAAGACACTGTAACTGACTGGGTTAGCTTTTGTCGCGAGGTATGTGTATAAAGCCTGTGTTGTGGGGAGTGAAAGGATAGGCGGAGTGGGAAAGATTGTGGAGATAGATGAGTCCAAATTCGGCAAGCGTAACTACAATAGAGGAAAGCACGATGGGGGAAAATGGGTGTTTGGTGGGATCGAAAGAGGATCCAAGAAAACCTTTTTCAGAGTCGTTGAGAACAGAGGCAAGGACGTCCTCCTTGCTATTATCAAAGAATTCGTACTTCCCGGAACCACAATCATATCAGATTGCTGGAGGGCGTACAGTTGCTTGGAGGACGAAGGGTTCCACCACCTGACGTTGAACCATAGCCCTAAGTTCAAACACCCTGAAACGGGCGCGCACACCAACAACATAGAGGGTACCTGGAGTGCAATAAAAAGGTCTCTGCACGCGAGAACCTGTCCTGGGGAGGAGCAGTTGAACTCTTATTTATATGAATATGTTTGGAGACGCTCGTGTGGCAGTAGCAACCCGATGAAAGCATTTTTAAATGAAATTTAAAAAGTGTATCCTCCCCATTCACAGGATTCTGGCATTTGAAAAGTAAGTTGAAATTTCTAATATATTTTTATATGATTTTACAGATTTTACCATCTTTAATTTCATATAAAATGTACGTTTGTTCTACCGTAGTTTTTTAAAATATGAAGTTAGAATATATAGTTAGCCCACGTGTTGGAAAACTTTTTTTCGTATCAGCGGCCATCTTTGTTGCTATGCCTCGTGTCACGTGGCATAGCACCAAAGATGGCAGGCTTATAGCGTGGGAACGTCAACTCCGAATTTACCCGATTTTCAATTTATTTATATACAAATTTCATCTCTTTTAAATTTTTTTCTTTTAAGCTAATTAAAAAGAGAATTCGCCGCCCCTTAACAAAGTGCCGCCCGGGGCATTCGCCCACTTGCCCCCCTCTCGCTACGCCACTGTGATGCAGCATCATCAATATTTTTCCATTAAGGATCTTAGTGCCTCGGTCAAATATTCCACATTACTAAGTTTCTCGAAACTATTCCCAGCTCTTTTCTATTCCCTATATCTTCTGCAAGACATTGCGTCTCCATGTCTTCTTTTGGGGTTTGCGTGCCTTCGTAGTGCTTGTATTATTGCCGAATTACATGAGGATATTTCCTACTCACCTCCATTACTTTTCAAGGATTTGTTTCTTAATCTTTTACACCATTTTGTCTACACTAATAATATGTATAGGCCTCAATGATTCTTCACTAATTCTCCAGCTTCCCGTGTAGGTAGAAGCATGAAACTTTGGGAATTTGTTGTGTACACAGCCGGGATTGTGAAAGGCGAAAAAATATTAAAATTACCAATCGCTAGGGTTGGGGGCAAAAATGTAGTTTTTTAATTAAATAAGCTAATAGCGAAGTCAATAGTGCGCTCGCCTCACATGCTAAAGGGCGTGGGATCTAGCCCACGTTAAAGCCGCAATAAAAATGTTGATGATAACTAACGCTACGAAAGTCCTCCACTGACCTGGAGAGGGATGGGCGCCGCCAAGTTCTACTAAGCCCGAGAATGTTCTAATGGAAATATTAGAACACCCTACGACCTGGAAAAAGGTTATGGGACACACTCAAAAAAGCTAATATAAAATGTGCATAAACTTTGGTTACTGTGTAAATTGATGGATCCTGAGTAATCTTGGTATATAAAAACTTGATGTACCATATTAAAATGCTATAAAGCATTTAACTCATGTTTTTAAAAATTCCTTTGGAGTCGGGGGCCCCTAATTTCTCTTTTATAAAGTTTTGACTCCGTTCCCTATTTGATTTTAAACCATCTTGACAAATATTGATAAAATTAATATGTCCATCATGATCCAGATTGAAATCAACAGGTGTTTTGTACTTAAAATCTTGCACTGATTGAGCCAGGGTTACCTTAATATTACTTTGTTCTTTTATAATCTGTATAAACAATATTTTATTTCCCCATTATGCTTAGGTTGGTTATTGAATGCGCTTCTAAACCAGGTTTTTCCAACGAAAGGTTTTATATATACTACTTATTCGGGGCTGGGGGCAAAAATGTCTTTTTTAAAATTCTAACATATGCTTTATAAAATGTTGTCATCTTTGGCTACTTTGTAAATGGATTGACCTTGACTAAATTGGTACTTAAAAACTTGATGGCAATTATTAAAATAATTTCGAGCCTTATACTTACTTTCCATTCCTTCATAGCCGGGGCGACCAATCTCTTTTTTAAACGTTTAATAAATTTTTGATTTAACACGACCTATACAAATATTGAGCAAACAAATATATCCATCATGATCCAGGCTGAAAACAGCAGAAGTTTTTAACTTTACATCTTAAACCGATTAGGCCTGGGAGGCCCAAATAGTCGTTGTTTTCTTATTAAAGCTGTATAAATTGTATTATATTCATCTGATCACCATTCAACTTTTGAAAGTTGTTGAGTACGTTACCGCAAAGTTTTTGGCTACAATGAATGGTTCTAGATCAAACTTGGTACATAAGAATTTGATGTTTCATAATTAAAACTATAAGGCAGTTGTGGCAAATCTTTTTAGTCCGCGTGCCCTAAATTCAACCAAAACCCACTTATTTATATCAAAGTGCAGACCTTCCAATGAAATCGAAAATGGGGGTTTCATTTAGCTGGTTTTATTAAGGAAGAAATATTTTAGTCGCGTTCCGGCATATGAGGCTTATCGTTCCAAATGTGGCACGCGTGCCATAGTTTCGCCATCACTGCTATAGAGTATTAAAACCGTAATGTTAAAATATTAAGCAAGTTTCATTTTGAAATTCTACGTGTAATGGTTTTAACGGTCGACAACGTTAACTTCTTTTTAATTCCCTATTTTCACATTTGGTAGGCGTCTTCACTGAGCTAACCCAAACCAATTCTCGTCCATATTTCGGTGGTATGACGCCAATGTCGGTCGCCATATTCAAATTTCCAAAAGGTCTTTTATTTTCATGGACTCATTGACCTATCTTCAAATTATTTGATATGCAGGTTCTAAATGTTAACTGAATCCCACTTAGCCACTGCACAGCTCTGGTATTTTGCTAGGAATACATAAGGCAATAAATTCTATCTTGGAAATGCAACACTAGGAATATCTAAGCAACATTTAGAAACATACGGATAAAAATTACTTGTCTTGTTATACATGCCAGAACAAACACATTGTGACAAACAATTATGGGACTCTCAAGTCTTGTGATAAATTCCGTGCTCTCTAACCCATAACACAAAAACCGGGGTGAAAATAATACATGACAAAACTTTCCCTATTTTAAATCGGAGTCTGTGAGTGAAACTTCTCTTGTGCTACAGGGGCAGAAGCGGACACACGGTTGGCTGAAAAAATGAAATGTTCTAATAGCCAATCAGAGCCTATTGACTAGAAAGCTATAACATTAATGGAGGCCAATAATCGGTATCGTTTGCACAGTTCGAGTTAGAGTTTTGGTCACCCACAGCGATCACACATTATCGCGAGAAAGATCACCTCAAAGCTTTGAGAGTCAAACGACTGGCAATTCCACTTTTACCTGGTTTTTCGGCTAACCTGGATTTAGGCTAACATCTACCAGTAGTCCATCAATGATACAGTCACTATTCAATGCGTGACCACTGGACGCCCGTTCAGCCCGCTACATAGCCGTATTGAAACTACACCCCGGCGACGACTGGAGACAAGACACACCCTCAATCATCCAGTCTGTTTCAAACAGATCATCAGGCTCAAAGGACAGATTCCTCCCCCTACTCTGTATTATATACAGAAGAAGCGGGGCTGTCTAAGTGTCATCCATCCCCCATCCGGTAGAGTTCAGCGCCCCCCCCCCACCCAGGAACACCACGTGTTATTACACCAAGTTTTCAGCTTCCCTGCCGGCTGAGCAGAACGATATTTACACCTACGTGGGTTCACGCCAAAGAGTTCACCCAGCAGCTATGGGGCCGTCCATAAATTAAGTCACGCTATTTTTCACCATTTTATCCCCAATCCCCCCTGTCACAAATCTCTGACCCCCCCCCCTCCAAAGTACGTCACACTTTCAATAAAAAATTGTGTGTTTGTTAACAAAATAATTAAAATTTAGTATAAAACACCGTGACGTCACACATGGCTGGACCCCCCTCCCCCTTGTCACAAACGTTCATACTTTCTTACATACCCTCCCCCCCCTGGAGCGTGACGTGCTTTATGGGCGGCCCCTATTCAGTGAAGAGGTCACCACTACACGTTACAGCAGGAACATTACGGGCCTATACCCAAGGAGACTGATAGACATATCTACCACTCTCCTACAGAGGCACGTTCTACAAGCAGCTCAAATTATATATTTAGACGAACAGAGACATACGGTTTAATGGCAGGCATAGGGGTGATTATATAGACTAGGAGATATAAATATTTGATTATTTATGATTAGAAATTTGGTTTACATTCTATGTCTTGTAAAAATGTAATTACATTTTTATCTAATTATTTGAAATATGTGTCAATCACTTGTAGAAAATATATTACGTCCATCATGTATGTCTGCATTGCCACAATAGTAACATACCCCTAGACACGAAAATCCAATCTTTTCATCACACACATAGAAATCTTATTTCCACCGGTCCAGTATCCGGATGTGGTTTGGATTGCCTGACACCAACACACCTAAGACAACTTTTAGACCATAATAAAAATTTAAGACTAGACATAAGCCATAGAAGTGGTTGGCAATAATCTTCCATAAAGTCTGAAGTGTCTAAGATAAGATAAGAACAATTTTGGCATTATTAATCTAATAAAGTATAGGTTTCCCGAGGCTAACAAAAATATTTAAAGATTTATATTTCACATCTATTCCCATATTAGATTTTTTAAAGCAATTTTTTTGTTGATTTTTCACGACAGTTTTTCAAAATAGTATTAAATAAAAGGAGACATAACTTTTTACTGCATCAACTTTTGTATATCATCGCGTATCACGAATTCCGTTTAATATCTTTCCTGTAACAGAAATAAGAACTTCACATCTATACGTGAACATGGAAACGAATGTGTAAAACGTTTTAATGTATCAAACAAATTCACAAAGTTTGTTTCATTTCATGCTAATGTTGTTAAAAAATACATTTAGCATGAATTTGTTGGATCAAAGCAAGCTACAATTTTGAAAATAGAAATGACAGTCTTAGTTTAACTACTGAATGATTTCCAGTTAAGACAGCAATTATTGTATTAAAACGATAGGATAGACTATCTTGCATTTTTTTCCACAGCTTATTATTTTTTTAAAAATCTAATTCTTTTAAAAAGATGGGTCTATTCACTATAATTTATAAAATATTTTGTTTTCTTGAATTCCTAATTCATAATTTGCTGCTTGCGCATTTAGATTTTGCATTTATTGTTCTCTGGTACAATGATGAACATATTTCAAGGAAATGATTTGTGAACGTTTTTTTATAAACATGTTCAAATTAAATCTAAAATTTTTTAAAATCACACAATCACATATAACTCATTTATTCAATCATTGATTGTTTACTCGTTCACTCAATTGCACATTATCTTCTTTACTCACTTACTAAATAGTTTATTACTTTAATCACTCACTCCATTGTAATTGTAAGTCCCATGACTGAAGGTTGTAGGAGATCCCTAATGTTTCCAGTAGAGCTTACCGGGTGGGGGCCCCAATTCCCTTCCAGGGGTCAGTGGAGGACTTTCTTAGCTCGATCCCACGCCCCTCAGCTTGTGAGGCGAGCACACTATTGACTTCGCTACCCAGCCGCCACTCACTCCATTAGTAAAAACTAAATCAGTAGCACAATACTCCAATCACTCTTTCATTTTGTTGTTATTGAATCCTTAACTCACGCATTTACTGACCCAATCTAAAAATTACTTAAAGACTAATTGGTCTTTGTGTGATTTCTCACTTTCTCAACCATTTGATTATTCACACATTCACTTCTTAAACAAATGACATGTATATACTCATTCACTCAATTAAAACAACACCCATTCTTTGCTTGTAAAAAACATTTATTTCTACTAACGTGATACTCTTTTATGAATTCGACATGTAATAAATTCTCTAGACCTATTTCCACCTTTACATTTACTTTAAATGTGTCGTAATAATGAGTTATATTTCTTTGAGCTCCCCCTCCCCAGCAATTGCATTGTATGATCTAGAGAAAATAAAAAAATATAAATAAATTAATTAACAATTTATATCATCTATCTATACTAATAAAAGCCAAAGTCCTCATTGACTGACTGACTCATCACTAATTCTCCATCTTCCTGTGTAGGTAGAAGCATGAAACTTTGGGAAGTTGTTGAGTGCACTCTCACGACGATAATTGGCGAAAAGGAATTTTAAAATTTCCACTCAGGGAGCCCAAATGAAGTTTTATCCCTATATGAGCTTTATAAAAATTGATAATCACTAAATCTCCTATTTCCCGTGTAGGTAGAAGCATGAAACTTTGGTAAGTTGTGGAGTACTCTTCCGCGATGGTAATAGGTGAAAAAATATTTAAATTATCACTTAATGGGGGCCGGGAGCCCAATAGTAGTTTTTTCCTTATATTAGCTTTTTTAAAAATTAAAAATTAATAATTCTCCTATTTTCCGTGTAGGTAGAAGCATGAAACTTTGATAAGTTGTTGAGTACACTTCCTAGAAGATAATTGACGAAAAATAATTTTAAAACTCCCACTCATGGGAGAACGGGGGCCCAAATATAGTTTTTGTCTTATATAAAAACTGACTTATCACTAATTCTCCATTTTCCCATGTAGGTTTAATTATGAAACTTTGGAAAGTTGTGGAGTACCCACCCTCCCGCGATTGTAACAGACGAACAAAATATTTAAATTATCAGCTCGAAGAAATCACAGGAAGTGTGTCATTTTTTACTTTTTGTTTCTGTTTTTCCGCGGGATCATGACAGATAGGGTTTAAATCATGTTTGTTACCGAATTTTATAAGTTAGATCTCATAGCTAATGTCCCGTGCGACTTTTGTATCTTTAGCTAAACTTCTACTTGAAGAGTCACACCATGCTAAGAAAGTTGTCCGTATGTTGTCTTATTTGTTTAGTTCAACTTTATAGTAGCACTACATTAATGTGAATTGTACATCTCACATCTTTTAATGTGTCATATCTGTTAGTAAAATGCATTATTATCATTTAATCGAGACTTTTTTAACAAAGCCACAAAGACAAATGTCACGTTTGAAATATTTCTATTTAGTGTAAAGACTTTCATGGTAATTTCAACTTAAAGAGTGAGGATATGCAGCAGCAGAAATATGAATTTTGTAGGGTTCTCTCTTGTACGATATATCTTGTGCCTTTATATGAAAATAATAAAAGAAATATATTCTATTTTGCAATTTTTTAAATTTTTAATAACACAATATTTTAGAGAAAATCATAAAATAATTAGCCTAATTGTGTTTAATTTGATGTTTTATTTTTTATATAGTTTGAGTGGACAAGGGAGTTTAGTTTATACATGTGTTGTATAGGCAAAGGAGTTTAGCGTATACTTGTTGTTATATAGCCAACTGAGTATAGTTTATAAATTTAGTTATTTAGCCGAAGGGTTTTAGTTTATACATGTAGTTATCAGGTCTGCCAATCCTCCCGATTTTCTTCGGAATTATACGTATTTTTTACCCATGCTTACGAAATTCATATAAGACTCTTAATCTTCCGATTTTCCGTTAAAAAAAAATTCACCCGTCAAAAATCCGAATGCGAAAAAATTGCGACAAGATCTTTAAAATTCCGATTTTTCGATTTAAAAATTTTTCACGTTATAAAAATCTGAAAGTGGCAAAATAATAATCATAAAATAATACAATTCCAGTGTATTATGGCAGTGATGTATTTCGAAAATGCCACTTCCTAGGTTTTTTATGTACTTCCGTTATCCAAGCGAACCGCCATCTCTAAATCTTTCTTCGTTGACCATCCGATCGGAAATTCTTCCTTTTACCAGCCTAATAAAAAAATAAAATAATTCAGCTGAACTGTGACTTTAAAAATAAATAAATATGGCATTATTTTTAAGGAAAGCTGCTAAAAACGGATTTCCAGTGACTGAGCTTCAGAGTGTTAGTACTAGTACTAAGACTAGTTTAACTAAACAAATAAAGAAAAGACGTCATTCGGACATTCGTTTTCGAAACAGTATCAGTATTTGGAAAAACCCTTATTTATTTTCGGCCATCGCTCTGTGGGGAAACATTTGCAATCTGTGCCAGACCTAATTATCGTTTGAAAGTGGTGGGTTCAATGATAAAAATAAAAATAGTTTAATGCAAAAATTACAACTGTTGACAACTTCACTGTTGATAAATTTGTTAAGTAAAAGTAGTGACATCTGTTAATCTGTTGACAATTACTTTGTTGAAGGAAAAGGAAATTCAGTTATGAGATAGAACGTTTTATTTACCACCCTACTTTTTGGAAGAAATAAACATTTTTTCCAATACCTACCTCTTAAATGCCAGAGTCTAAGAAATGTTTCCAGAAAAATTACAATGAAATAAGGGCAATCATTAATTCAGTTAATTCAGATGACTGATACTCTTTCTAAAGTTTCTAACTAAAAACTAATATTTAACTAAAATCAATTGCAAAGCTAACTTCAATTGACGAAAGAACTGTTAGACTAGCTTAAAAAGGCCACTATGAAAATGGTGGAAAACTGAACTCTATGCAGCCTCAGTTCATATGTGATAAACATGGATATTCTCTCGTGTATCTGAATGCAATGTAAACATTTCCAGTATTCTGTGGTGTTCTGTAGACACTTAAAATTAAAAGATAATGGATTTAACCTTAATACTTTATATTTATTTAGTATGTAGTTCTTAAACCAGCGCCGTGGGGTGCCGCGACGCCGCACGTGGACCCCTATACAGATTTTTTTTCTTGGCAGGTTGGCAGTCTGAGTTATATAGCCAAAGAAGTTTAGTTTATACATTTGTTTTACAGCCAACGGAATATAGTTTATACATGTAGTGATATAGCCCAAGGATTTTAGTTTATACATTTAGTTATATAGCCAACTGAGTTTATTTTATACTTTTGTAATATAGCCAAAGTAGTTTAGTTTATACATGTAGTTATATAGCAAAAGTAGTTTAGTTTATACATGTAGTTATATAGCCAAAGTAGTTTAGTTTATACATGTAGTTATACATGGGCGTCGCTAGGAATTTTTCCAGGGGGGGGGCAAAAAAATCCCACTTTTTAATATATTTTAACTGGCAATGCCATACAGGTACAATTTTCAATTAAATTCAAGTTCAGTATAAAATAAGGGTTGAAAAAAGCCTTAGAAATTAATAAGATTAACAAATTAGTGATGTAATAGTTAAAATACAACATTTATTAATGCATTTAATAAATTAATTTTTTTTTCTCAAATGTAGGGGGGGCAAATGCCCCCCTTGCCCCCCTTCCCTATGCCCATGTAGTTATATAGCCAAAGTAGTTTAGTTTATACATGTAGTTATATAGCCAAATAAGGTTAGTTTATACATGATGTTGCAACAAAAAAAAGTTGTAATCAATCAATTTTTTAAAACTGATTCTCCGTATATGCTGTAAATCAAACTAAAAAATGATATTTATATTGTTGTCTAAATATTGTATATCCAACTTGGCCTCAGCTCACTTTTCTTTTCTCTCTCTGTCTGTCACTTTCCCTATCTTTGTCTCTCTGTATATGCTCTAAATCAGATTGAAAAGCATAATTAATATTTTGTTGTCTAAATAGTGTATATCCAGCTAGTCCCCACCTCATAGCACTTCTCTCTCTCTCTCTCTCTCTCGTTCTCTCTTTCTATTTCTCTCTCTTTGTCTCTCTCTCTCTCTCTCTCTGTCAACAATGATGAATAGGACAAACTGTGTTTCAAGAATGAATTTACCCCACGATAACGATAACGTCACACATATTGTCACATCTTCAAACACGTAAAATCATCAATTAAAAAACATTTAAAAAATTATAAACAAAAAAAACATACAATCAGTGGCGTAGCTAGAACTTTTGCCGCCCGGGGCGGTCTTCAATTTGACGCCCTCTTAGGGGCCGTACATAAATGAAATCACGCACCTGGGGGGAGGGGAGTCATAAATTTGTGACGATGTGTGACGAGGGGGTGTTTTTAAGAAATCTGACGTCACGTCAAAACGCGCAACTTTAAATAAAACTTCCACTTTAATATTTGATTACTGTCACTTTATTTAATGACGTTTATGTAAAACGCTTGTTACGATATAGAGTGCAGCCTTACATTAAAAACATACTTAAATGACAAAAATTCGATTTGAAACATTCTCATTTTCAAATAGGAATTACGGCTTTTAAGGTTTGCTGTCAAAGGTTTGTGACGTCATATTGAAGAAGGGGTCTAAGTTTTTGTGACGGCGTGTTACGAAGGGGGAAGGGGTTAAAAATCAGCCAAAATCGCGTGTGGTCATTTAAGCAGGGTCAATTAGTCGATTATAGGATGTTTTTTTAAATAAATTAATTAACATGAATAAATAATTGTAATTGAAACGAAGTAAAGGTGGGGAAAATGTTTTCAATTGCGTAAGCAGTAATAAAAGACGCCGCATAAGATGATATACCTATAAGTTCACATTTATAATAAGAAAAACCCGTAAAAAAACAAGTTTTTGACTATAAATCCTTTATGTACGAGAAGTAACTAAAAGAATGTTCATTATAATACGCAGCGCCAGACCATCCAGAAATACAAAATTGAAGTTGTGTCGTAAAACATGTTTAATATAATACGCACCGATCAGGAATATGTTTATAAAAAGAGCTGTCAATAAAATACGCACCTTATTGCGCGACAGAAAGGTTGTTCAATATAATACGCACCGCGACGCTCTATCTCAAAAAATAGCATGATACATAGGAATAAAAAAAAATAATCTAAAAAATCAATAATTTAATTACGGTACATGCGATCGATCTGAAATTTTGATACATTGTTTTTATCATCGGTACGAAACTGCCTGCAAAATTTCAGCTCGCTATCTTGCGAGCAAGTGGGTTAAAAATCGATCAAAAGTTTTGGCGACAAGCAAGCAAGCAATCAAGCAAGCAAGCAAGGTCCGCCGCAGACACCACGAGTTAATATAAAGGATTTAAAAATATACGATACCTTTTTAAAGGCAACAAGAAAGTTATTGAGGTTGCAGGTCCCCCACCCCATGAGACAATATATATTCCAAATTTACACCCAAAAAACATTACCCAACAAAGGAATTGTATACATTAGTTAAGTATTTAAGCATTTTTATACATTTACTTTCATAATAGAAAAATCGTGTATTATGCTATCACAATTTAAATTATTTTTAATATCTTGGTCTATTGACAATATTGCTAGATTTTGCTGTCTTAAATCGCTCATTGTGGAAGGAAGATAATTTTTTATCAAGTTCAGGTTGGAGAAGCTCCTTTCACAATTAGAAACACTGATAGTAATTCTGGAAAAAATTCATAGCAAAATTACAATGTTGGGTACACAATTTTCCAATCTATACTGTTGAATAAATTTTAATAGATCAAGGGGGCCTTTTCACCTGTTTTTCTTACATAATGCCTCTTCTTGTAGTGTAGGTACAGCCCATTAAAACATGAAATCATTTTTCTTTCAATATGGAATGTTCTTTATCAATGTCAATAAAGTATATTTGATGTCCAAATGCTTCATTTAGTAGGTTACATGGTATTATATACGAATATTTTGTGCAAGGACATGTAACTGATCAAAGCGTCCTTTTATAATTCCATCCATGGATAACAACATTTCTCGTTGTACTTCTAGTTCTATAAATAGAACCACGTCTTCTTAATTTCCCCCACTCATATTTTTTTAACCTTTTAACTCCGCGTTCAGTTGATATCTTCGACTCTTCACAAACTGTTTGGCTGATATAACAACTTTTTCTATTAGCACATCTATTTGTTCCATACAATGACGGGTTCCCATAAATTAAGATAACATAGAAATGAAAACGATTGCATTGAATTTGTAAAATTCCAGCGTCCTATCTCCTTTTACTAGTTACTTCTTCAGATGTCAATTTTTCCAAGACGCTTGAAATTTTAAAGTATGTCTTTTTAAAATTATTTATGCCAAAAGTGGTGTTTATTAACGGAGAAATTTGAATATTTTCATATTCTTGTAATAAATCTTTAAAATTTTACATTAAATAGACGAATTTCAAATTATTTACATATAACTTTAATTGCATAGGCTTAACATTTTCAATGAATAACCGTATTTTAGAGAAAAACATAAATTATTTGTGCTACTTTAATGCAATAAAAACAAAATTAATTTTAATAACTACCTTACAATAATTTTCTGAAAACTGAAATAGTAATATAAATTACTAATTGCAAGTTAAACACAATATTTGAACCACCATGCCTTCTAGGTACTTGTTCGCGCATCATTCTGCGAATGTCGAAATTCCACGAAAGAACTGTCGTGGCGATATTAATTGCACATATTATTCGGCCCAGCGGTGATGTGTTTTTGTGGTATTTTTCTTATAAAAACGTCATCTGTGACGTATACAAATTTTCCAAACAAATCGATACCTGTTTTGAGCGATTAAAAAGTTTTGAATGGTTTTAAGTTAGTTAAAACATCCACACTGAAATCAAACAAATGTTGTGCGAATCCGTTATTTAAGACTCGAAAGTACGAGTATTTTTGTTTCACTCGGGTTTTCCCCCTTCAAAAGAAAAAGGGCGGTTGTCGGAAATGGCTGTACTTTTCAAATGCCCAAAAATGCCGCCCCTAAATGTGTGCCGCCCGGGACGGACCGCTCACTCCGCCCCCCTTAGCTACGCCACTGAATACATTTGACAAAACGAAAACACATTATTTCTACAACTTTTATTTTATCTAACAAAATTAAGCAGAAATGTTTTATAAAGGTATCCAAGAAACGTTAAAGATACTTTTTGAAACAAAAATATATTTTTTTCGTTTACAGAATTTAATATACATATAACTTCAAATTGTCACAATTTAAAATTGAAAATGAAATTTAAAAACAAACCGTAAAAAACTAAGTTTTTTTAGCATAAATCCTTTACATACGAGACAAAACTAAAAGAATGTTCATTATAATACGCATCGCACAACAATCCAAAAATCCAAAATTTTAGTTATGTCTCAAATATATAAAGGGTTTATAGTAAAAACAAACAAAGAGAAAAAAAAGCTCGGATGTGTATTTAAACGCAATTTCCAACAAGTAATTTCCGATTTTTTATCAAGGGAAATCATTAAAGATTAAATTAAAAGTCGATTCAAATAAGTAATTCTGAAACTAAACACAATATGACGTCATATCCCCTCACTCTACATCACACCAAGAATGTGTCAATATAATGTGCACCACGCAAAAATCTAACATGAGCATCCACAAAGCGGGAAACCCCCATTAACTATCATTCTAGATTACATTAAAAGTCATTTCAAATAAATAATTTTGAAACTAAACAAAACCTTTGCTTTCAAAAATTCTTTCTAAAATTACGGGAGTCGACCTACAAGCAATACGTCTTATAGTCTACTACTTCTCCAACATTGTTCTAAATATTATTCGCTATTGTTTGGCGTTTGTTTTAACCCGATAGATGTTATGGTTGGTGAGAAATTGACAAAATACCGATATTTTTTCTGTTGTTTTTTTTGAGTGTCCAGGAAATCCAGTAAATCTTTTCGGTATTTTTTTGGCCGTTGCACATCCTTGGGACCTCCTTAGCATATTTTCAAAAGTCCCGAATCCTCTTTCTGGTATCGTTCAGGAGGAGTTTAAGGATCAAGCTTGACATAAATTTCTAATCTATAAACGCAATTTCTCCAAGGGAAATTGCGTTAAAAACTACTACAGTCTGCATGCTAAATTTCAGCTCGATTTGATCACGGGACTATGGTTATAAAAACATGTTTAATATAATGTGCACCGCGAGACAGACTAGCATAAACATTTACAGATCGGGAATATATTAAAAAAACGTAGGGTCAATATAACACGCACCGCTCCGCGCGACAGGAAAATTATAAAAAGGTTGTTCAAAATAATACGCACCGCGACACTATAGCACAAAAATGTACATGCTACATAGAGATTCAAAGAGTTAAACTAAAAATTCATTTATTTAATTACAGTAAATTCTATCGATCTGAAATTTTGACAGAACATTTTTATTGTCGGCATGAGTCTGCCTGCAAAATTTCAGATCGGTATCATACGGGAAAGTGTGTTAAAATTGATCCAAAGTTTTTTGGCAAACAAAGAATCAATCAGACGCCACAAGGTAATATAAAGGATTTTTTTTTAAAAAAAGGATTAAACTATAACACAAAATAATAATAATATTTGATAATTTTATAGAGGATTGTTGGAGGTTGGGGTGCTCATACGTAGGATGAAGGTGTACATGAGGCGTTGAAAATGGTATGATAATTGGTCACAGTAAAGGTTGTTGTGTTATAAAACTATCAAAAGGTTATGTAAGTTTATATAATCACAGTTTTAAGAAGAACTCAGTTAAATATAACAAAAAAATATTGTGTTATTAATACATAATATAATTTTTGCGGTAGGGGCGCCGAATTTTAAGTTAGGGCAGCAGATTGAGTGTAAAAAAAGCTGATATCAATTACACAAATCAATTGTTTTTAAAAGTTATAAAAAACTTCGCAGTTTCCACAAATAATAATAATTGTATACGAATATGTTGTGTATACATGAGATCATGGGATAATTTGAATTGGTGTGCATTATTGGTTTAGGGGGCAGAGATGGGGCTTTATAGAGGGTGTTTTAAAAATATAAAAAGTTAATAAAAATGCGTGCAAAGTTGAAATGTAAACAAATGCTTGATTCTATATTAAATTTGTTTAATTACATGAAATGAGATGATTGTAGTTAAGCGTGCTGACATTGCTTTTGAAGGTGCTGACGCTTTATGTGAGGGGAACATGCACTGATAGAGGGTGTCCTTCATTTTCAATAATGACCATTTGATACCAGTTTTTAACAATTAATTTTATAAACCATATAAAATTGTTATGGTAATATTTTATAAGTACATGAGATTGAAATGTTTGAGCTAAGGTGAGACGCTGGTTGTGAGGGCGCACATGGGGCGTGGTAGAGGGTGATTTTTATGACAACAATAATATATCATATAGATTAGGACTGCGATAAAGCTTTTAAATAAAATACAAAATACACCAACAAATTGCGTGAAAAAAACTATAAATTAGAGCTTTATTATTAAACTAATACGACAGTAAACGTTTCAGCTAACGCCTTCATCAGTACAACTAAAATAAAAAAAACGTACATACATGGGTTATAAAATTATATATAAATCACTAAGCTTTTTCTGATATCCTCTGTTATTGTTTGTTGTTGTTTTTCCTTTCTTTTAATTTTAAATTACTATTATATGATTTAATATTTCATAAGAATTTAAATATAATTGTATTACTTATGTAAGTACGTTCTTTATGTTAGTTGTACTGATGAAGGCGTATGGGGGTGTATGGGGTGCTCAAGGCGGGGTAGCACCTCCGGTGGGGGAACACGTCGTACTCTCTTGGGGGTAGTTCGTCCAACCTTGGTCCCCACTTGTCACTCAGCTCTCACCAGTGGCTCCTAGAAACTGTAGCGTGCGCAGTGGCCACACCTCGGGCAACGGCTTCGACTGGCTGGCTAAACCTGGTGAGGGTAGCCGACGGGTCTCAATCCCTCGTTGATCTAGGTATGTCTACCTCTGCACGTGAAGACTGGATTCGGTGGACAGAGCGGAGGAACCACTAGTTGGTCAACGGTCAAACAGGTGATTCTCAGCAAAGCATTGTGGAACGCTAGGGGCATGACATGACACACAGGACATCATGGCCATCCACTGCACCCAACTCCATCACCAGCCGTCTCGACTTCGTCCTGCCGCTGGATCAAGATGGTCTCGGGCGAGAGAGTGAGATCGACGAACTGCGCAACTCTTTCTCACTTAAATCCAAGTCATCGCGCAAGTCACTTTTGTCATCCATCCCATCCCATCAGTCACCGACAAGTCCTGTTGTGACAGGCAAGCGACAAAGCGGCAGGTGTGGGCACACTGGGAGCCGTAGCCGTAACCCTGCACGCAGGCGGCCCAGGGCATTGGGTTGATTTTCGCTGACATGGAGCAGCGGTGGATTCCGGCAGCCCCCTGGGCGACTGAGCAGCCCTCTTCAGGAATGCACTGCTCACCTCCATGGCATGAGGAAGGGGCTTGAAAAGGTGCCCTAAACATTGCCTGCTCCAGCCTACCCTAGCCAGCACACCGTGGCTGGTGGGGACCCTATACCAGCGGTCGAAACCAAAAAAAGCAAACGAGGATAGTTCTTCTTATAGTGGGCGCTTGGAATGTGCGCACACTCATGGACAGGGACGATGTGGACAGACCCCAGAGGAGAACAGCCCTGATTGGAAAAGAACTCGCTAGATACGGCATCGACGTCGCAGCCCTGAGCGAGACCAGGCTCGCAGGAGAAGGAGAGCTCTGTGAAAAGAGGATCTGGCTACACATTTTACTGGAGTGGCAGACCCAGCGAGGAGAGGCGTGAGGCAGGCGTTGGGTTTGCAGTTAAGACAACTCTTGTCGGAAAGCTGGCTGGACTTCTCAAGGGAGTGAACGACAGTCTCATGACCATGAAACTCCCACTGGCTGGAAAGAAACACCTCACCATCATCAGTGCCTACGCTCCAACCATGACCAATACAGATGAAGTGAAGGCAAAGTTTTATGAAGAACTTCACACTGTCATTGCCGACGTTCTAAAGGTGGACAAACTCATCTTGCTAGGTGACTTCAACGCAAGAGTTGGCAAGGACAACGTGGCCTGGGAAGGAGTCCTTGGTCATCATGAAGTTGGTCACTGCAACAGCAACGGTCATCGTCTTGGTGAGACAATTCCAAGAGGGCATGCAGGCCAGAGTCCAGGACAGCGGAGAGTTTTCTGATCCTTTCAAAGTCACAAACGGGGTCAAGCGGGGCTGCGTCCTGGCACAAACACTGCTTAGCCTCATGTTTTCCGCCATTCTGACAGAGGCCTTCAGAGACGAGGATGGTGGTGTCAACCTGAGGTACCGCACAGATGGCAAACTGTTCAACCTTAGGAGGCTCCATGCAAAAACCATGGTTATGACAGACATCATCAGAGACCTCCTGTTTGCTGATGACTGTGCCCTCAACGCTGTCTCAGAAGCCGACATGCAACGCAGCGTTAACCTGTTCTCCAGCGCCTGCACAAACTTTGGTCTGACGATCCACACCAAGAAGACTGAAGTCCTCCATCAGCCTGCGCCTGGAAGGCCCTACGTTGAGCCCAACATCACTGCCAATGGCCAGAGACTCAACACAGTGCAACGGTTCACATACCTAGGCAGCACACTGTCGCAAATAGTCACCATCGATGACGAAGTGAGCGTCAGAATTTCCAGAGCCAGCTCCACTTTTGGCAGGTTGTACCCAAATGCCTGGAACAGAAGAGGCATTACCATCCAGACCAAGCTGAAAGTGTACAGGGTGGTGGTGCTCCCAACACTGCTATATGCGTGTGAAACATGGACTGTGTATCAGCGCCATGCTAGGAAGCTTAACCACTTTCATTCAACAAGCCTCAGGAAGATCCTCGGCATAAAGTGGCAGGATAAAATACCAGACACAGTGGTACTGACCAAGGCAGGTCTTCCCAGCATATTCACGCTCCAGATGCAGTCCCAGCTTCGTTGAGCAGGGCACATGGTCCGAATGCCAGACGAGAGACTGCCAAAGAGACTCTTCTATGGCGAGCTCCAGCATGGCCAGCGGTCCCACGGTGGGCAAAAGAAACGCTACAAAGACACACTGAAAGCCTCACTGAAAGCCTCACTGAAAGCGTTTGCCATAAACCCAGACACGTGGGAACTTGCTTCAATGGACCGTTCCAACTGGCGTTCTTTCATCAACGAAGGTGCCAAGTCTGAGGCAAATCGGATCACCTCCGAAGAAAAGAAGAGGCAAGCCCGAAAAGCCCGTGCTGCCAACCCTTCTGGAGATGTCCCACTCGTCCCTTGTCCCTTCTGTTCCCGAACCTTCCGTGCAAGGATCGGCGTCATCAGCCATCTGCACACGCACAAACAAAGCCAGTCCCAGCAACCCTCGGTTGACTAGAGTGGTCTTCATCGAATCGACGGACGAACAACTATACTGATGAAGGCATTAGCCGAAACGTTGACTGTTGTATTAGTATAATAAAAACTAACCCGTAAAAACAAGTTTTTTTTACTATAAATCCCTTATAAAACATAACTAAAAGTATTGATTATGTTCAATATAACACGCCCTGCGTGACAGACCCTTGTGACTACTCGAGGGCTGGAGTGAAACTATAGTGACCCATGGAAGTCAACTATAGCAGACATGCTACATAGAGATAAACTAAAAATTCATTAATCTAATGACGGTACATCCGATCGATCTGAAATTTGGATACAATAAATTGTTAGGTAACACAAGTCTATGTGCAAAATGTCAGCATGTTAGGATAACGGGAATTGGGTCATTTTTTACTTTTGTTTTTACGTGGGCGGGCGGGACCACTAAAGAGAGACAGAGACACAAGACCGTGAAGTTAATACAGGGTTCGGGAAACCATGGCTCGCGAGCCAGATATGGCTCTCTTGAAGGCTGAATCTGGCTCGCAGACAAATGTTCGATTAAAAGAATTTTGTTTCTTCAGACTCTTTTGATTTACATTTTAATTGCATATCTAAAAAAAATTTTTTTTTAAATACAAGCGTGTCGACACCTGCGTGAAGCTTAACCTCACCACGTATCAAAGCCATCAGCAAAGCCATGCAGCACTATAAGTCGCATTAATGGTAAGAAATACTTAATATTGATTAGCAACAGTATACCAATGTTATTAAAAAAGAATTCACAGACACAATTAGTGTACTTTTAGTGTTGAAATTACACAAAATGCTCAAATTTACTTGAGTTTTTAGTTTTAAACATAATGTATGGCTCTCACAGAATTACTTTTCAAAATACGTGGTGTTTATAGCCTCCAGAGGCAAAGAGTTTCCCGACACCTGAGTTAATATAAAGGATTCAATAAAGCTCAAATTTATTGTTTTCATCACACTGTTTGTTTGTGTATTTTTTAAATTCTATTACAAAAATCAACAGTTGATAATAGTTTGTATAAAGTATATAAAATATTATAACATTGTTTATATTATCGAAAAAACAAGTCCAGACCAGTGCAACTAAAATTTCTTCCCTCAGAGTTGACCCCACTGTGGATATGGTGTTCAACCAACCAGCTAATATCACCATACCCAAGTGGGAATACCCAAGCCCCACTACTGCCTGGACATGTACATGTTGTGTACGTGTACTTGTTCTCATACTTACTGACCGGATACCTGTCTATCCAGTGTCCTACAGATATCTGTTTAGGACATCCATGTGGATGTGATACTATCAATGTCAATTTGTCTCTAGGTCTCTTGTATTTGTCGTTTACTTTCTTCCATAGATCACGCCAGTGTTCCCTCATCTTGTCCAGTTTGATCAGTAAATCTACCTTACATGTCACATATTTCAACACACACAAGTCTTCCTCACTGTTCGCCTTAACCACATTCCAGCTATCAAGAGTGACCAGAGGACTATCGTGTCTATCAAAAAACAATCTACACGAGGTGTGTCTCGCCTCAAGGTCATCAAACACCACGTGTCTGGTCGTGTAAATCCATATCTCCCCCCACACTTTGCTGGGTGTGTCCAAGTGTTTACACTTGTTACATGGACAAGTTCCCTTGTTGTATTCAATGTTTACAAAACTAACTTTCCCAGTCCCTACTCTCATGACGTCACGTTCTCTCTTGTCATAAAATGGATATGGTTGTTTGGTCTTTGGCCAAAACTCTGGTCTTTCTGTACTGGCCTTTGTAACAGCTACCCTGACAGTGAGGTCAGCTACAGCTTTGATAAACTCAATTAGGTCGTTATTATGGTAACCTTCAGGCAGGTGACTGATGTTAAAATCGTTCACAAGTACAAACTCTGTGTGACCTGGATTCTTCTCACAGCTGTGGTAATGTTGGTGAAGATCTGCTTCTCCTCCTTCTGACACCTGGGTTTCATGTGCACCTGACAAGGTCATCAAAGAAAGTGCATTTTAATCCATGTGATCCGTCTGTCTGTCTTCTATTTTTTTTCTATTGCACTGGATTTCACCAAGTCTATACTTGCATTTCAATAGATTTAAAGATTAATTTCTGAGATTAATTATAAGATATAAATTTATTTTAGAGATATAATGTGAAAGTATAAAATCTTAAAATTTACATTAACTTGGCAGAAACTTTGACATATAAAGTTGTATACAACAACACTAAACACGCTTAAATTAAACTGGTGTATAGTGTTACAACGTTAAGATTTATAATAAAAATATTTACAACAGACAATCTTTGACAGATCCTTCTTTTTATAATTCACATTTTGATCAACATCCTGACTGTCTCCTGTTTCATCTTCGTAACTGTCATCAACGTCATCTTCCTGGCTTTTAACTATGTCATTTTCTTTTTCTGATTACGAAATATATGTATCAATTGTGTTATATTTAAAATGAGACTTTTTTAAATTGCTTCCGGTCTGTCTCACACATATCTCTCTCTCTTTCTATTATATTCCAAATTGGATATAAGAAATAGATTTGGACCTCGCTACGTAGAATTTTCCTATGTCGAAGACCTCCCTATATCGAATTAATTGTTAGGTCCCGGCCAAATTCCATAAGTTTAATGTATTTTAGATCTCCTTAACTCGAAGATTTTTGGCTTACCAACCTCCCTTAGTGAAATTTTCCAAGGCAAGCTGTGACTCTTTTTATGAAGAAAAATCTTACTTCCCCCATCCCACTGTGGAGGGAGTAAGTGGGGGAGGGGAAGGAAGGTGTCTTCTCTCACGGTCTTGTGTGAGTATGTCAAAGCAAGTTGGGGTCCTTTGATATCAAACATCAGACGCCGCCTCTCTTTCCTGTCAAGCCTTCAAGTTGATGTGGCTTCCCCCCCCCCACCCATTCTCAATATCAACGTTGCCCTTTATTAATCTGCGTCTGTTGCGCGATTTTCCCTAACTCAAACACTCCATAAGTTGAATTTATATTTTGTTCGGGTCCCTTTGAGTTCGACTTAGAGAGGTCCGACTGTACTATAAACCCGTTTTCATAGTGGTTTTCCTCACTACTCTGTTTACTTGTTGTAAAATAATCTTTATAATAATGACTGTATCAATACATTTTAAAAACTTCTTTTAAATATAAGTATTTTCATAATTAATTTAGTTCAATCATTTTACCATTCATATCTGTTCTTTTCCGTTTTCTCAATATATATAATTTACTTTTAGAAGTCTGAAAATAGAAAAATTAAGAAATAATTAATTTTGTATTAAATTTACTTGATGAATATGTCTTATATTTGTTGAATAACATAATTTAAAACTTTAAAATAAATAATAATTTAAATACATTGTATTTCATATGAGATTTGAATGAAAAGATAATTATTAAAAGCAGAAGTTAACAATCCCTTGTAATAAAATGAATTGTGCTGTAACTAAAAATGTGAAGTTAAATGATATGAAGTTTGAACATTTCACGGTCATTTTTTTTTGTTCTTATAATGATTCAATATCTTTAATTGTTTATTATCTATTCCATTAGGTAAATTAAATTACAAGGAAACGTTACAGACATTAAAAATATCAGTTTAATGTCAGCTTGTGACTACCTTCCTATGCATGATCATACAATTGGTTGCGGTCTGCGACTTTTATTAACTTAAATGGGAGTTTTTAGTCAATAATATTTATCAGATACAGATGATGATAACTGTTCTTTAAAAAATCTAATATAAATTAGAAAACACATTTTTAATTAGTTGCACTTTTTTATGGAAATTAAATTGATATTTATATTAAATGGCGTTATAAAGAAGAGAGAAAGTTTCTTATAATTATTTTTTTGATCAAAATAGAAATAAAACCAGTAATCGTCAATTAAAATTAAATTAATTTGTGCCCAGAAATATTATGTCATTTATTTGAATTATCGTAAATAAGACAGGATCCTTTTTTAAAAATAATAAAATTTACTAGTTTATGTTTTATTTGATTGGGTAAAAATATTTTAATAATACAAAATTTTTTAATTTAATATATTAAAATTCTTGTTTCAAAACACTTTATATATAAATAAAATTAAAGTTTTAAAAAGTGTTTTTTTTTAAAATATTGTTCTTATTAAATAATTTTTAAACATGTATCTATGGATACAAGACGCCAAATAAACTGAGGTTCAACTATCGGCCCATGATTTATATTTTAAAAGAAATTGTATCACGTCTACAAGATATATACATATGCGTGTGTGTGTATAGTGTTAAGGTTAAGGTTTTAAGCTAAACGATTAGAAATTAAAACTGTTTTTAAAAGTCTAAATTATACTTGCCCGCAATAGGAAGTGGACGTATTCGAATAGTTTTGTCCATAATCTTTTTTATTTTAGTAGACGTGGTTTTATTTAATTATTAAATTTAATAAAATTAAAAAAAAATATTTAAAAAATCATGTTAGATATGTCTTGTAATTCATATTTTCCACTCACTGCATGAATAATTAAAATATTTAAAAATGAAGTAAAATAATACAAACACCAACAACAAACAAATAAATAACAAAGTTAACGTTATTCAATTTATAAGCTTATTAAATGTCATTATTGTTATGTCTGTAGATTGTAGTCTGTAATCCATATTTACTTTTAACTGTGTGAATTAAACGACATGTATTTGAAACTGAAATAATCTATATATATAATTCTCTTCATGGGACCATGCCAGGCAAGTAAGCTGCAAAAATATGTGCAACCGAGCATGACGAATGACCCTCGCTCGGGTCAACTAAACACAGTTAACGTTTGGCAAGCAAAGGTATTGGTGGAGTGGGGCATGTCTTGAGAGCAGCATTACATTCACTTTTGATGTTCCTGCTCACTGCTCAGTGTGTATGTATTTCGTAGTGTATTGGTTATTACATCCACCTGACATGCTGAAGGTCTTAGGTTCAAGCCCAAGCAGCAACATGTGGTTTTTTTTTATTTTTAAAAATGCTAATGCCTGTTCTTTTCCCCCCTTTCTTAGCAAACATAAACACCGCTTCGCATGTCACGGAAAAAAAGCTTAGTTCAATGTTATATCAATTCCTTCACCAGGTACCTGTCTGTTTCTATTGGTCGCATATTTGGTGCATGAACGAAGTTGTTGCTCTCCAACTTGGCTTCATGGCTATAATATTTGTTTATATGTTGTGGGGATGTCCGAAATACTTATCAAAAATTCTTCGGTGGTCCCCCAACGTTCACTCGCGTTGTTCCCATTTGTTCGTGCTACTGTTTGTGTCCGTTCTCCCCCTCCCCTTTTTTTCTTGCCCATTCTCCCCCCCCTTTCTTAGCGAACATAAACACCACCTCTCCAGGCATGCGTAATAGTGTGTACCCTTAGGAGTGTGTACCTCAGTCGCTCAATCTCAAGCTGTGACCTCAGTCGCTTTGTTATCTTCTCCAGTCGTCTGAGCCACGTTGCCTTTCCATTGTTCTCTTCGTTTGTCACAGAAGCGTTGTTTTGATTTTGCCCCTTCGTATTGCCATTCGTTTCCTAACCATGGCTACCGCTTCCCATATATTTCGTGGAGTCAACGGGTCTTTCAGTGTAGTCGAAATTCCTGCATCAGGTAACTGTTTCTGGAAAAATGTCATCGACGAAACTGTTGCTCTCGAACTTCGCAAGATGGCTGTAAGCTTTTTTTGAGAACATTGGGATAACTATGGCGACGCCCTGTCCGTTGTTCTTACTCACGGAAGCACAGTCATACACTCAGCTCGACAATACGCTGCGTACATGAATACTTCCGGCGTTTATGGTGGCGAGGCTGAAATTGTGGCGATGTCTCAAATACTTCCCGCTACTATCACTATTCACTTCCGAGAACGTCCGCATGACCCTCCTCGAGTTTACAATCCGGGTCAACGTCTCTCCATATCCCTGCTATTTAGCGGTCCTTTGGATCATGGCCATTATGAAGTTCTCTTGTCTGTCACAAACACACGTGATGACCTTCTGGTGCCATCTGTTGACAACGTCGGAAAGTGCACCAACATTAAACACCCATGTGATCTCCACACTGATCATACTTCATCTTCCCACTCTCCTGTTACTGATGAACATTTACAAACGCCGGAATTTCTTTGCAACATTTGCTCTAAACAGTTCACACAAAAATATAATCTCAATGCACATTTAAAATATAAAAAAACCGTAAAAAACAAGTTTTTCACTATAAATCCTTTATGTACGAGACGTAACTAAAAGAATGTTCATTACAATACGCAGCGCAAGACCATCCAGAAATACAAAATTGCAGTTGTGTCGTAAAACATGTTTAATATAATGCGCACCGATCAGGAATATGTTTATAAAAAGAGTTGTCAATAAAATACGCACCTTATTGCGCGACAGAAAGGTTGTTCAATATGATACGCACCGCGACGCTCTATCTCAAAAAATAGCATGATACATAGGAATAAATAAAATAATCTAAAAAATCAATAATTTAATTACGGTACATGCGATCGATCTGAAATTTTGATACTTTGTTGTTATCATCGGTACGAAACTGCCTGCAAAATTTCAGCTCGCTAACTTACGAGCAAGTGGGATAAAAATCGAACAAAAGTTTTGGTGACAACGGCGGGCGGTCGGTCGGGCGGTCGGTCGGGCGGCCGCAGACACCACGAGTTAATATAAAGGATTTAAAAACACTCCAGTGAACAAACGCATCCCACAGAGGACTTTAAATGCACCATTTGTTCCAAAACCTTCCGCCTCCAGAGATATCTCAACGCACATTTAAAAACACACTCCACTGAACGAATGACGCAATGTGACCATTGCCAGCAATGCTTCAAAACAATTCGCACTCTCAAGAAGCACTTACAAACTAAACATGCACATGTAGAGACACATTCAACAACAATCCTTTGCAGCATTTGCGACAAACAGTTTCACGCACACAGAAATCTTACTAAGCATTTGAAAACACATGCCCTGGCGAAATCCTTCCAGTGTCAATACAGCACTGAATCGTTCACAACATCATCTCTTCTCAACAAACATACAAAAACACACCGCCATGACACATTCTTTGAGTGTGTACATTGCAAACGTTATTTCAAACAGTGACATCTTCTCGCAAACCACATGCACATTCATCGCATTCAACTTTCCGCTGCGTTTCAAGAACACACTGCCATTCCCATCGAGGAACACAACATTGGTTTACCTACCGCACTATGTACTTCTTGCAATGCTCTTCATTAGCCATCAGAGGTAAACAAATCCGGACATTATACTAAGTGTTGTCGTCACGGCAAAGTGTCTTTGCCACCGCTATCCCAAACTCCTCCTTTATTACAAAACCTCTTGAGTGGCAAGAATCCGCTGTCCCGACATTTCTGTGATCATATCAGGGAATACAACTCTGCTTTAGCTTTCGCATCAATGGGCGCCCACATCGCTCAACCACCTGGCCATGGACCGTATGCTTTCCGAATCCACGGTCAAATTTATCATCAAGTCTCTCCATTGTATACCAATCCTAACACGCCCCCTCGATACGGTCAACTATATATCTTCGATTCTGCTGAGGCTACCACTCAACGTTTGCAAAACGATTGTAACAGTGCTTGCAGTGATATGTTGTTGTTACAGCTAGACAAAATGTTACGACAGGTTAACCCCTTCGCTAAATCCTACATGCAAATGCACTAAATTATCACTCATAATAACCCTGTTGCTGCTGTACGAATGGTGTTCATGGAAAATCCAACTCTGGATATGAGAAGGTATAACGCGCCATCCTGTCAAACTGATGTTGCTGCTATCTTTTTAGGGGAAGACGGGGAACCTCCTGCACAACGCGATATTTGCATATACCCAAGAGGAGATGCTTGCAAGCGTATCTCTGTACTCAATATGAACTGTGACCCCATGGTTTATCCACTACTATTCCCTTACGGAGATCCAGGCTGGCACATACAATTGACCCATGTTGAAGAAAAGCAAACCGTGAACAGAACCCGAGTCAAACAACTCCAATTTTATGCTTACAGTCTTGCCATGACATCTGCATTCAGCATCTTGCATTCCAGCGGCAAACTCTTCCAGCAATATGTCGTCGACGCATATGTCAGAACAGAAGGCGCACGTTTACATTATCTACGCTCCCATCAACAAGATTTGCGCGTAGAACAATACAGGGGACTGATGGATGCTATCGCTGCGAAAGCACAAGACAATAACCTTCGCCCTGGACAGTTGATCATTCTTCCCTCTACGTTTCAAGGCAGTCCACGGTACATGCAACATAACTACCAAGACGCGATGGCAATTGTCCGCAAATGTGGAAAGCCTGACTTATTGCTAACATTCACCTGCAATCCTGCTTGGCCGGAAATCTCTAACGCCATTTCCCATCATGAGCGCCCAGAACACAGACCTGATGTCGTTGCCCGCGTCTTTCATATCAAACTTCGGGAGTTCCTAACTGACATTCTGGAGAGGAATATTTTCGGCAATATAGTTTATATAGTCACAAACATTTTCGTCATTGAGTTCCAAAAACGAGGCTCGCCTCATTGCCATATGTTACTGACACTTGATTCACAGTGCAAAATAAGGACCAAAGATGACATAGACAAATATGTCTGCGCTGAGCTTCCAAATCCCGAAATACACCCTCAACTTTTCCAAATTGTCACTAAATGCATGGTACATGGTCCGTGTGGCACGCTCAATGCCAACTCACCTTGCATGAAAGACGGCAAATGCACCAAAAATTTCCCAAAGGACTTCAACGCCGAGACACAAGAAAACACACAAGGGTACCCCATATACCGCCAAAGACAGGGCACAACAGCCATTGTTGGCAAATACGACATCGATAATCGTTGGATAGTACCTTACAATCCCTGGCTTTCTCAGAAATTCAATGCTCACATTAACGTTGAAGTGTGCGCGTCCATTCAATGTATCAAGTATCTATATAAGTATGTCTACAAAGGACACGACGCTGCATCCATTGCACTTCAGAAGGAGCCAGCCGATGGTGTTTTCCAACATGACGAAATACAAACTTTCCTTGATGGTAGGTATGTTAGTGCTCCTGAGGCTATGTGGCGTTTGAACGAGTACAGTCTTTCAGAAAAATCGCACGTTATTACACGATTACCAGTTCATTTGCCAGAACAACAAGTCGTCTTCTTTCATGAGGGTCACGAAGAACGAGCGCTACAAAGACAGGCCAACAAAAGCACCATGCTCTTAGCTTGGTTTGAACTCAACAAGACCGATCCTGAAGCTGTGGAGTTACATTACACTGATGTTCCCCAACATTACACATTCCAACAATCCTCTGGAAAATGGCAAAAGAGAATTAGAGGAGGCACAAAAGTGATCGGTAGAATGCCTGTTGTTGCCATTAACGACACCGAACGTTATTACCTCAGGCTTCTCCTTACCCGTTCCGTAGGCGTCACAAGTTTCAACCTTCTACGAACTGTCAACGGCGGGGAATGTAACACTTTCAAAGAGGCGTGCCAACAATTGGGTCTTCTTAAAGACGACAAGATATGGCATGATACTCTTACAGAGGCATCTCAGATACGAATGCCACCGTTCTTGCGACAAGTTTTCGTTTTCGTCTGTGTCTTCGGCAAACCATATAACGTTCCACAACTTTGGGACACGCATAAACTCTACCTTTCTGAGGACTTTCTCAGAACATATTCCAAACGCACCGCTTGCATGTATGCTCTTGCAGAAATAAATGACATGCTCCAACCACATGGCCTCAACCTGCACAAATTACACCTACCCCTCACTGACATTCTTCCAATGTGTCATTCATCTTCCGTCTTCGACGCTCAGGCTGAACACTCCCACTCTATGGAACACTACGACAAACTCAACACAGAACAAAAGCACGCTGTTGACACTGTTTTGGAAGCTGCATACAACGACTCCCATCCGCTACAAACCTGCTTCTTCTTAGATGGTCCCGCAGGAACAGGGAAAACCTTTGTCTACAAAACCCTGAATCATACAATCAGAGCCAGAGGAGACAATCCTATAACTATTGCATCAACAGGAATAGCAGCAACATTGTTACCGGGTGGACGTACATCACATTCGGTGTTTAAAATACCGTTGAAGCTCACTACTACTTCAACATGCAATATCAAACCTAACTCGCAACACGCGCAACATATTCTGCAATCCAAATTGATTATATGGGACGAGGCGCCAATGACACATGCATACGCATTCCAGGCAGTTGACAGGTTGTTACGTGATCTCACAGGTGAGACGCACCCATCTGGAGGGAAAACAATACTATTGGGTGGAGATTTCCGACAAATACTCCCCGCTATTATGCGTGGCTCCCGAGCACTCACTGTCGCCAGTTGCATTAACAAGCAATCTTTGTGGCGTCACATGCATGTACTTACACTGACGAAAAATATGAGAGCGCTTCCTGATGAACAACATTTCGCAAAATGGCTTCTTGATGTTGGAGACGGGACAAATGGAACTCCTGTAACATTACCTTCACATTGTTTTCCTGTTCATTCTGATCCCGTTCAACAACTACATGGTGACCTCAACTTCTCAACTGTCACTTCGGAACAACTCAGTACGCGAGCTATATTAAGTGTCACGAACGAAGACTCCCTGCACCTGAATGAACAAGTATTGAAACGTATCCCAACCGACGAAGTAACGTTCACCAGCGTTGACTCCATCGTCACAGATGATCCCGCAGATCAACTTTCATTCCCCGAAGAATTTCTGAACAGTCTTACCCCTACTGGCATGCCTCCGCATAAACTGAAAATTAAAATTTGTTCAGTGGTCATGCTTCTTAGAAACCACATGCCAGCAAGAGGTCTCTGTAATGGAACTAGACTGACTGTTACCAGCATTCACCTCAACGTACTGGAGTGTAAAACTATCGCAGCTGCTACCTCACAAACTGTCCTTATTCCCCGGATATCCCTGACTCCATCAGATTCAAATTTGCCTTTTACCTTTACGCGCAGACAAGTCCCTGTGAGATTAGCCTTTGCCATGACAATAAATAAAGCACAGGGCCAAACGTTCAAAAAGATATGCTTGCATCTTCCAAAACCTGTTTTCAGTCATGGACAATTGTATGTTGCTCTCTCCAGAGTTCCTTCTTTTCATTCACTCACAGTCGTTTGCCCAAACCCACCCCATTTGGCCAACTGTGTCTTTCAGGAAGTCTTCACCCGTCACTAAATCATTAGCGGCGTATGCTACGCCGCGGGTCAGCTAGTATTTTAAAAATAATATCACATAAATAAATTTCAGTTATTTAATTAGTTGTTATTGTTGATATATAAATTAGAGTGATTTAATAGGGAATTTTTTTATTTGATTTTTTAAGTATTTAAATTTAGAATTTATATATTATAATATATTTCAGAAAATAATAAACTCATGTCTTAATTTTTATATTAATATTGAAATAGTATATACTAGTTTATCACCCGTCAAAAATAACGGAAGTTTTCAAAATAAATACACATCAGATAAAAAAAATAACGTAATACAGAACTGTCATTTATTTTATTTATTTTTATTTGATTCATTTATTATCATATAGAACAATTTTATGTGGAACGTTCGAAAAGTATTATTTTTGGTGCAGTAATTTGGTGCGCTGCTTTCTAAAATTAGTAGCACTATAAACCAAAATCGATCGCAGCGCCACCTAACAGCATTACATCCATACATAAAAATGGAATATCGATTTTTGAAACCTTTTATGAGACACTGGAAAAGATCTACGAAGAGGCACCACGACATGATATTAAAATAATGATAGGAGACTTTTATTAACAATTTTTTAAATAAAACATCAGACATGAAGACGCTTTCTCAGATTTTAATTACTACCTGCAATATTGTGTCTGTCAAAGAGCATCAAATGTTCAAATGTTCGATTATAGAAAAAAATGTGTAAAAAAATATTTTTTCAGACTCCTTTGATCTACAGATTAATTGCATGTCTGCATGAAGCTTAACCTCGTCACGTATCAACCAGACTACAAAGTCATCAGCAAAACTATGCAGCACCATAAGTTGCATTAATGGTAAGAAGTGCTCATTATTGATTAGCAACAGCATAACATGTTATTAGGGGCCATTCATAAATGACGTCACACATTTGTTACGTTGTATGACGAAGGGGAGGAGGGTGTTTAAGGAATGTGACGTCCATCAAAAAGCGCAGCTTTAAATGAAAGTTCCTCTTAAATATTTGATTTCACACACTTTATTCAATGACGTTTTAAATGGCTTCACGCGTTTTATGATATTAAAGTGCAGCCTTACTAAATACATACTTAAATGATAAAAAGTAACTTGAAACTTGCTAATTTTGAAAGAAAAACTACGGCGTCTATGGGGGGGGGGAAGCTTTGTGACGTCATTTTTTGAGGGGGGGGGACAAAGTTTTTATGACGAGGGGGAGGGGGCGAAAATTTGCCAAAATAGCTTGACGTCATTTATGGATAGCCCCTTACACAAAATGCACACATTTACATGAATTTTTAGTTTTAAACATAATGTATGGCTCTCAAAGAATTATTGTTCAAAATACGAGGTGTTTATGGCGCTCTCAGACAAAATGTTTTCCGACCTCTGGACTAGACCTAGGGAATGCGGGTAGAAATCCGAGAAATTCTGTTTAAGAATATGAGTTCGATTACCTGTTCAAAAAGTTGGCTCGAAACACGAGTAAGGTCGCGGAAATAGCTGAGAAATGAGACTGAGAATTACTGGCGAGTAACACCAAAGTGCCGTTAGTTCCTAATGATTTCATATATGATTACAATCGCTGTACGGATCTCATATAGAGCATTTGATGCAATGTCGATGATGAAACCAGAGCTCCTGTAGGGGGTCGTGTTATCCGAATTCAATGCAAGTTATACGCTGTGAAGTTCGTCTACATTCTTACGGAAATTAAAGAACTAATACGTATAGAAGCTGTAGTAATCAGAAACTGCTGTATCACTGCTTTGATAAATAATAACTGTCCTTACCACCACTAATCCAATAAAATAAGTTATGTTCATATTGATTTTGAAAAAACAATGCTTTCAAAGCACCAATGATAAGGATTTTGTGTTTAGATACAAGGTTATAAAATGTGTTAAAACAGCCAATACATAAATATGACTACATTAAAACATATCAAAAATAGTTTATGTTAATGCATGACTCGGTGCTGAGTCAGTTTGTTTTGATCTAAGACTAGGTTTGTACAGCTAAATTAACATGTTTGCCTCAATTTGTACACCCTTATTCTAGTTATATTAACAAAGTAAAATATTGACGTTTGTAGATTTTACATAAAAATCAATAAACATGTTAATAAATTGTAAAATTTTAAAATTAAATGAATTGAAATGAAATGATGTCATTAAGTATATCAGTCACGTCAATTTATTATCAATAAACGAACTTCTTTGTTAAAGCAAGCAATAAAAACATGAAATAAAGTAGGAGTTTTGTCGAGATTGAATTTATCTATGTGTGTATATGTAGTATATGTGTAAGTGTTTGTGCGTTATGTTCATTGTACGTGTGTGTATTTGATTTGATAATGACTTTATATAGTCAAAGTTTATAGTATAAGCTGTGTCCATAATTGGTGAATGCATATATTTGATTTGAGTGTGAATTAATGTATTATATGTTTGTATCGTTTGTTTGGGCCTTTAATAATTGATACACGTGTGTATTAGCTTTTGCGTATTTATTTGATGTGTGTGTATGTAAAATTTAATATGCGTATATTTTAAATGTCTGTGCATAACCTGTTTTTGTGTGTTTACAATGGATTCAAATGCAGTGGCGTCACTAGGGGGGGGCGGGGGGGGGGCGGGCCGCCCCGGGTGACACCCATCAGGGGGTGACACCCGAGCCTAAAATTTTACTGTGTACGATTTTATGTCAGAAAACAAAAGATGACACATTTTTTAATCTAGAAAGAAATTAAGAAATACAATGAAATACGTTAAACGCGAAAATTCTTACTAAAAAATATCAGTTAACTTGCAATAATAAAACAGTCCCAACGCACGAACAACATTAAAACAAATTAGGAAAAAAAAAGAAAAGAAATAGTCGCAGCAGAGAGATCTTTAAAAAAGGCTGGAATGAAAGAGGCAGTGTCTTTTGTTTTAAAAGATATAAAGCCATTTGGGCTTGGACACACCGACAGCATGAACGAATCCCACCTCACGACTCCCTCCAGCACAGTGGGGTGGGGTGGGGGGAAATACGATTTTTATCACGCCAAAAAATAAATAAATCAAAAGATGGGTTTTCTTTGTTGATGTTTTTCTTGAGGAAAATTATGATTTCAATGTCTTTGAGTTAATATTTATATATGTATATATATATTTATTAAAGACGTGAAAGCATAGATATGCATGTTTATATACATGCAGGTAGTCCTCCGGTTACGACGGTCCCATCCCGACTTACGCTGTTTAGTGCTTAAGAACGCGCCCCGTAAAGAATAGTATTACGCGTTATTCCGTATTTTAAAAAAAAATTCATGAGGTAACGAATTCTTTTCTCTATTTGAAATAACAAAAATTATTGAAAAATATGTATGATTATTATTTCAACCTACAACTTTCGTTTTCGAATTTTTCAAATGGCGAAGTTTTCAATCAAGTCAATAAAGCTGAGTAAGCTTACAAGTTCCTTTTCAATGCTCATTAGAGAGAGCATATTCAGCCTTTTTCGTCCCATGCAAATTCTAACTCATTATATATTCTTTTCAACTTTGAAAGGGATCGCTATCAGCTGCATTTTGATGTCATCATTGAAAGATAGATGCGAAGTGCGATGTGTACATTTGTAAAGGACTGTGTGAAATATAGCTCATTTAAAAGCAGCAAAATTTTTTGCTCTGTGCAAGTTTTTTGAGTTTCGCTTTGTGCTAATTCCTTTTCCTTACCCTGAGCCAGGGGCTGGACAATAACTTTTTTAAAGAGTTCTGAAAATTGGACTAATTCTGAAGGTAAGCAGTCTTCGAAATCACTCATGAACCTACATGTGGAAGAAAATCAGAAGCCCCGAGCCTAGTGCACTTTATGGGTCTTCCCGGAAGACCCCCTTAGCCATCTGGCCACCAAAGGGACGTAACAGCTGAGGAATCCCCCCCAAAAGCGGTCGCTTCTGAAGCGGCCACCTGGGCATCCAATCGAAGATGCCTCCCACTAAGTTGCCCTCACAGGGAGGTGGTGGAATTTCCTACTACGACCCACTACCACTTTGGCGTCATCCCGGCAAAGCACACGGGCCTCCATGGTTAGGACCGCCGCAGACCGGGGGATCATCAAAGACCTACCTAGTGTGCAACCCCCACTGGAAGGTTTCCTCAGAGCTGGCGTCCAATGCGTTCTTCGTGGCACTTTTTGCTAATCCGTACTGGCGCTCCTGGCCCTAAACCGGCACCGCTCGATGGCGTTGCTAGTAAATTGAGGGGGACGAAACGGTTGCTTCGGATTTACCCGACCCCTTCTTCGAAATCACTTGAATGTTCTTCCATTAACTTGGCTGCTGCCGATCGGGTGGCGAAAGTGCTGAGCTCAGCTAGGTTTGTAAGAAAGCCAAATTTCTCATGGATGTATTTATATGCACCTGACAAATGTTGTAGGGCTTAAGAAAGTTTGTCAATGATTACCAGAAATACCTCAATCTTGAATTTTTGTCTCCAGGAGAATACTGCTTTGTTGATGTCCCTTTATCAAACTGACGCTTTCTTTTTTGTTTGATAGTATTGAAGATTGTTTACACTGTTTTTACCAAGGACTTTTCCTTTCCTTTGTCTTCATAGGAATAAAATTAAGAATGCTATTTTTTAACAAACTCAATGAGAGACTTCCTTTCTAAAATTGTTTCCCAAATTTCAAGTAAAATAGCGACTTCCAGTTGTTCAATTTCCTTTAGAAATCCTTCTTCTTCAAGTCGGCAGTCACGTGGCTGATTTTCATTCGTTGCTAATTCTTCCAGTGCTGCGATATTCTCATGGTATGAGCTATTAACAGACCTTACAGCATAATGTCAGGCTGACTATCTTGTGTCAGACAAGGCTTTGTTAGCATGTATCAATTTCATATGTTTTTGAAGTACCTGTCAACGATGAGTAGATGCAACAAGTCGGGTATAAAGATTTTGCAGAAGACAAAAAAATCTGACCGCAGTAGGACAACCTGCCTCTCTTTTCCCAACCAAATTAAAGGACTGAGCTGTGCACGGCACATAATGAGCTACAATGCACTTCTCACGAAGAATAGCCTGGTTTCCGTTATACTTCCTACTCATTTGCAGCATTGCCGTATGCATGACTGTCCAAGGCATTTTCAGGGATTCGTACAAACATAATGGCCTGCATCTTTATTATACACTATAATTCATAAAAAGTTTGGGGCTCTTAAATTATTAGGGGCTTTAGCCCGTTCAGCACCCCTTTTAATCCGCCATGGGGGGGGGGTCACGCATCTGTGACGATGTGGTACTAGGAGGGGGGTGTTTTAGAAATGTGCCGTCACATCAAAAACGCGAAACTTTAAATAAAAGTTCCACTTAAATATTTGATTGCTTACCATCTATTTAATTACGTTTTCAATGACTTCACGCGTGTTACGATATTACAGGGCAGACTTACCCTAAATACATATTTAAATGACAAAAAATAATTTGTAACATGATAATTTTTATTGAGAAAATACGGCTTGGGGGAGGGGTGTCAAAGCTTTGTGACGTCATATCGTAAATAAAATCAACCCGTAAAAAACCAAGTTTTTGACTATAAATCCTTTACGTATGAGACGTAACTAAAAGAATGTTCATTATAACACGCAGCGCAAGACCATCCAAAAATACAAAATTGCAGTTGTGTCGTAAAACGTGTTTAATATAATGCGCACCGATCAGGAATAGGTTTATAAAAAGTGTTGTCAGTAAAATACGCACCTTATTGCGCGACAGAAAGGTTGTTCAATATAATACGCACCGCGACGCTCTATCTCAAAAAATAGCATGATACATAGGAATAAATAAAATAATCTAAAAAATCAATAATTTAATTACGGTACATGCGATCGATCTGAAATTTGGATACATTGTTTTTATCATCGGTACAAAACTGCCTGCAAAATTTCAGCTCGCTATCTTGCGAGCAAGTGGGTTAAAAATCGATCAAAAGTTTTGGCGACAAGCAAGCAAGCAAGCAAGGTCGGTCGGTCGGTCGGCCGCAGACACCACGAGTTAATATAAAGGATTTAATAAGAAAAACCCGTAAAAAACCAAGTTTTTGACTATAAATCCTTTATGTACGAGAAGAATTTAAAAGAATGTTCATTATAATACGCAGCGCCAGACCATCCAGAAATACAAAATTGCAGTTGTGTCGTAAAACATGTTTAATATAATGCGCACCGATCAGGAATATGGTTATAAAAAGAGCTGTCAATAAAATACGCACCTTATTGCGCGACAGAAAGGTTGTTCAATATAATACGCACCGCGACGCTCTATCTCAAAAAATAGCATGATACATAGGAATAAATAAAATAATCTAAAAAATCAATAATTTAATTATGGTACATGCGATCGATCTGAAATTTTGATACATTGTTTTTATCATCGGTACAAAACTGCCTGCAAAATTTCAGCTCGCTATCTTGCGAGCAAGTGGGTTAAAAATCGATCAAAAGTTTTGGCGACAAGCAAGCAAGCAAGCAAGGTCGGTCGGTCGGTCGGCCGCAGACACCACGAGTTAATATAAAGGATTTAAAAAGGGGTGGGGTCTAAGTCTTTGTGACAAAGTATGACGCTGGGGGAGGGTGGGGTAAAAATCGGCAAACTCGCGTGACGTCATTTATGGACGGCCCCTTCAGTCGTGAAGGGGTGACACCATGAGCTACCGCCCCGGGTGACACCAACCCTAGTGACGCCTCTGTTCAAATGTATACAATTGATTGTGCACATTGATATAGTTTTTTTCTGTATGAAATGTTTATATAAGTTTTCATATATAGGTATTTGTGTCTGTGTGCCTATGGTCATTTTCTTTGTTGTTTAGTTCACTAGTTTTGACCAAGCTCCTTGTGTACAATTGAAGTATATAAAAATATGTATATAGCCCACGACCATTAGGTTTGTTACAATAAAAGAGGAAGTAAAATGTTAAGAGAACAAATTTTCCAAATTAAATTTTGCTGCCTGTAATATTATTTTTTCAAATTAAGGAACAAAATCAAAGATGAACTTTTTTTTTCGTAACTGATGTTGGGAAAAATGTTTTTAAAATCTGTCAACGTTGAGAAAAATACGACTACTATCCCAAACACTATATTTTAAGTGAAGGTTACTTGATGTTGGGAATACTGTTATAGGACTTTTAATGTGACTTTGCCATTAAAAAGACTAGAAAAGTTAACATACTGTATCACAGAAAAAGAGCGAATCTTACATGGTTATCGTTAAAACATTTTTAATGTGTTTTCGTCATGTATACTCTATTTTTCAAGTAAAATATGTTATTTATGTTTTCAATTAATACATTATTTATGTTTATAGACCCAAACAAAAGTACTTGAAATATTCAGCCGTATTTAATAAATTATCAATTCTATTATAGAATACAAAATAAAAAAATAAATCTTTGTCCAACAAACTGTTTTCAAAGATTTCACAACGGCAAACAGCATTAGTGTTAAGTTACAGTGGTTATAGATGTTGTAACCATTAAAGTCAAACATGTAACACAAATCAATAACGTTTAGAACTAATCCAAGTCTGAATTTAATTACTCTCAATGTTATTGAAAACCACTTCGAAGTGTGAAATTAATTAACTAAGATTGCTAAAATGTACAATAAAATGAAAACATATTATATAACAATATTAGAAATACAAACACACTGTCAAGCGGAAGTGCATTTTTTAATAATTTTATTACGAATGTAAAATATGTAACTTATAGTTGTTAAGTAAATCTCTGTATACGATTTTTTAAAATTCGGCTTTCTATTTGTAAAATAACTAACCTTTACGTTGAGCTTACTCTTGAGAATGCAACTTATAGTTTGTCAGAAATAATTATATGAAAAAAAAGAAGAAATGTTGAGACAAATTGACGTACGATAAAGAGCACTGGGTAACTAAACAAGCAATTCAATAGGGTATTAGTTAAGTTTAAAAACGTGCATATAAAGATAGCTTACAGCTATAGATTCGGCGAAGCCAATGATGGCATTCGGAGTAAAACACACTTAGACTTTCAAAAGCTGAAAAAACTTAAAGATAAAAGTCTTACACACACATACACACACACACACAACTAATCCCCATATAAAATACATTAATATAGTTTTCATAAATATTTGGTAATATATTTGTTCCTTTTATAAAACAGTCCTACTTACCTATGGAATCATATATCTAATTTGTTGATGTTTCAATAAGGAATGACATTTGTTGATTATTTTTGTTTTCCGATCAGATTTTATTTTGTAAAAATTCTATCACACCCCATTTTTGTTGTTGTCCGAAGTCCCTCCATTTTTCGAGTATGTTTTTCTGAATGTTTATATTTAGGACAAAGCATATACAACATTTGAAACCAATACATATTTTTAACAGAGTCTCTTTATTAGATAAAGAGCCCCTATGATCACTATTGTATCACTATGATCTTGTTGTGATCGTATTCTCATTGGTATAACAATGATCTTGCTATTATTTGCACCACTATGATCTAGTTCTTTTTTGGACTACAATGATCTTATTCTTATTGTATTACTTTGATCGTGTTCTTAATGTACCACTATGATATTGTTCTTATCAATACCATTATAATTGTGCTATTGTTCGTCCGTTTAGTCGACGATGACCACTCTCATCATATTTGTATTTGACCTGTGCTAGGCCACCACATGTGTCCTCTGGTGGCTTAGTAACCCTATTCTGGCACGAAATTGGCGTCCGCAGGTCGGACAAGAGATGGATGGGATCCCTTCAGGAGGGTTTTGGATACGGTCCTTCCTGGCTTGACGTTTTGACTTGGCAGCCTGTTGTCTATTAACCTCACAGACAGCTGCGCCATTCCATATCATAGATATGGGCTCGGTTACTGGCTGCTGCTTCCCAGGAGTCATATCCGATGTCGAAGGCCTTTAGAGCAGTTTTAAGTGCATCCTTGTAGTGCTTACGTCAGTGGTTCTTAACCGGTGCTCCGCGGAGCACTGGTGCTCCGCGAGGTAGTTGCAAGTGCTCCGCGAAATTATGAGTTAAGTTCGGATCATAATGTTAAAAAAGTATTATTCATTCCCAATTCATTTTTGGTTTTTACAGTAATACCCCATAATGGACAAATTTCTTATCAAACGAAAAGCGAATGATTCGGAAGAACAAAATACTAAAAATGGACCGAGTAAAAGTGGAAGCGGTAGTAATGCTCTTGCTGCACATATTGTGTCTTTAATTATACCTGCATGTTGTGAAATGGTTAAAATTATGTTTGGCGATGAAGCAACAAAGGAAATAATGAAAATTCCTAGTTCAATTGATACAATAAAAAATAGAATTAAAAATATGTCGGATGATATCGAGTTGCCGATAAGTTTTCCAAACGGCATTTTGCTCTGCAAATTGACGAGTCCACTTACATAAGTGGAAAGGCTCATATACTAGGGTTCGTTCGTTTCATTCATGAAAACGAAATAGTGAATCAATTTCTATGCTGTCTTGAGCTTACCGAACGTTCGACAGGACAAGATGTCTTTGATTCTATTTCTTCCTATTTCGAACAATTCAAAATATCATGGGAGTTGTGTGTGGGAATTTGTACGGACGGTGCTCCATCAATGGTAGGCTCATTAAAAGGGTTTGTGACTCTCGCCAAGAAAAGAAACGCCAATATTATATCTACTCACTGTTTTTTGCACAGAGAATCTCTGGTGTCCAAAAATTTACCTAGTAGTATTAAAACCTGTGCTAGACAAAGTTATAAATATGGTAAACTTCATAAAATCGAGACCTTTGAAAATACGCGTCTTTAAAAATCTTTGCATCTCTATGGAAGCCAAGTACGAATCTTTGCTTTTGCATTCTGAAGTGAGATGTTACGTCGTTTCTTAGAACTGAAGGATGAATTGATGACCTTTTTCCAAAATGAAAATATGGATGATTTTGTGGAATATCTTCAAAATGACATTTGGTGTGCTAAATTGGCATATTTAGCTGATATTTTTGATTATTTAAATTGTGTTAATACCAGCCTTCAAGGAAGAATAGAAAAAAAAATTAACATCGACCGACAAATTGACAGCCTTTCGGAAAAAAGTTATTTTTTGGAAAAAACGTTTGTTGGAGAAAAAGAAAGTAGATATCTTTCCTTCTCTTAATGATAACACTACCGACGAAATTATGTCAGCAGTAACAGAGCATTTAACTTTATTAGAAGAAAAGATTGAATTTTATTTTCCATCAATAAACGTAGAAACATATGACTGGATACGTAATCCCTTTGCCACGGTTGATACATCAAATAGTAAGTTGTCATACCAAGAAGAAGAAGAATTAATCAACCTATCATCGGATCGGACACTTAAAATAAAATTTTCCGAAATAGTTCGGGAGGAATTTTGGATCTTTGTGCAATAAGAATACTCAGCTCTCTCCATGAAGGTACTTAAAATCTTGTTGCAATTTTCAACATCATATTTGTGTGAATTCGGTTTCTCGATAGTCACCAACATAAAAACTAAAAAACGAGCAACACTTACTAATTTGGATGAAGAATTGAGGGTATCTATTTCTAAAATTAGACCTCATATCACTGAAATTTGTAAAAACCGTCAAGCTCAGGTTTCACATTAAATCTTTTTATTTTTCTGAATTAAATTTTGCTCAATGTTATTTTTTACTTATTAAATTTATGTTTATTAAACATTTGTTTGTCATGTTATAATTTTAAACTCGTATGTTATAATGTATTATTTTCAATAAAAGTCGTACGTATGTGTATTTGATTGTTTTTTTTACTCCTTGATTGTGGTGCTCCCCAAATTTTTGTCATGATCAAAAGTGCTCCCCGACTTCAAAAGGTTAAGAACCACTGGCTTACGTGGACCTCCGCGTGCTCTATGCCCTTTTTTAAGTTCACCATAGAAGAGCCTCTAGTCGATGGTCGGGCATGCGCACTAATTGCCCCGCCCAGCGTGGTTGGCTTTGCATGAGGCTAGTGTGGATGCTGGGGAGTCCTAGCCTGGCTAATATTTCGGTTTCTGGAACTTTTTCCTGCCATTTTATATTGAGCATTTTTCTTAGGCTTTTGGTGTGGAAGTGGTTCAGCAACATCGCATGGTGCTGGTATACAGTCCAAGTTTCACATGCATATAATAAAGTGGGGAGAACTACAGCTCTGTATACTTTTAGTTTTATTTGGGTGCTGATTCCTCTTCTGTTCCAGACACTGTCATGCAATCTACCGAATGCTGCGCTGGCCTTTGAGATTATCGCATTCACCTCGTTATCGATATTGGCCTTCTGAGACAATGAGCTGCCAAGGTAAGTAAAGCTTCTCACTGTGTTGACTTTGTAACCATTGATGATTATATTAGGCTCAGTATAGGATTTGTCTGGGGCCGGCTGGTATAAGACTTCTGTCTTCTTTGTGCTGATGGTGAGCCCAAAGTTAGAGTAGGCACTGGAGAATTTATCAACACTTAGTTGCAGGTGTGCTTCCGAGCCCACGTTAAGGGCACAGTCATCATAAAAAGAAGGTCCAGGATGCTGTCTGGTTTGACCTTTGTTTTAGCTCTAAACCTCCTGAGGTTGAACAGACGACCATCAGTGCGATACCTTAAGTCCATGCCTATATTGCTATTCCTGAAAGCCTCTGTAAGGCCCTCTCTGCAGACTGTGTCAAAGGCTTTTGTAAAGTCTATATAAATGGAAAATAGGTCCATATTCTGCTCCTGACACTTTTCTTGCAATTGCCTTGCTGCAAATATCATATCGATGGTCCCATGTTCTTTCCGGAAACCACATTAGCTTTCTGGTAAAAGAACCTGATCCAGATGTGCATTTAGTCGATTTAGGAGAATTCTGGCGAGTATTTTTCCTGCAATTGATAGCAGTGAAATTCCACGATGATTATTGCAGGCTTGGCGGTTCCGTTTTTCGCTTGTACAAGTGGACTATAGAGGCATCTTTAAAATCCTGGGGGATAGCCTCTTGCTGCCAAATCATTAGGAAAATTCCATGCAGCTTTTCCAATAGAACTATGCCACCTTCTTTGTATATTTCAGCTGGAATTGAGTCTGCTCCAGGAGCCTTTCCACATGACAGAAGATGTACAGCCCTTTGCGTCTCCAGAAGTGTAGGCGGGTCATCCATTGCCAGGTTAATTGGTACTTGAGGGAGGCGACTGATAGCATCTTCATTAATACTTGAGTTGCTGTTTAGGACAGCATGAAAGTGTTCAGCCCAGCGCTCAAGAATCTTCTCCCCGTCAGTAATTAGATATGTCCCGTCAGCACTGAGAAGCGGGGATGAATTAGACGTTGTGGGTCCGTACACTTCCTTAAGGGCGTTGTAAAAAATTTTCATATCATGCCTGTCTGCATATTGTTGAATCTCAACAGCTTTCTTGTTTAGCCATGAGTCTCGCATGCAACGAAGTTTTTGTTGTATGATGCGGCGTATGCTATTATATGAGTCCGTTACGGATGAAGACCTGGGATTGCTGATGTGTCTTTTGTGGAGTTGATGTTTCTCTGCCAACATTTGCTTGATTTCGTCGCAATTGTGTTCGAACCAGTCTTGGTGCTTTCTCGTCGCGGGTCCAAGGATTTTAAAGGCTGTGCTGTAGATTAGATTTCTAATGTTCGTCCAAACAGTCTCAATGTTCTTATTGTTTAGAGTGGTGGATCTCAGTTTGTCCTCCAGGGCTGTCTCCAGAGATTGTTTAGTACTTGCACAGTTTAGCTTTGTGATGTTTAGCCGTTTTAGGGTTTTCCTTCCTTGGGACCGTCTTTTGAGCTGAATGCGAATATTAAGTTTGGAGATGATGAGACGATGTTCTGTCCACCATTCGGCACCGCAGAGCGATTTGGTCACACGAACGTCTTGTCTATCTTTCTTCCTTGTAATGACGTGGTCTATTAGGTGCCAGTGCTTGGAGCGAGGGTGCATCCATGAGGTCCTGTTTCTTGTGTGTTTTCTTGTGTTGATTACAAAAACAGTATTCAGTCTTCCCACAAGAAATATTATAATCGTATCACTTTGATCTTGCTCGGATTGGTACCACTATAATCTTGTGTTGTTGTTTTTTTGTTACCACAATGATCTTGTTATTATTCGTTCCAATATTATTTCGTTATTATCGCTACCACTATAATAATTATCTTACCGTATTATTATTATCGCTTTCTTTCTGAACCATTATTATCCTGTTCTTATTGGTAATACTATACTCTTGTGTTATTATGCACCACTATGATTTTGTGCAAACTGTACAACATTGACTTTGTTCTTATGATATTTTTCTAAGAGCTAAAACTATGTTATACATTTGTTATCCGACATTTCAATGTATTTGAAGAACTTAAGCCTTTCAAGTGATTGATTAAGTCTGCTCTAGTTACAAACACAATAAAAACAGGCGTTGGGAAACCATTGCTCACGAGCCAGATGTGGCTCTATTGATGGCTGCATCTGGCTGTCAGACAAATGTTCGATTATTAAAAAAGAAAAACTTTTTTTTTCAAACTCTTTTGATCTACATATTAATTGCATATAAAAACAGCATAATAATGTTATTAAAAAGAATTAAGAGACATAATTTTTGTACTTTTAGTGTTGAAATTATACAAAATGCCCACATTTACTTGAATTTTTAGTTTTAAACATAATGTAAAACTCTCTCATAATTACTTTTCAAAATATGTGGTGTTTATGGCTCTCTCATACAAAGAGTTTCCCGTCCCCTGCACTAAAATATAATTATTGTGTGACAACAACGTTTTCACAACCTCATGTCATTTTGGAGACAGTAGGTGGCATCCTGGCACGGGGGGGGGGAGTATTTATACAGTTCATTACAGGGCAAACCGGTGTGCCACAGCTACACAAGGCCGATTAACTTGCAAGAGAAGGTCAGACCCAGCACCAACCTAATCCCTCAATGACCCAGCAGGGGGCTAGATCATCGCTGAAGGATCACTTACGAGAGAAGTAGCTCCAGGACTGTGCCTTTGAGAAAAGGCCATAACAGTTTACCAGTGTAGGCCCAGATCCCGAAAAATAGAATCCTGGTGTAAAAACAACGCAGCGATGAGACACTCATCACCCAGATAAGGACTAAGCATTGTCCCACACGAAGCTACGCGCACGAGAAGCGATAACGGCTGTCAAGTATGTGGTCACTTGGACGGAATGCAATGCGCTTGTTGTTCATTTGGACATATCAGTTTCAAAAACTGTGGAAAATTATCTTTATAGTGATGCCTGCTCAATGAGGCTTGCCAGTAAAACAATAAGCCGGGTCATAAGAGCGATAAGCTCGACACCAATAGAGAATGTCATATACATAGTTGTTGACATTAGTCATTTAGTAAATTAACAATTTGTCAAGTTATTAAATCAACACTTTGACTAGTGGACATTTGTTTTCTAATTATATTTTATAAACAATATAGGTTTCAAAATAATAATTATAAAATAAATAACGATGCTTAATGGGACAAGAACAGCTTGAATTAAAAACTAATTACTCTATCATCTTTTATATCTTACGTATTAAACAAAGATCACTCAAAGATTTTTATTTCAAATAGTGTTAATAAGGCAAACCTTTTTAGCCTTATTTGAGTTAAGGCAAATGATCTAATTAAGGATTTAAGATTTTAATTCCATAAATACAGAAAGTTAATAGCAGTTTTAATTCAATAATAAAAAAATATTTTAAAAAACATAAACTAATTACACGTTTAGTAGAGTAATACAAACTTTTTGAAGATGGGGTACTGTAAGAGTAAAATTAATTAATGTGTTTTACACCATTAAATAAGTAACACAAAATATGTGTCTGTTACTTGAAAGATTTTCTCGTCTAGACTCTAATAAGTGCGTGAAACATAGCGAGGACTAGAGGCTAATACACAAATGTGTCAAGTGTCAAAAACGCAAATGATCTCATTTACCAGCTGTCCTTGGCAGAAACGAACAGATTTTGTATTGTGTTTAAAGTTTATTTCTTCATTCTTATGAGTACCAGCTTTTTTATTTTACTAATTTAATATTTTAAAACCAATATGATTAAGGCATCCAATATTTCAATGTTAGCAGATCTGAAGAGATTAAGCGTTTCAAGTGACTGCTTACATCAGCTCTAATAATACACCATTGCGTGCCAACAACGTGTTTACAACGACATACAATTAGTGTGTCTAGCTACGGTAGTCGGATATCTTGTTGGCACAACAATTGTTAAACATGAGACTACTGTAACAAAAATCAATAACGTTTAGACCCAATGGATACTGAGTTTTATGCCCCCTCGATACTTATAAAAACAATGGCCCCTAAAATAAAATGACAATAAAAAAGAAATATTAAAATTTTAAAAAATAAATAAATAACACTAATATATAGTAAACTATATGATTGGTTCTAACAATGCAAACGCTATTTGCTTATTTCCAAAATCTAAACTTAAAAAGCTACATGCTGTACAATTTTATGGTAAAAGCAAAAGTCTTTTGTTTTTAGAAAATCTAAATTACAATGGGCATCCGTTTATGCAAGTTACGTATTTAAATTTAATAAAAGAAAACATATTTTTATTTACAATCAATTAATGTTTAAAAATAACAATTGATAAATATTAGGCTGTTAACGATTAATTAAAATTTAATTGTTAACTTTTGAAATTTAACGATTAATTCGATTAAAGAAAAAAAATTTAATGTATGGTGTCATAAGTAACATTTATTAAAATACTTGTCAAAATCTAAATAACACTGGAATGTATTCTTTATATGACATATTTTAACCAACAACGCAAATAGATAAGTGTATTGACATTATTTCGTTCAAGTGATGAGCGGCCTTATTGACAATATAACCAGCCGAGCTGAACAATCGTTCACATAGCTTTAAATTGTCTCACCTGAAGTTTCCGATACTGTAGAGGATGTTTGGTATGCAGGTGATATTTAATCGAAGTGTTAGAAACATGGTAGCAATGTTCCCTTTAAGCAGCGCGGCTGCGCAGATATTTGACGGACACCACGCAGGAGTTTAGAATCACCGCGCAGCAAATTTGGTAAAATATTGCACAAAAATGGACTTTGTGCAACTTTGCACAAGAGTTTTTTTTATATTTTGCACATAGACCAACGAAGCTTTGATTTAGAGAGAACATTGCATGGTAGGCAAACGATCTCTCTCGATGGACACAATAACCTTTATCAACATTTTGAACATTCACGTCAGTCAATAGTTTAAAACCAAAATGTTCGTTTAATCGTCCGGAAATTAGTTTATATTTATCGGCCGAAATATTTTACCTTTTTACTTCCAGTACATTTATAAGTGGTGGGTCGATTAATCGTTAAAAAAATGACAAACATCACGAAAATACATAAAGAAAACAGTGTAAAGATGTAATTTGCAAATATATATTAATTATTTTAAATTTTAAAAAAAAAGATATACGTAATCTTGTTAGAGGCGCAACATTACCACACATAAAAATAAACCGTTTCATCACATTTAGTTCACAACATAGACACACACACACTCACTTTATTCACACACAAACATAAACACACAAACAGATGGTACCATTAAAAAAATCACATTTCATTGAAATAACCGCGGCTCTGTTTACTTTGTTTCCATTTTTCAAATTAATATGAGCTCGATCTATGACGTAAAAGTCGCAATATTTGTAATGGCGAGAAACGCCGTCTCGTTAATCTCGACACCAAAACTTTTATTATTTTACGTTTTCAATAATTTATTTTATTTTCGGGAGTTACCCCGCATAGCGAGCACCCACACCCCCACACACACGGCTTCGGACGCGCTTAGGCGCAATATATATAGGGACGAGAGCAATGCCCGTGCGATGCTACGGGTAGTCACAGTGAAAATAACTTTATTTGGATTTGAGTGTCACATTCCCCTTAATAATGAGTGTAAACGTATCAGGAAGTTAGGGTAGTGATAAGTCAAACCCCTTCTTTATAAAAATCACGATATGTGTGTCTAGAAAATAGACAGTATGATGAATTTTAATATTTCCCATCAATTTTGGTATTTCTGCTTTAATAACTCACGCTTTTCTCGATATACTTTACCAGAATAACAAAGGTCCTTAACAGTTACAAAAATCTAATGGGCAAGGCTAAATTTCTTTTTCCATAAATCAAAAAATTAAAACAATATCTTTGATTCCTTTGGTTCTAGGGAAAAGCTCTTAAAATCACCCACTCCATTTTATAAGCTAAGTATGAAATTAGTTCAAGACGATTAGGGTATTTTTTTAGCATAGTAACAAATCAATAAATTGGCAGATACTTGTTTCACTTAAATAACGGATTATTTTTCTGTGTATTTATATTCAAGCCTTTTTTCATTGTAGCTTTTTTAGCTTATAAGATCACACATAAGTTAAGGCTTAAAACATATAGCATATATTATGTAGGCATTTGATTTTAAAACATAATAGTTTTTTAAAAATCAGTCTGTATACAAAATTGTATCATCGTTGTATAATATTGCTCAAATACAATCAAGTTGTTATGTCACAATATCAGTTGCTGTTAGTGTATTTTTTGCCAGAACAGGGGTAGGCACAATTAAAAAATAACTTTATTTTGTTTGGGGTCTCAAATTTCCCTTAAAATTGAATGTAAATGCATCATGAAATTAGGGTAGTGATAAATCAAACCACGTCTTATAAAATTCACGATATGTGTGTCGAGAAAATAGAAAGAATGATTAATTTAAATATTAACCATCAATTTTGGTGTGTCTGCTTTAATAACGCATGCTTTTCTCTATATAATATACTCCTACAGAATATGAAAGGTACTTAAGAGTTATAAAAATCTAATCGGCAAGGCTCAATTTATTTTCACGTGAATAAAAATATAAAAAAAATATATTTCCATATGATTCCTTTGGTTCTAGGAAAATGCTCTGAAAAACACCGATTCCATTGTATAGTTTAAGCATGAAATTAGTTAACGACGAATTCATTAATATTTGAGCCCGATAATATTTATTTGAATATGTATGCTTAGTGGAGGGGGGAAATATGGTTTACGGGTGTATGGTTCTTATTTTCTTTTCACACGAATATTAACATAAAAACAATGTTTGTTTTTTTTTAATTCCTAGAGATTGATTTTCTAATAAATTGCGTCATTTTGAAAGGACTTTCCACTCTTTTCTTTTAGTATTAACAAAGCAATAAGTTGGCAGATACTTGTTCCACTAAAATAAAGGATTACTTTTCGTTGTATTTGTATTTAAGCCTTTTCTTGTTGTAGCAAGAAAGTGTATACAGCTTAATAGAAAACTGCCATTTAGTAAACAACATGATCTGCCTTTGAAATCAGTCTTTATACAAAAATTTATCCTCGTTGCATAATATTGCTCAAATAAAATCAAGCTGTTATGTCTAAATATCAGTTGCCGTTAGTGTATTTTTTCGCTTGAGCACGCACTTTCTGAAGCTAGAACCTATATATGAGTCGTAATACCCGCGATATGTCTTTACACAAAATATATTTATACCTTAAAGAACCGTACAATTTATACCTGAAGTGTGTGCCACGCAACTCATTGTTCTAGAAATGTAACTATTTTTTTTAATGAATGTTTTAGTTTTGTAAGCTCTTAAATACCTTTCTTAGCAATGATTTTTTATGGGAAAAGCATATTATTTAGGTGTGCATGGGTTTTATTTGTTTTAAAGAAACACTTTGAATCGCAAGGTCTGGGCTTAAAATTTACCCTGCTTATTTAGTTTAATATATGCAAAAAGTATAAAAACAGTTGCTAAGTTATAGTGTTTATGTCATCCAGGGTTGGGGGATATTATTGACTCTTACCCCACAAATAAATGGTACATTTCAAAAGGTCATAAAGTTGTACTCAATATAAAAATAGCTGTTCCACTTATTAACCACACTCATTGGTCCGTGCATATAACTCCTATATATAATCCATTTTCGTCTATAACAGTATCGATTTTTTTTTCATTCCTTCTATTTCCTTGGGGCAGTTTATGGAGCAATCGTTCCAGAAAAAAAATCGTGTAAACTATTTAAGCACCGAAGGAAAATAAATATCCCCACCTAAGAATCATTGATAAATATAACTTACCTAGCATGTTTGACTTAATTTATGCAAAAAGAATATTAACAGTGGCTAAGCTATAGTGTTTGGTATCTAGTTTCACTCATGTGCTTTCTTTCTATAATTCATTAATACATTGTTAGTATTTGATTAGTATTTGATTATTTAGAACTAACTTGTAAAATGTCAAATACATTAAGTATTTAAATTAAACATATAAAAGATATAAAGAAAAGTGGTAAAATGATACTGTGTATTTGATAATAAAGAAAATAATAGAAAATAATAGTACATAAATATTGTTAAAATATTGCGCTAAAAAAACAATGACTATGGTTTGTAAACAAAAATGTTAGGTAGATTAACGTTGAACATAAATGTAGACATCTGGAGAAAGACCAAAGCAAATAAATTTTTCGAACGGCTGAATAAAATACATAAAGGAAACAGTGTAAAGATGTAATTTGCAAACAAATATTAATTCTGTAATTTTTTACAAAAAAATTATATGTATTCTTGTTAGAGGCGCAACATTATCAGACATAAAAATAAACCGTTTCATCACATTTAGTTCACAACGTAAACACACACACACACTCACTTTATTCACACACTTATACACACAAACATAAACACACAAACAGATGGTACCATTAAAAAAATCACATTTCATTGAAATAACCGCGGCTCTTTTTACTTGTTTCCATTTCACAAATTAATATGAGCTCGAACTATTACGTCAAGTCACAATATTTTATAGCGAGAAACGCCGCCTTGTTAATCTAGACACCAAAATGTTTATTATTTAATTTTCAATAATTTATTTTATTTTCGGGAGTTACCCCGCATAGCGAGCACCCACGCACACACACGGCTTCGGACGCGCTTAGGCGCAATATATATAGGGACGAGAGCAATGCCCGTGCGATGCTACGGGTAGGCACAATGAAAATAATTTTATTTGGATTTGAGTTTCACATTCCTCTTAATAATGAGTGTAAACGTATCAGGAAATTAGGGTAGTGATAAATCAAACCCCTTCTTTATAAAAATCACGATATGTGTGTCTAGAAAATAGAAAGTGTGATGAATTTAAATATCTCCCATCAATTTTGGTATTTCTGCTTTAATAACGCACGCTTTTCTCGATATACTTTACCAGAGTAACAAAGGTCCTTAACAGTTACAAAAATCTAATGGGCAAGGCTAAATTTCTTTTTCCATAAATCAAAAAATTAAAACAATATCTTTGATTCCTTTGGTTCTAGGGAAAAGCTCTTAAAATCACCCACTCCATTTTATAAGCTAAGTATGAAATTAGTTCAAGACGAATAGGATATTTTTTTAGCATAGTAACAAAGCTATAAATTGGCAGATACTTGTTTTTCACTTAAATAACGGATTATTTTTCTTTGTATTTATATTCAAGCCTTTTTTCATTGTAGCTTTTTTAGCTTATAAAATGACATATAAGTTAGGGCTTAATATATAACATATATTATGTAGGCATTTGATTTTAAAACAGAATAGTTTTTAAAAAATCAGTCTGTATACAAAATTTTATCATTGTTGTATAAAATTGCTAAAATAAAATCAAGTTGTTATGTCACAATATCAGTTGCTGTTAATCTATTTTTTGCCATAACAGGGGTAGGCACAATTAAAATATAATAAATATTTAAAAAATCTTTTTTTAAAAAGGACACGCTTTTAACATAATCACTACTTTTAGTTATGTCTCATATATAAGGGATTTATAGTCAAAAACTTTGTTTTTACAGATATTTTTTAAAACTTATAATAAAAAATCTTTAAAATTCACGTCTGAAGCCCACACATCTTTTTACCACTATTTTTTTTATACCAAACACCTCATAAGCGCCCGCCCAACGTTTTATACCGAAGTGTTATGTTCACGTGGTTAACTCATGGATGTCAACAAAGCAGACGGGTACCGATGCTTATATATAGACTATAGAAAAACTAAAAATGCAATAATTTCAATACGGTACATTCGATCGATCTGAAATTGTGATACAATGCATTGTCATCCAAGATCTATTTGTGGTAAACATTTTAGATCTCTAGGACCATCTGAAGTGGTATAATTTTACGTTTCAAGTTTTGAAGGAAGGATGGATGGAAGGATGGATGAATGGATGGATACAACATACAAACATTGTGACTTAAATAAAAACGTGTAATAATAAAATAACTTAATTTTGTTTTGGGTCTCAAATTTCCCTTAAAATCGAATGTAAATGCATCATGAAATTAGGGTAATGATAAATCAAACCACGTCTTAAAAAATTCACGATATGTGTGTCGAGAAAATAGAAAGTATGATGAATTTAAATATTAACCATCAATTTTGGTATGTTTGCTTTAATAACGCATGCTTTTCTCTATATAATATACTCGAACAGAATATGAAAGGTACTTAAGAGTTATAAATATTCTAATCGGCAAGGCTCAATTTATTTTCACATGAATAAAAACAAAATTAAAAATATATTTCCATATGATTCCTTTGGTTCTAGGAAAATGCTCTGAAAAACACCAATTCCATTGTATAGTTTAAGCATGAAATTAGTTTAAGACGAATTGGTGATTATTTGAGCCAGATAATATTTATTTGAATATGTATGCTTAGTGGAGGGTGGAAATATGGTTTACGGGTGTATGGTTATTATTTTCTTTTCACACGAATATTAACATAAAAACAATGTTTGTTTTTAAAAAAATTCCTAGAGATTGATTTTCTAATCAAGTGTGTCATTTTGAAAGGACTTCTCACTCTTTTCTTCTAGTATTAACAAAGCAATTAAGTTGGCAGATAGATCTACTTGTTCCACTAAAATAAAGGATTACTTTTCGTTGTATTTGTATTTAAGCCTTGTTTCGTTGTAGCATTTTATAGCTTATAAAATGACATATTTGGTAATGGTCTTAATATATAACATATATTTGTAGGCATTTGATATTAAATCAGAATAATTTTAAAAGAATTTTTTCAAGAAAGTGTATACAGCTTAATAGAAAACTGCCATTTAGTAAACAAGATGATCTGCCTTTGAAATCAGTCTTTATACAAAAATTTATCCTCGTTGCATTATATTGCTCAAATAAAATCAAGCTGTTATGTCTAAATATCAGTTGCTGTTAGTGTATTTTTTCGCTTGAGCACGCACTTTCTGAAGCTAGAACCTATATATGAGTCGTAATACCCGCGATATGTCTTTACACTAAATATATTTATACCTTAAAGAACCGTACAGTTTATATCCGAAGTGTGTGCCACGCACTCATTGTTCTAGAAATGTAACTATTTTTTTTAATGAATGTTTTAATTTTGTAAGCTCTTAAATACCTTTCTTAGCAATGATTTTTTATGGGAAAAGCATATTATTTATGTGAATTTTGATGCTTAAGTAAGGTGTGCACGGGTTTTATTTGTTTTAAAGAAACATTTTGAATTTGCAAGGTCTGGGCTTAAAATTTACCCTGCTGATTTAGTTTAATCTATGCAAAAAGCATAAAAACAGTTGCTAAGCTATAGTGTTATGTCATCCAGGGTTGGGCGATATTATTGACTCTTACCCCACCAATAAATGGTACATTTCAAAAGGTCATAAAGTTGTACTCAATATAAAAATAGCTGTTCCACTTATTAACCACACTCATTGGTCCGTGCATATAACTCCTATATATAATCCATTTTCGTCTATAACAGTACCGATTTTTTTTTCATTCCTTCTATTTCCTTGGGGCAGTTTATGGAGCAATCGTTCCAGAAAAAAGAAATCGTGTAAACTATTTAAGCACCGAAGGAAAATAAATATCCCACCTAAGAATCATTGATAAATATAACTTACCAAGCATGTTTGACTTAATTTATGCAAAAAGAATATTAACAGTGGCTAAGCTATAGTGTTTGGTATCTATATTCACTCATGTGCTTTCTTTCTCTAATGCATTGAATACGTTGTTAGTATTTGATTAGTATTTGATTATTTAGAACTAACCTGTAAAATGTCAAATACATTAAGTATTTAAATTAAACATATAAAAGATATACAGAAAAGTGGTAAAATGATACCGTGTATTTTATAAAGAAAATAATAGAAAATAATAGTATATAAATATTGTTAAAATATTGCGCTAAAAACAATGACTATGGTTTGTAAACAAAAATTTTAGGTAGATTAACGTTGAACATTATTGTAGACATCTGGAGAAAGACCAAAGCAAATAAATTTTTCGAACGGCTGAATAAAATACATCTCGAAAATACATAAAGGAAACAGTGTAAAGATGTAATTTGCAAACAAATATAAATTCTGTAATTTTTTACAAAAAAATTATACGTATTCTTGTTAGAGGCGCAACATTATCAGACATAAAAATAAACCGTTTCATCACATTTAGTTCACAACGTTAACACACACACACTCACTTTATTCACACACTTATACACACAAACATAAACACACAAACATATGGTACCATTAAAAAAATCACATTTCATTGAAATAACCTCGGCCCTTTTTACTTTGTTTCCATTTTACAAATTAATATGTGCTCGAACTATTACGTCAAGTTACAAATTAATATGTGCTCGAACTATTACGTCAAGTCACACTATTTTATAGCGAGAAACGCCGTCTCGTTAATCTAGACACCAAAATGTTTATTATTTAATTTTCAATCATTTATTTTATTTTCGGGAGTTACCCCGCATAGCGAGCACCCACGCACACACACGGCTTCGGACGCGCTTAGGCGCAATATATATATGGATTCTTTTTGTTACTTCAAGTACATAATGGATTTATAGTAAAAAACTTGGTTTTTTACAGGTTTTTTAATTATGCCATTCTTTTTTATGCGACGAAATCGCATACGAGAAAGATGCATACAAAAAGTTGACTTAATACCTAGACATCGAGTTCGTCGGAGACACGGACAATTTTATGAAAATAAGGATGAGCCAGATTCGATGCATAGGAAAAATGTAAAATAAAAATTGAATTCTTTTACCACCTTTATGACACTGCAATTAAGAATTTAGAAGAAATATTTTTTTGCAACATCACAACTTTTTTCTTTTTAATATCATAAACATGAAGTAAAGGATGTTAATTCCTGTAATTGCAAGGATTCGAAAATCCTTTGAAGAGATGGAAAATTATCGGATATAAACAGCCGAGAACTTCATTATTAAAAACTTCATTTGTGAGTTACCGATCAGAAAATGATTTAATACCTTGGGAATCATAGCTCTAAGAATTTTACTTACTCTCACAAGAAGTGTTGTATCTGGGAAAATTATTTTTTCTAAACTAAAGATAATCAAGAACTATTTAGAGAACAACAACATCTCAACAAAATTGTGGAACATCGCTATATTATTAATTGAGAATGAACTCAATAAAAGCTTAGGTGTTTCTAAAATTATTAGAGATATCCATTAAATAAAAGTTCTTGTTAAAAATTATTTTTAAATTTAACTAATGCAATTTTTTTCAATGAGTGATTTTAATTTTTTTTTAAAGTATTTGTATTAATTACCGAGTTACAGTGTTAGTTTTCGGACGTTCGCTAAAAATAATATTAAAAGCTATATATTTTTACAAAAGCAAACTATTACTTATATTGTAATTACATAGGGGTGCAATTTTATACTTTTGGAGCGGTTCCACGGCATAATGAGGCCTTGCTGAAGAGATTTAAATTATGCCTTTTAAGTGTGCTTACATAAGCTTTAACAATACACATAATACAATCTATTCATGACGTGCCAACAAATTATTCCCAACGTCATATGACTCTTGTGTCTAGCTACGGTAGTTGTAGAACTTGTTGCTATAACAAATATCAAACATGCGACAAACGTAACACAATTCAATAACGCTGGGACACAGACGAGACTTACTTTTATCCCCCTTCGATACTCATCAAAACATCCATACCGCTAAAACTAAAATGATTATAAATTTTAAATTTTATAAAATGCATAATATAAAAATATATTTTATCGGGTTCACAAAATGTGTATCTAAGTGCTTATTTTAGACATACAAATGTTAAAACTTAAAATAAATATTTTACAATATTATGATAAAACAAAATTAATTTCCTATTAGAATATCTAAAACACAATGAGCTTCTTTTAAAAAGAGTGACGCAATTTTATTTAAACAAAAACAAACATGGATTATAAGTTACAAGAAATAATGTTTAACATATAAACATAAAAACTCAAGCATGTGGATTGCTAGTTAAAAGATATTAACTTGTTGCATATCAAATATCATAAAATAAACACATACAATCTATTTTTTTTACAATAGATGTATGTTATAACATAAACATATTTCTATAACACTCTTACCTTCTCAACACCACTTCTCTGTACGAAGTTCTTCTACAAACTGTGTAGTTATCTCATGAATTAAAATCAATACAGTTTTTTAAAGTCATGGTTTTACTTAGCACATAAAAATAATTAACCAATGAAATTCAGATTTAAAATTAAACATATTTTCCTGACGTAGCTAATGTGGGGTTTGTTGGCTAGATTTGATGACACCAACGTACACGTTTACAGATCATACACTGAAATGTCTAGGAATTTAATAACTGGATAATCCAACAAATTAACTTGTTAAATGTTGTAGCCTATCAAATCTCTGCTTTATTTACAGTTTCTTGTTTTATATTAAAAATGAGAAGATTCAATATCATTATAAATTTTACTTAAAGGAACTAGGTCCTCACTCAATGCCTTCCATTCATTAATTTCTCGAAAGTATTCAGATCGTTTTTCTCAACCTGAATCAATACACTGTATCTTTGTCTTCTCTTCGCTATTAGCCCTTTGGGTTCTTTCCTAGTGCTTGTATAGCTTTATTATTTATTTTACCTTAGGATCTTTCCTATTCACCTTGATTAATTTCTAGAAATTGCTCCTCAATATTTTCTTACAAATTTATTTTAATTTGTATATCCGAGCGATTAGAAAGTAGGTCAGAAAAACGTTATTTCTGATTATGATTTAACGCTGTTTGAAGAAATGTGACTTCTATAGTTAAATACATCTATGTTTATATAAATTGTGCGAAGAAAGCTTTCATTTATATTTATATCAAACGTAATAAAGTCTTGTGATAAACATAGAGGCAATCCATAAATGACGTCAAGCGATTTTGACCGATTTTTCACCTCCCCCCCCTCGTCAGACGTCATCACAAAAACTTACTGCCCTTCTTCAATATGACGTCAAAAAGCTTTGCCACCCCCCTCCAATAAAAACAGTATTTCCTATTTGAAAATGAGCATGTTAAAAATCCCATTTTTGACATTTAATTTATGATTTAATGTAAGGCTGCACTCTAATATTGTAGCACGCGTAAAGCCATGTAACTCATCATAACATTAATTGTAAGCAAAATTTTATTTAAAGTTGCGAGTTTTGATGTGACGTCACATTTCTTAAACACCCCCCCCCTCGTTACACTTCGTCACAAATGTGTGACCTCCTTCCCCTCTAAGTGCTTGACGTCATTTCTGGACGCCCAGAGGACAAGATAAAACATAACGACAAACAATTAACAATATGTAAGTTTAACAGTATATATACAGTATATATTTACAAACCCTTGTAATACAAAGCCAGATAACAAAATCAACAAACGTTGAAACCCGATTAAATGATGGTAAAAATGTTCTAAAAACGTTTAACGTGCAAGGACAATCAGAAATCGTACAAAAATAATGTGTGTTGTTTGTTGTCACTTTTACAGACATAAAATCATGCGATGTTTGGTGTTTTTTTTCAATTATACAGAAACAACACAAGTTATGTTTGTTGGTTGTTGTCAATGTTAAAGACACCACAAGCCATTATTAAATTAAAATCTAATAGTAAAGTCAATTATAACATTTCAAATAATTCATTTCAATATATATTTTTTGTGAATGTGTGTGAAGAAAATGGTTGCATTGTCAGGATGCGACCATTTTTGTCATCCAAACGTAATTAATAGTTATCTTTTAGAAACTTGTTTGTGTCTACAGATAATATATTTCATTTTTTTTTAAAATGGAGACTTAATATCCTGTTATAAATATTATAATGTCTGTGCCATAATGGCGAAGAACTTGTTATGCATATTTATACAAACATAATTACATATTTATATATTTGTGAACACACACAAACATACACACACAGAAAGAGAGAGAGAGAGAGATAATTCTTATTGGTTATCTATATTAAATTCGTCTTTATTTTGCTTTAAACTGAACAACTTGTTGAAAATGTATTTTGCCTACAACCTTACTGGTCTCACACACAATAGTAAACAGTTGTCTATACGCCGTATTTGACATAACATATTACATAATAACAGATCGTTTTTGTCGCTGACGATCATAGAGAGGTTTTATTTTTCATGACACAAAGAAACTATTCAATGTTAATCAATTTTTTTCTATTGATATTATATCTCAAGTGTGCTAATATTAGTAAAAACAATAGAACTTTGTCACATTAGAGACACTCAATTGGACTTATTGATTTGTGAAAGACGCGCAAAGGACTGATTCAAGCATATACTTTACTTACCATAATACTACACACTCACATATCTTATCATATCCTTTACTGACTATTAGGGATGGCAGGATATGGTTTTTTACCATATTTGCCGGATCCGGATAGTTTCATCCATGTTTTCATTGCTAGACGAACCGATAAAGTTATTTATTATATAGAATAGGAATGCCACACATCTTTTTAAACATACAAAATACACAAACAAATAGTGTAATGAAAACAATAAATATAAGCTTTCTTATTTAACTAATACAAAAGTAATGTTTTCGGCTAATGCCTTCATCAGTATAATTAACATACAGTACTTACATAAGTATTAAATGAATATTATTAAATTATTAAGACACACTGTGTCAATACAAATAATTAGGGGTCGTCCATAAATTACATCACAAGATTTGACCGATTTTTCACCCCCTTCCCCAATCTCTACACACGTCGTCACAAAAAGTTAGTCCCCTACCCTCCTATATGACGTCACAAAGTCCCCCCCCTTCCCCCATAAAACAAGTTTTCTATTTGAAAATGAGCATGTTTCAAATCACTTTCTGTCATGCAAGTATGTATGTAGTGTTAGGCTACACCAGGGGTCAGGAAACTATGGCTCGCGAGCCATATATGGCTCTTTTGATGGCTGCATCTTGCTCGCAGAATAATGTTCATTATAATGAAAAAAAATTTCTTCAAACTCCTTTGATCTCAATAATTATTGGGAAAAAATCGTTTGAAAAAAAATCGTTATAAGTTAATAACCTTATTAATTATTTTCTATTTTTAAATCCTTTATATTAACTCGTGGTGTCTGCGGCGGACCTTGCTTGCTTGCTTGTCGCCAAAACTTTTGATCGATTTTTAACCCACTTGCTCGCAAGATAGCGAGCTGAAATTTTGCAGGCAGTTTCGTACCGATGATAAAAACAATGTATCAAAATTTCAGATCGATCGCATGTACCGTAATTAAATTATTGATTTTTTAGATTATTTTATTTATTCCTATGTATCATGCTATTTTTTGAGATAGAGCGTCGCGGTGCGTATTATATTGAACAACCTTTCTGTCGCGCAATAAGGTGCGTATTTTATTGACAGCTCTTTTTATAAACATATTCCTGATCGGTGCGCATTATATTAAACACGTTTTACGACAAAACTGCAATTTTGTATTTCTGGATGGTCTGGCGCTGCGTATTATAATGAACATTCTTTTAATTACTTCTCGTACATAAAGGATTTATAGTCAAAAACTTGGTTTTTTAAAATCCTTTATATTAACTCGTGGTGTCTGCGGCGGACCTTGCTTGCTTGCTTGCTTGTCGCCAAAACTTTTGATCGATTTTTAACCCACTTGCTTGCAAGATAGCGAGCTGAAATTTTGCAGGCAGTTTCGTACCGATGATAAAAACAATGTATCAAAATTTCAGATCGATCGCATGTACCGTAATTAAATTATTGATTTTTTAGGTTATTTTATTTATTCCTATGTATCATGCTATTTTTTGAGATAGAGCGTCGCGGTGCGTATTATATTGAACAACCTTTCTGTCGCGCAACAAGGTGCTTATTTTATTGACAGCTCTTTTTATAAACATATTTCTGATCGGTGCGCATTATATTAAACATGTTTTACGACTCAACTGCAATTTTGTATTTCTGGATGGTCTGGCGCTGCGTATTATAATGAACATTCTTTTAGTTACTTCTCGTACATAAAGGATTTATAGTAAAAAAATTGGTTTTTTACGGGTTTTTCTTATTACGGGTTTTTCTTATTAAATCCTTTATATTAACACGTGGTGTCTGCTTGCTTGATTGCTTGCTTGTCGCCAAAACTTTGGATCGATTTTTAATCCACTTGCTCGTAAGCTAGCGAGCTGAAATTTTGCAGGCAGTTTTGTACTGATAATAAAAACAATGTATCAAAATTTCAGATCGATCGCATGTACCGTAATTAAATGATTGATTTTTTAGATTATTTTATTTATTCCTATGTATCATGTTATTTTTTGAGATAGGTTGTCGCGGTGCGTATTATAATAAACAACCTTTCTGTCGCGCAATAAGGTGCGTATTTAATTGACAACACTTTTTATAAACATATTCCTGATCGGTGCGCATTATATTAAAAATGATTTACGACACAACTACAATTTTGTATTATGGGATGGTCTTGCGCTGCGCATTATAATGAACATTCTTTTAGTTATGTCTCGTACATAAAGGATTTATAGTAAAAAACTTTTTTTACGGTTTTTTTTTATTATGGCTTACGTGATGTAAAACGTTCTTGAAAGTTTCGAAGTGGGAAAAGTTTTGGAGGTCGCATGTTGGTTGACCAAACAATTCTATCCTCATAGTAATGAGGAGAGCCATACGTGATAGAATACATGAAATAATCAAGGTCAGGGGTTAGTAACCTTAGGAGTTAGATTTCTATTTAAGGGAGAGAGATTTGGGAATTCGGGATCAAAGTGATCGCAGTGATGTCTGTGGAAAAATGGCAAAAATACATTGTTCAAGTGGGGTTGGTGTATATTGCTTTCGAAAATAGCGGACGATGTGTGCATGTGTAAAAGGGTCCGCACATCAGATTGTCGTCGGATCAAAAAGTAAACGTTCGTTTTAATCGCGTTCTAAGTGAACTAATTTTAGAAACCTTTTTGTCAAGATGGCTAAAAGAAAGAAAGACATGAGTATCGTACTTTTCAGCAGGAATGGACATAGGAATTTGCCTTTATGGAGAGAACGGGTTCTGCAGTGTTTTTAATATGCAGTGTTAAAATTACGTCTATGAAACGGTCACATGTAAAGCGACACTTCGAGACACGACATTCTACATTTGCATTGAAATATCCAGCGGGAGACAGCATGAAGAAAGCATGTCAAGAATTGCTATCAAGAGTGCAAGCTGGTCAGCAGCAAATCCGTGTTTTTACCCAACAAGGTGACTGGAATTCGGCTAGCTTTGCTGGCGCTTTAGCTATTGTAAGAAACGGAAAGCAATTCACAGATGGGGAGTATGCCAAAGCATTCATGTTTGATGTTGCCAATGAACTTTTTGATGACATTTCCATTAAGGAGAAAATAATTAAACGGATAAACGAAATGCCTCTGTCCGGAAGAACTGTTCACGATCGTAGCATCATGATGCCAAATCAAATTGAGGAAATTCAAGTGAAGGACATAAATGCAGCACCGTTTTTCTCTCTCGCTTTGTATGAGTCAACAGTCGTTAGTAATTTATCCCAGTTCAGCGTGGTTGCAAGGTATGTTGTCGGTGAAACATTACATGATGAAAGTCTTGCTGTTTTGTCTATGAAAGGCACAACAAGAGGGCAGAATTTATACGAGTCCTTCACTGAGTTCGCTAAAGAAAACAATCTACCGATGGATAAACTTGTTTGGGTGTGCACTGATGGTGCTCAGTGCATGGTGGGGAAAAACAGAGGATTTGTCGCTCTTCTTTGTGAGCATGAATTTATTGCTTCCTACATCAGGAGGAGCTTTGTGCTCAGATGTGTGGCGAGCAGCTTGGTGAGTCGATGTCGCTGGTGGTTTGGGTAGTCAATTTTATTGTCTCCCGGGAATTAAATGTACTCCGGTTTAAAACACTGCTTGATGAGGTTGGGAATAATTATCATGGTCAGCTTCTGTACATCAAGGTGATTTGGTTGTCAAGGGGGAAAGTGCTCATCCGATTTGCGGCTTGTCTGAGCGAAATCAGGACTTTTCTTGAACTGAAGAATGTCGAGCATCCCGAGTTAGCTGACACTGAATGGCCCCTAAAGTTTTATTATCTCGTAGACATGATACAGTCGCTATTTTGAAGTCGCTATTATGACGGTCGCTGTTTTGACAGTCGCTATTTTGAACCCGTGCCAGTGGGAACGTATTCACTAAAATTCCAAAAGAAATCAAGTAATATTTTTCTCCCGTATGTTATAGGGCATAGGGCATAGGTAAAAAAATGAGTGTTCACTAGGATGTGACTGCCAGTACGCAAGTGTTGCAATGACCTAAGGTTACAGAAACTTTTTTAAAAATGAAATACGGTGTATGTTAATTTATGTTTCCTGTATGGGTAGGTGCGATAAATGCACATACATTGAAGGATCTGCCGGAGCACTGATAAGGTTGAACTTATTCAAATAATGTGTTCGCAATTTAAGTACTGTTACACACATACACACACACATACACACACACACACACATATATATATATATATATATATACATATAAGACGCATTTGTTGTCTGTCGTCTGTCTGTTCCCTTATAACTCAAGATCCAGAGAACCAAATAACGTGAAATTTAATACACGTACACAAAATTATACCGGAAAGGTTATTAAACAGGTTTCATTCCATATATATAAGATACTGGGGGCCCAAAATGTAGTTTTTCCTTATATGAGCTATATAAAATAAAAATTATTGAAAATTAAGACGTAAAATAATGACGCAAAATAATAAACATTTTGGTATCGAGATTAACAAGAAGGCGATTATCGCCATAAAATAATTGTTTTGTTGTTGTTGCTGTTTTTGTTGTAGTTGTTGTTTTGTTGTTGTTGCTTTGTTGTAGTTGCTGTTGTTGTTTTTGTTGTTGTTGCGGTTGTTGTTGCTGTTGCTGTTGCTGTTGTTGCTTTTGTGTTGTTTTTGCTGTTGTTGTTGTCCACATCCGTTGCCCTGCGACGACAATGTCCTTCATGTTGTTGTTGCTGTTGTTGTTGCTGTTGTTGTTGCTGTTGTTGTTGTAGTTGTTGTTGTTGCTGTTGTTGTTGCTGTTGTTGTTGTTGTTGTTGTTGCTTTGATGTTGTTGCTGTTGTTGTAGTTGTTGTTTTGTTGTTTTTTTGTTGTTTTTTTGTTGTTTTGTTTTTGTTGGTTTGTTGTTTTTGTTGTTTTTGTTGTTTTGTTTTTGTTGCTGTTGTTGTTGCCGTTTCTGTTTTTGTTTTTGTTGTTGTTGCTGTTGTTTTTAAACCCAGGAAAAGCCGGTACTTGCCCCTAGTATACATATAAGACGCATTTGTTGTCTGTCGTCTGTCTGTCTGGATGTTCCCTATTAACTCAAGATCCAGACAACTAAATAACGTGAAATTTGGTACACATGCACAAAATTATACCGGAAAGGTTATTAAACAGGTTTCGTTCCATATATATAAGATACTGGGGGCCGGGGGCCCAAAATTTAGTTTTTCCTTATATGAGCTCTATAATAAATAAAAATTTAAAAATATCATATTTCCCGTGTAGGTAGAAGCATACAACTTTCGGTAGTTGTTAAGTATCATTTGGCGATGGTAACAGGTAAAACAACTATATAAATTATCACTTACTTGGGGCCAGGGGCCCTATTGTATTTTTTTATATTTAAAACTTACTCAACACTAATTCTTCAATTTCCCGTGAAGGTAGAAACATGAAACTATGGGAATAGGCGGAAACACGAACTTTGGAAAGTTGTTGAGTACCCTCGCACGATGGTAGCAGTCGAAAAAAAATTATCACTAACTTGGGGGCCGGGGCCCAAATGTTGTTCATATAAGACGCATTTGTTGTGTGTTAGTCTGTTCTCTAATAACTCAAGAAAATTTTGTACACATACACAAAATGACATGAGAAAGGTTGTTAAAAAGGTTACGTTCCATATATATAAGATGCTTGGGGCCAGGGGCCCAATATGTACTTTTTTCTTTATATGAGCTCTATAAAAAATAAAAATATAAAAATTATCCTACTTTCCGTGTAGGTAGAAGCATAAAACTTTCGGTGGTTGTTAAGTAATCATTTGGCGATGGTAACAGGTAAAAAAATTATATAAATTATCACTTACGGGGGGGTCGGGAGCCCTATGTAGTTTTCTTTTTAAAATTTAAAACTGATCAACACTAATTTCTTCAACTTGCCGTGAAGATAGAAGCATGAAACTTTGGGAACTTGCTGAATACACTCTTATGACGATAATTGGCGAAAATAATTTTAAAAATTTGACTCATGGGTGGCCGGGGGCCTAAAACCATTTTTTCCTTATATGGGTTATATAAAACTAAATCAACACTAATTCCTCATCTTTCTTTGTAGGTACAAACATAAACTTTGGAAAGTTGTTGAGTACCCTCCCGCGATGTTAGCAGTCGAAAAAAAATATCACTAACTAGGGGGCCGGGGGCCCAAATGTTATACATATAAGACGCATTTGTTGTGTGTTTGTCTGTTCCCTAATAACTCAAGATCCATACAACCAAATAACGTGAAATTTGGTACACATCCACAAAATTACATGGGAAAATGTTTTAAATAGGATTCGTTCCATATATATAAGATACTGGGGGCCGTGTAGGTAGAAGCATGAAACTTTTGGTGGTTGTTAAGTATCATTTGGTGATGGTAACAGGTAAAAGAAATTATATATATTATCACTCAGTCTTTTGGGATTGCTGGTATAGACTTGCAGATACCATGCTTTTCTCATGGACAGTTGTATGTGCTCCAGAGTTGGCAAAGAAGAAAATCATTTTGTACACACTCCAAATGGAACTGCCAAAAATGTTGTCTATCACATTGCTTTAAGTTAAATTTTAAATTGCATGCAAATAATCTGTACTGTACGCTTCTACAGAAAACCATATTTTAAACCCAGGAAAGCCGAGTCCTTGCCCCTAGTATATATATATATATATATATATATATCATCCTCTACTACTACTTTAGAACCCGTCCATCCTTAAGGGACGATGTCGTTGTCTTCTTCTCGTCTGTCTCTCCCCCACTCCCCTTTTTATTTTTCTATTCGAAAGGCTTTCATAGCTTTTAGCTGTGAATGTGGCTTATTCGGCTTGTGTACACACAAACACATACTTTATTACAAAAGCGATGTAGTTTTAAATTATCATTGTTTTTCAAATATCAGAATTTTTAAATTTAATTTTTAAAAATTATAAATTCCAATTTAGCAGGTAAAATAAATTCTTAGCAGATAGAAATATGTTCAATAAAAATTGCCCCTTTTTGCCACTTATCAGAGTTTCGTCTTTTGTGTGGGTTGTAATCCGTAAGAGATTTTCCATAACATACACATGTACATATCTAAATATAGTTAAAGTTTTATTTCCTGTGTGGAGTATTTTGATGGAACTTACATGAGACTCTTAAGACATTGTAAAATGTTACAAGTGACGTGTGTAATGCTGGTATATGACCAGTGCTTGTAAGTGTAAATGTATATTTTATCATTTAAGGAATCAATTTCATAATGTTTAACTGCTGTTTGTTCGAAATCCTTTAGTCTCGCAAGACCATGATGCATCACCGTTGGGTTGGGTTACATTTCCTCGTGTGGCTGAGCAGTCCTACGCTAGAGTGAGAGTTTTTTCCACAGCTTTTGCACACGAGTTCTGTGCTTCCAAATGTTTTGGCCTTTCTCATAGCTCTTCTGTCTGTAGTCGCCTCCATCCTTCACTACTATGACGCCCTCTTTGACAAACGAGCACTACGTGAGCAACCTTTCTTCCTCTTTTCCTACGCCAATTCTCCATATAGAAGGTCCTTGGCGATGCGACCCGGGCTCATTCTTTTTACATGTCCTAGCCGTCTTAGGGGTCTTTCACTAAATATTGAGAATATGCTTTTGATATTGGCACGCATCAGGACCTCACTATTTATCACTTTGTCATGCCATTCAATGTCTAGGAAGTGGAGGCTATTAAGCTTGCGCTCGTGTGATGTGTAAGTGGCCATGTTTGCTACATACTGCTATAAGTTTGAGCTCGTAGCTACTTTCCTGTGAGAATTTTGTATCTTTAGCTAAACTTCTACTTGAAGAGTCAAACCATGCTAAGAAAATTCTGTGTGTTGTCTTTTTTGTCTAGTTTAACTTTATAGTAGCACTACATTAATGATAATTGTACTTCTCAAGTCTTTTAATGTGTCATATCTGTTAGTAAAATAAATTATTATCATTTTATCGAAACTTTAACAAAGCCACAAAGACAAATGTCCCGTTTGAAAGATTTATATTTAGTGTAAAGACTTTCATGGTAACTTCAACTTAAAGAGTGAGGATATGCAGCAGCTGACATGAGACTTGCGTTGTGTTCTCTCCTGTATGATATATCTTGAGACTTTATATCAAGCAAATAAAAAATTGTATTCTTTATCGTAGTTTTGATTTTAATAAAAGAGCATTTTAAAATAATGTGTTATCATAACATCCTTAATTTAATTGTGCTTGAGTTGATGTTTTATATATTTATATAATTATAGTTATAATATTGCAAAATAAGTTTATTTAATACATCTAGTTGAAAAAAAGAAAGTTGTCGTCAATTAAAGTTGTTGTTGTTGTTCGTCCGTCGTGATCGACGATGACCACTCTCATCATATTTGCTGGGCCGCCACATGTGTTCTCTGGTGGCTTATTAACCCTATTTTTGCACGAAAGATGCGTCCGCATGTCGGACAAGAGATAGAAGCGGTCCCTTCTGGGGGGTTTTGGTTACGTTCCTTTCTGGCTTGGCGTTTTAACTTGGCAGCCTGTTGTCTATTAGCTTCACAGACAGCTGCGCCATTCCATATCGTAGAGTGCCAGTGGGCTCGGTTACTGGCTGCTGCTTCCCAGGAGTCATGTCCGATGTCGAAGGCCTTCAGAGCAGTTTTAAGTGCGTCCTTGTAGCGCTTTCGTGGACCTCCGCGTGCTCTATGCCCTTCGGTAAGTTCACCATAGAAGAGCCACTTGGGTAGGCGATAGTCGGGCATGCGCACTAGATGCCCTGCTCAGCGTAGTTGGCTTTGCATGAGGATAGTGTGGATGCTGGAGAGTCCTGACCTGGCTAATATTTCGGTGTCTGGAACTTTTTCCTGCCATATTATATTGAGAATTTTTCTAAGGCTTCTGGTGTGGAAGTGGTTCAGCAACCTCGCATGTCGTTAGTATACAATCCAAGTTTCACATGCGTATAATAAGGTGGGGAGAACTACAGCTCTGTATACTTTTAGTTTTGTTTGGGTGCTGATTCCCCTTCTGTTCCAGACACTGTCATGCAATCTACCGAATGCTGCGCTGGCCTTTGAGATTCTCAGTTCACCTCGTCATCAATATTGGCCTTCTGGGACAGTGTGCTGCCAAGGTAAGTAAAGCGGCTCACTGTGTTGATTTTGTCAATTAAAGTACTCACTTATTCTCTGTATATGCTTTAAATCAAACTGAAATGTTTCATTTATAATCTACTGTCCAAATGGTGTACATCCAGCTTGGCCTCAGCTCACAGCGCTTCTCCCTCTCTCTCTATCGCGCGCTCTCTCTCTGTCTCTCCTCTTTCTCTCTATAGCTATCCTTTTGTCAACAACGATACTTTTGCAAACTGTAGTTCAAAAATGAATTGACATTAATGTACTTCCAACACCACACAAATGTTGACACATTAACAAACATGGCCGTTTATTTAAATACATCTATTAATAAACATAAAAAATAACAAAAGCACAAACAATAAACACAATTTAAGCAATTCATTACTACATTTTTATTGTATCTAATAAAAATATACAAACATGTTTATTGTAGTATACAGCAAAAGAAATTGTTTGAAATACAAACCTTTTTATACGTTTGTAGTATTAATAAAAATATGAATTCAAATTCAACAATATCAAAGTTAAAACGAAAAAAAGTATGTCCGTTCATTTGTAACGCTATGTAATAAGGCAATACATGATTGTAGTACGCGTACCGCTAAAACCAAAAAAGGCTTGAAAAACAATTACTGCACAAAAAATAAGTATTTTCGAACGATCGCATAAAATTTACTTTATAATTCGAGAATATACACAAAAAATGTTGTTATTAAGGAATTGTTGAATTAAAATAGTTGGAAGTTCTGTTTAACATAATTTTTTAATCTGATGTGTAATTTTTCAATATTAAATGATTTCAGCTGAAATATATTTATTTTGAAAACTGCCGTCATTTTTGACGGGTAATACACTAGTTTTAGTAATATTATGTTACATTTTAGAAGATTTTAGAGGGGATTGCTAGGGGTGGGTGTGCCGATGTGGAAGATGAGGGTGTACATGAGTCGTTGAATATTATGTTAATTTGACGCAGCAGAGGTTGTTTTCTATTACAATAATCAAAAAGTGATATAAATTTATATAGTCAGATGTTTAACAATAACATTCTTAATTTAAAAAGAACAAAAGTAACATGTTACTAATACATAATATAATTTTGGCGGTAGGGGTGCCGAATTTTAAGGTGGGAGATCGCTTGGGGCATTAAAGATGCTGATATCAATTTCAACAATCAAAACTTATTAGAAGATTAAGAAAGTCGCTGTTTAAAACAAAAAAAATAATTGCGAATATTTTAAATGTATATAATGAGAATATGGCAAAGTTTAAGGTGGTGTGCATTACTGGTACGGGCCCAGATGGGGCGTGATAGAGGGCGTCTTACAAATATCAACAGTTGATACCATTTCGTACACACAAAAAAGTAAACAAATGTATAATTTTAAATTAACATGTTATAAATACATAAGATGAGATAAATGTGGTTAAGGGTGCAAAACCTGAACTTAAGATGCCGACATTGTTGTTGAGTAGGTACATAAGACGTGATGAATATAGTTCTTTATTACAATAATTGTTATCAGATACCAGTTTGTATTATGTAAATATGTATACAATACATGAGTTGGGAATGTACAAGGTAGGGTGCTGAAACTGGTGGTCACGTGGGGCGTGGTGTAGGCCTACATGGGACGTGGTAGAGGGAGTTGTCTATTACAATAAACAACAGTAGATACAAGTTTGTATAAAGTATATAAAATATTATAACATTGTTTATATATCGATACCACTACCAGTCCCGACCAGCGCCACTAAAATTTCTTCCCTCAGAGTTGACCCCACTGTGGAGATGTCGGCCATACCACCAGCCACCATCATACCCCAGTGGGTGTACATGAGCCCCACTACTGCCTGGACATGTACATGTTGTGTAAGTGTACTTGGACTTGTCATGATTATCACTCACCTTGTAGTTGTCTATCCAGTGTCCTACTGAGATCTGTTTAGAACATCCATGTGGATGTGATACTATCCATGTCAACTTGTCTCCAGATCCCTCGTATTCGTTGTTTACTTTCGCACTTAGATCATCCCAGTGTCTCCACATCTTGTACAGTTTGTCCAGCAAATCCTGGTCACATGTCACACATGACAACATACACCAATCATGCTCAATGCTTTCCTCATCCATTCTCCAGCCATCAAGAGTGACCAGTGGACTATCTTCTCTATCATAGAACAATCTACACGTGATGTGTCTCGCCTCAAGGTCATCAAACACCACGTGTGTGGCGGTGAACATCCATACCACCCCCCACACTTTACTTGGGGTTTTCGATTGTTCACACTTGTGACAATGACACGCGTTCTTCATGTATTTAACACGACTCACAGTCCCAGTCCCTACTCTAATGTCTTTACTTCCTCTCTTGTCATAAAATGGATATGGTTCTTCCGTATTTGACCAAAACTCTGGTCTTTCTGTACTGGTCTTTATAACAGCTACCCTGACAGTGAGGTCAGCTGTAGCTTTGATGAATTCAAATAGATCGTTGTCGTGGTAACCTTTAGGCAGGTGATTGATGTTAAAATCTTTGACAGGTACAAACTGTGTGTGACCTGGATTCTTCTTACAGCCAACAAGATGCTTGTGTAGATCTGCTTCGCCTCCTTCCGACACCTGGGTTTCATGTGTACCTGACAATGTCATCAAAGAAATTATATTTTAGTCCATGTTTTACACCTGTCTCTCTTTTATAATCTCTATTGAACTAGATTTCATTAATTCTACACTTTCATTTCAATAGATTCAAATATATTTCTGATAGAAATTGTGCGAGAATAATATATGTAAGAAAAATAATGTTTAAAGACTAAAATCGTAACATTGAAACTGAAATGGCAGTGGCTAGGGCATATAAAGTTGTATACATCAATATAAAAGAGTTTAATTGAACTGTGGTATATTGTTAAATGCAATAATCTTCTACATAGAAGAGACAACTGTAATAGTTACGATTTGAACATCAGGAAAAATGTTCATAAAGAATTACCATAGAAAAGACTTGATTTTTCTTGTTTGTCACACGTGCGATCGTTGACATCTGGTTGCACGTCATGTATGTCAAATTCACCTGGGATGTTCCCTTGACAAAATTCTGAATAGGAGTTATCAAAAAATATTAATTAAATTAATACATCTCCTCTTTGATTTCTAAATATCTCTCTCCAGTTTCTCTCTCTTTCTCAACCTATTTCGCTCGCTCTCTCTCTGTCCCTTTCTCTCTCTCACTTTCTATGACAAAAATAAAAATATATACATACTTAACAAAAACTTTTTTAAAAAAAGGATTTGTAGGAAGATTTTACCATTGTTTTGAAATATATTCCGGTTTCCTTTTACCATGCCTGATTTAGTGTTAGAGTTCTGAACAAAAAAATATAAGGAATTAGACAAAATAAACAACAACAACAAAACAACATGTATAAACGAGTAACAAAGCCCGTCCAAGGACGTTCCGCTACCGTTCAGTGGCATGTAGAAACTCCCATCCAACAGCCGCCTCTACCGGCATACATGTGCATCATGTCAAAACTGCTATTCATTATATTTATAGTTAAAATAAATAACTCATAAAAACAGAGCTTTTGACGATAAATCCCAACGCGCATAACTCAAAATAAAGTATTGGAAGAAATACTGCACCAAAAATAACTTGTTTTGAACGTCCACGTAAACATGTTCAATATGATTGGCTGTAGGAGTCATATGTGTTTGAGGGACCAATCGCTATCGATGACTGCACGGAACATAGCCTTTTATTATATATGATAAACCGTAAAAACAAAGTTTTTGACTACAAATCCCAAAGCGCATCGCTCAAAATAAACTCTTGGGAAAAAAACTGCACCAAAAATAACTCGTTTTGAACGTCGTTCAATATGTAATTGAGATTTAATTTTTCTCCGCTATTGATTCGCTGTAGGAGTCTGTAGGATATTAAGGGACCAATCGCTATCGATGACCGGACAGAACATTGCCTTTTATTATATAGGAGGAGGAGGATATTATAGGTTTATTGAAAAAATATTAAATTGTAGTTAATATATAGTAGTTCCTATGTGTCCTAATTATTGACAGTTTGAGTACATATGCACACGTCGATGTCTTTCAATTACGCTACTTTTAGCTGACTAAATCAGTAGTAGAAACATTTCATGTTAAGTCAAATGTCAAATATCTATAATTTTATACAATTCTGAAGAAAAAAAGCAGACTCCACTAATTGTTTTTTATCTATTCAATTGGTTAAATTTAAAATTTAACAGAACGTTGAATATGATGAAAAGATTTTCAAGGTAATGTCAACATGTGAATATCTTTCTTGGTATCATCATAAGGCACGTCTGTCGTCTGCAATACTTATTATTTAATTTTAAACTTAAGATTGCAATACATAAATACTAAATGTGTGAATGCTTAAATTTAAACAATGTACACAACTTAACGCATTTTAATGGAAGCAATGCAAACATATTTTAATTGATTATCTTATCTGTTACAGAGGCTACTTCAATACAGAAGATTATTGCACCTTAATCTCATCTATGGTTTTATATTTAGTCCTGCATTCTTATTAGCGTTTTAAATGTTTATAAAGTGTTTGTTTTCCTGGTTTCTTCAGGCAACCCAGGTCACGACAGAATTCCGGATGGGAAGAACGAGAATTTGTATGTGTTTGTTCTTACATATGGAATAAGAAAGGTGTTTTTGTCCTTATGTCTATCTGAGTGTTTAATTAAGTTATCTTTGTGTTTTATTTCTAAATTGGAATTAATTGCTTTATATATAATTACTACTTTACCCTTGGTTCTTTTATCCTCTAGTGTTTCAAGGTTTAATGATTTATTTAACGCTGTTATTCTTGTCAGTTTTGAATACTCTCCAGTAATGAATCTGGCAGCTCTTATTTGAATTTTTTTTCTATTTTATCAATGTTTTCTTTTGTGGCTGAATCTCATACAGAAGATGCATATTCTAATACAGGTCTCACCAAAGTGAGGTGGCAGTTTAGTTTTATTTCTCTATTACATCTGTAAAAGTTTTATTTTTTAGACTGTAATGTTATATTTGATTTTTTAAATAACTTCATTGACATTGCATGATAGTATTTATTTATTATTACTCCTATGTATTTTGCATCTTTAGTTTGTGTTAGTTCTTTTCCATGAATGAAATATTTTGATTTTTTTTTCTCACTCTCAACAGTTGAAACTTTTCTGGGTGGGAAGACATACTCCAGTTAGTATCTGGTTTTATCAATTGATCTAAGTCTGTTTGTAAGTAGATGCTATCTTGTTCTGATTTAAATATTCTATAGATTGTAAAATCATCAACAAAAAAACCCAACATTTTGTTCCTGTTGAGATGTTGTTGGGTAAGTCATTGATATACATTAAAAAGTGTAAGTGACTTAGCACAGTTCCCTGTGGAACTCCTGAGTTAACCGTTATTGGTTCTGATTTAGACCCATTAATTATTACAGTTTGCTCTCTACCCAAAAGGAATTCTTGGATCTAATGATGTAAGGGACCTGCGATTCCAAAGTAGTTAAATTTTTGAGTATACCTGCAAATATTTATTTCTTCGTTTTCGGGTTTTTTTCATGAATAATCTTTTTTGCTGAATAGTTACAAGTTACAGTCTTATATTAGCTGCTAGCAATCATTTTATCTAAAGTTACACTTGCTGGATAGGGCCCCCGTTTAAATTGCAGCCAGGGGTCCCGTGCAGTCTTAATCCGCCCCTGCATATGATTGCCTTCTTGTGTTTTGTTTTCGAAGATAATTTATCATTTTATTAAACTTTTCACATAAAAAATTACAAATACTGTCTAAATACAAAATTAGTAAAATCGGTTGATCACACACGAAAATCATACGCTTACAGACAGAGTGCTTAACACAGAATAATACATCAGAGCGGAAGTGCCGGTGTTGCAAAATAAATCCTCCCCCATACAGAGTCTCCCCCCGGAGACTCTGTTTTAAAACAAATCCTCCGGGGGGAGAAAATGTTTTCCTCCCGATTAAAATAATTTCGCCCCTACCCTGTAAAATATTGTCTCCCCCAAAATAAATTCGCCCCCATCATACTTTCGATATAAAACAAAGAGATCATTAAAAATCAAAAGAATAAAGAATACTTACTTGTGTATTGCTGTAATATTCACACATGTTTAATGTAATACTATTTATGGTAGTGGCGTAGATATAGAGAGATAAGAGGGGGGTGCGGTCCATACCGTTTGACACCACTCAGGGGCGTGACATAATATTCACACATGTTTACTGTAATACTAGTTATTGTAGTGGCGTAGAAATAGAGAGATAAGAGGGGGGTGCGGACCATACCGTTTGACACCTCTCAGGGGCGTGACATAATATTCACACGTGTTTACTGTAATACTACTTATTGTAGTGGCGTAGAAATAGAGAGATAAGAGGGGGTTGTGGACCATACCGTTTGACACCTCTCAGGGGCGTGACATAATATTCACACATGTTTACTGTAATACTATTTATGGTAGTGGCGTAGATATAGAGAGATAAGAGGGGGGAGCGGACGATACCATTTGACACTTCTCAGGGGCGTGATATAATTTGAAAAATTACTTAATTACTTGATTTTTTCCCGCTGTACAAATTGACGCACAGGCAGTTTTGGGGTGTAAAAAGGCAGTTGTTTTGTTTCATAAAGCAAGGATTATGTCTTTATAGGCATGGGTTTGTGTTGTTACTATAAATAGTAAGTTTGTACAACGTCGGGTGTTCAGACGATGAGAAGGTTTCTTAATATCTAGAGTCAGGGGGGAAAGGGTGGGAGTGACCCAATTAAGTAACCGCACGGAGGGAACAAAAATCGGGCTACGACACTGACCTGTTTAACTTATGACCTGATTATAAAGTCTTTTTTTTTAAAAAACTCTGTGGGCTATGCATTGTTATTGTGAGACGCAGAGGCGAGGCGTCAATGGAGGTGGGGGGGGGTACTGGTGGTGCTGACTGCACTAGCTGACACTATCACAAGGGGTAAAACAAAATCTAAAATTAAGTTTGTTCCCGTTATTTGGCACTGGAAGACTCGGAGGAGGACTATGGGTTTAGTCGTGAGGGGGTGACATATTGAGCTTATATACATATATATATATACATATGTGTGTGTGTGTGTGTGTGTGTGTGTGTGTGTGTGTGTGTGTGTGTGTGTGTGTGTGTGTGTGTGTGTGTGTTAGATATTACAAATGCTTTGTACGGAATAAATGTGATTTCAGTTTCAGTTACTTTTATTTAGTCAAAAGTTTGCGTACACACACAGACATAGATTTTTAAAATTAAATTATTTTGTAAACATTCAGAAATACAGCGCAATTATTGAACCTTATTTTCATAACATCACCATGCACGAATAGATTATCTCATATCACGATTGTGAAATTATCTTTTACTGTACACGTGTATTATTTTTCTTTATGAATTTGAATTTTTAAATGCCATAACAGTTTTAAATACAACGAATATATTAAAATTTCAAAGCATTTTACACATGTTACAAAAAATTTAGACGTTGGCTCCAATAATCATGACTAACATTAAATTTTCTGCCTATAATTTATACCGCCCCTTTCTAGAGTGTCTAAACTAATTATGACATTATGGACTGGACAGCCCAATCTAGAGTTGTGTCCATAAGAGAAAAAATAATTAAGAAAATTGTATCTATCCGTTAACATATTTTACAAAGTCTTTAAATGGTACTTTGATTTTACTATTTATATTGCTAGATATTCTAAAATATTAGAAAGCTTTAGGAGATAAAAAAAAGAGTATTAACACAAGAGAATCACAACTACAGGTTATTATTTTCAGTTTTAGTAGGTATAAAATACTTCGAGGATAACAATTAAGCTACAATTGCAAATCGCATAGTGAGAAAAGATTCTTTTTTAAAAAAATGATCAATACTTTCATTACAAAAACTAGTACATGTATTGCAAAATTTATCTTTCATATATTAAAAAAAAATTAATAACCAAAATATTAAACATACATGCATACATACATAACATACATACATGCATACATGCATACATGCATACATACATACATACATACATACATACATACATACATACATACATACATACATACATACACACATACATACATACATACATACATGCATGCATACATACATACATACATGCATACATGCATGCATACATGCATATATGCATACATGCATACATGCATACATGCATACATGCATACATGCATACATGCATACATGCATACATGCATACATGCATAAATGCAGACATGCATACATGCATACATGCATGCATGCATACATGCATACATGCATACATACATACATACATACATACATACATACATACATACATACATACATACATACATACATACATGCATGCATGCATGCATGCATACATACATACATACATGCATGCATACATACATACATACATACATACATACATGCATACATGCATGCATACATGCATACATGCATACATGCATACATGCATACATGCATACATGCATACATGCATACATGCATACATGCATAAATGCAGACATGCATACATGCATACATGCATGCATGCATACATGCATACATGCATACATGCATACATGCATACATACATACATACATACATACATACATACATACATACATACATACATACATACATACATGTATACGTACATACATAAATTCATACATACACACATACACACTCATATAAATTTCTCCCTAATGCCTCCCTTTGCGTGATTATTACATTATAATAACTCATTAGACTACAGGTGACCAGACCCTTAGTAATTGAGAGCCGTTTTAAAATATTAAAAATTTTTTGAGAGTTGCATTGAAGCATTATGAGTCATAAAACCTGGCTTGGAAATCTTTCAGTAATCCTTTTAATATATCTTTCATAAATTGCACGCGAGCCGCAATGTGAACACAGAAGAGCGGCATGCGGCTCGCGAACCGCGGTTTGACCACCGTTGCTTAGAACGTGAAGGTTTCCTAAGCAGACTTCTTCATACCTCAGCTAACTATGACTCGATACTTAAATGGCCAATACGTGCCCACCTTGAAGCAATCTATCTACTAAGACATATAGCTAATCTTTACCCGCTCAACAAAAGACGCTTCATGTTTTCCTGTCGCATTTCATCAATAAACAAGCCCACCTCTGTGTTACCCCTTAAGTCTCCAGGATTCTAACATTCCGTAAGGTCATTGACCTTATGCCTAACTAATTCAGCGGCACACCTAAACGGGAATCTCAAGCTAACTAAGCGCCTCATCACAACCCATATCTCCACAACACTTTGATCTGGGTTATATTGTGAATTTAACGCAATGGGTATCACCAACCCTAGCTAAGATACTGATTGCTTAATCGTGTAACCAGTTTTTTTACTTTATTTTCTAAATTTAAAAACCTTGGCTACATTTGATTTGTTAAATTTTCTCCAGTAACTTTAGTAAACGCTACCGATAATAGACAGTAATAATGTTTTTGAATTATTTTAATGCACACATTTTGTTTGGCTTCCTTATGTCTCTTGAGACGACGGAATATTCTGTGCTCCTGTAGGATTTACGCACGTGATCTTGCAGCTTCTGCTGTGGCTGTACAAACCCACTCGCGAATGGCAGCCTTTGCTGCACTTCTGACACTGAAAGGTAGTGCTAGTGGATGGCTGAATTGCTCTGCTTTTCCTCTTTAGGCGAGTTTCATCTGCGACCTGTTGCAGGTTTCTTTCTCCTGTTTCTAGCCCAGCGGTCAATGCCTGTCTCCAACTGCACCTGTCCCCAGCGAGTTCCTCCCAGCTATTTATGTCAATGCCAATGGCTTTGAGGTCTCTCTTGCACACATCTTTGTAACGGAGGTGAGGCCTGCCTGTGGTCCTCTTTCCTTTGGCTAGCTCAGAATAGAGGATGTCCTTTGGGATTCTGCCATCCTCCAATCTGCGCACATGTCCCAACCACCTAAGCCGACGCTGGCGAAGAAGAGTTGTCATGCTTTGGATTTTTGCCCGGTGTAGCACCTCATTGTTGGTGACATGGTCCTGTCAGGTTATTCCCAGGATGCGCCGAAGACAGCGCATGTGGAAAGCGCTCAATCTCCTTTCTTGTCTGGAGTATAGGGTCCAGGATTCACTGGCATAAAGGAGAGTGCTTAGCACACATGCCCTGTAAACAGCAATTTTGGTGTTGATGGTCAGCTTTTTGTTGCTCCATACTCTTTTTGAGAGCCTGGCCATAGTTGTGGAGGCCTTGCCGATCCTTACGTCTAGGTCTGAATCAAGGGACAGGTTGTTGGTGATGTTGGAGCCAAGGTATGTAAAACGTTCCACGGCCTCAAGTTGGCAGCCATCGATGGTGATGTTGGGTGGGTCAGCGTCTTGAGCCATCACGTTGGTCTTTTTGAGGCTGATGGTTAGTCCGAAGTCCCTGGCGGCCTTGGCAAAGCGGTCCATCAGGCTTTGCAAATCAGCTTCGTTGTGAGTTGCAATGGCAGCGTCGTCTGCAAAAAGCAAGTCCCTGATGACCGTTTCACGGATCTTCGTCTTTGCCTTCAGCCTGGCCAGATTAAATAGTTTGCCATCGGAACGTGTATGAAGGTAGATCCCCTCGGTTGAGGATCCAAAGGCATGTTTCAACAGGCAGGCAAAAAAGATGCCAAAGAGTGTCGGGGCGAGGACGCAGCCCTGTTTGACTCCACTGAGGATATCAAATTGAGGGGAAGTTGAACCGTCATACTGCACCGTGCCTTTCATACCATCGTGGAATGACTGTATAATACTAAGCAGTTTTGGTGGGCAGCCAACTTTTGCCAAGACTGTAAACAGACCATCTCTGCTGACCAGGTCAAAAGCCTTTGTTAAATCGATGAAGGCCAGGTAAAGGGGCATGTGTTGCTCTCGGCACTTTTCTTGAAGTTGTCTTAAAGAAAAGATCATGTCGATTGTTGACCTTTCTGCCCGGAAACCGCACTGTGATTCAGGATATACTCTTTCAGCAAGTCTTTGCAGTTTATTTAAAACAACGCGTGCAAAGACTTTACCCACGATGCTTCAAGGGCTGTCAAAGCCGGAGCGGGTGAGGGGATAAGCTCCCTCACCCCAAGAAATGCTTCAATGGCTTGCGACTCTAATCGCCTCTGGCAGCCAAATCCAGCTCCTGGCCTTCACGTGTGGCTTGCCAAACAAGCCCAGCGAAGCCTGTTCCCAACTAACAGGAGAAGGGGTGCAAGGCGGTCCACTGGCGCCTCAAAACCAGTTGCTTCGGGCAGATGAGGCTCGTCAGCTTTAGATGGCCGCTCATCTAGGAGAAGGAAAACTCTGACTCCAAACCTCCGCTGCCTTGCGGCCATACCCACTCATGAGAAAGGCTAGGGGAGTAAACCTCGATCACAAATCAGGAGCCGGAATCCCGAAGGCAGTCTGGCGTTGCTTACAACGTCTCTCTGGCAATTGCTGCGACGTAGTTGATACCAAGATGTACTGGCTCTGCCTCTCCCTTGGACCACTCAGCTGCGTGGAGAGAGGGAGTCTGCTACACGGGCAACAGCTGACTCTCCACACCACCTGCCCAGGCCTGTGCCCTGGAGAGGACACTCCAGCTTCGCCTCACAGCGTCGACACAACACGGGAAGTAGTAGTGACCGGTTATAAGCCACCCGCTCAATTGGCGTAGAGCTGGCGCCAGGGATTGCTTCCGACGGTGGGAGAGATATCTTTGTCTCATTGGACAGCTACCGCCCGCCTCAAGCTGGGCAGCCCCCAGTCAATAAGGTGTTGTCCCGCCACAGTCTGCCTGCCCTACTGGGTGCGTAGGGCTTAGGGTGCACACATGCCTGACAAGTAGACTGTAAACTCATGCACCAACCAATACAAATATAAATAAAAAAGCGAAAAGGAAAACCCCAATCCTCAAGCTGGGGACCTGGAATGTACGGACGCTGACACCCGGGATGTCAGACGACCTTAACGATATCAGCGATGCCAGGAAAACATCTGTAATAAACAACGAACTGGCAAGACTGCATGTAGACATAGCCACCTTACAAGAGACACGGCTGTCAGGTTCTGGTTCATTAAGAGAAAAGGACTACACGTTCTTCTGGCAGGGCAAAAGCGAGGAAGAAGCCAGAGAGCATGGTGTTGGATTTGCTGTCCGAAACACCCTCTTGGGAATGGTAGCACCCTGCCAACAGGGAACTGAATGCACACATAGAAATCGGTAATTTCGTTTAGGTCCTTAACACATTATCTACCCACAAACGTAAAGAGTGAATTCTTGTTCCGAAATATCGGTGTCACGTTCTCGTATTACTTGATCATCTTTGTATTTCAGTTCATTTGTCTGATATTCTTTTAAATAACTCTGGGCAATTAACCAACTCTAAATATGTGTCTATACGGGCATACACCCACTTAGCCCGCAAATTGCTACGCCCCTGACAAAGCTTAAGATTGCTCAATTTCCAACAATCATACATAAATGAATGTAGAACAAATACAAATTATGTTTTAAGTCATAAAGTTTAATAAAACAATTATTTATAATTTCCAATAATTAAGGGGAGGGTTTATTTTAACCCAGAGACTTCATTTTAAAACAAAGTCTCCGGGGGCGACTTTGTTTTAAAATAAACTCTCCGAGGGGAGACTTTATTTTGGGGGAGACTTTATTTCGTGACACCGGCTCACTAATGAATTTCCAGGAAAAGGGAGTTTCCCTTTCTGCGTCACTCGTTATGCGAATCTTCGTTCGTTAACGGAACAACTTTTTCCATAAAAATGTTGCTCGTTATGCGAAATATCGTAATGAGGGTGCTCGTTATGAGAGGTTTGTCTAATCTTAACATGAAATGCCTTCGCGACAAGTTTGCGAACCCCCTTAAAAAAGTCTGGGTACGGCCTTGAACCTCATTAACTATCATTCTAGATTAAATTAAAAGTCATTTGAAATCAGTAATTTTCAAAGTAGACAAAACAATTGCTTTCAAAAATTGCTGCTAAAATTACGGGAGTGGAACAAAAAACATTTTTTTAAAATTCCGTCTTCAACATTGTTCTAAATATTATTAGCTATCATTTGGCGCTTATTTCAACCCGATAGATATTATAGTTGGCGAGAAATTGACAAAATACTTACATTTAAAAAAAAATATTATTTTTCAGGAAATACAGTAAACCTTTTCGGTATTTTTTTGGCCGTTGCACATCCTTGGGAACTCTGGAAGAGTTGCATGTGCAAGCTTGACAGACATTTCAAATATTTAAATGCAATTTATCCCATGGGAAATTGCGTTAAAAAATTATAATTGTCTATGAGTGTGAATAAAAATTCCTTATTATGTACCCCTTAAAGCAGGTATTAATTATTTGTTTTATGCTTTCAATATTAATTTAATGAATTGTAAAATTTATCAAACTATGTTAAACATTTATTTGTTGTTTTTAACTGTAAGCAATCATTACTTTGGTAAAATATTTAGAAATATAAAGTAATGTGATTCTCATATGGTACTTACCCCCATAGTTCTTTATGTAAGGTAAGTAACTGGATGATTGACTCACATCAGTCAGAGATAATATCCTGGTGATTTAATGTGGTATATTTTTAACATTTTAATTTTATATTCTGTTAATTTAATTTGTCGCATTATAACATGTTTTGATGATTAAATATATATGATATCGTATAGTTATCTAATGATTAAACAAAGAGAATTATAGAATGATATACATATTGTACAAAAGATAAGATGGTTGTAAGCAATGTTCCCTCTAAGGTTCGTTGATACGCGTGCAAAGTAAAAAGACTAGTGTGCAAAGTTGCACAGCATCCCATTTTTGTGCGATATTTTTTTAAAACAAAAGTTTCTGCGCTGTAGTTCTAAACTGCTGCGCGGCATCGGTCAGATGTCTGCGCAGCCACGCAGCTTAAAGGGAACATTGGTTGTAAGTTAAGCTGATATTATTTGAATTTTTCTGATTTATTTCAATAAAGCAAATGAATTCTTTTTTTCCACCACTTAGTTGGCATTTCAAGTATCAATGAACTTTCATTGTCATGTTTTTTTAATGTATCAACGTTTTTACCTGTATATTCATATAATGTACATTTTTTTTGTTTCCTGTATAATTAATTCAGTCCATCTTAGTTAATATACAAATACACCTTGTCATTTACTTATTATACAGATTCTCTTGACATTCAGCATAAACGAGATTATATATATATATATATACATTTGAACTTTAAGTATTTTTTGTAAGAACAATACAATTTTGAGTTTTAAATTTTAAAATTTCTTGAGACAGAGAAAATGCCAATAACACATTTTGACAGTATGGGGGGAAAATATCCATAAATGTCATCACGCAACAAAATGGGGATGGTGGTCACACATTTGTGACTATGTGTGACGAGAGGGTGGAGGTGTTAAAGAAACTACACTAAAATTGAAAATATAATGTTAAACTATAGAAAAACAAAGTAGAATTGTTCAATCCTTAAAGTACACATTTTAAAATAAAATAAATAATAATAAAATAATAATAAATCAATGAAACAGAATACAATCAATCGAAAATAATATGTATACAAATATGATCCTTTTCCTTTTGAAGATGCGATTAATTATTAATTTATTTTAAGCCATGGCCATTAAAAATAATTTTTTCCAAAGATTTCACCAAAATATTCAATAAATTTATGACACTATCACAAACAGACTACGAAGTAAAGAAAGAGTGCGTCACACGCACGAACACACAGCTGCGACACAGTATGAAATCTTGAACTGGCCAATAGGAGAGTGGAACTGTTTGTTGCGCGTTGAATGACGTCACCTGATTTCCAGTGATTTCAGCTTCAAGTTTTTCGTATCTTAGTTATTTTTCGTATATTGGAACAGAAACTTCTTGGAGGGGCCTTTAATATGTTGGGTTTGTCGTATCTTGAAGCATTCGTATCTCGAAGTACCACTGTACATACTTAAATCTCAAAAAAGTGATTTAAAACATGCTCATTTTGTAATGTAAAATACGGATTTTTTTGATGGGGGGCAAAGCTATATGACGTCTATTTTTGGGGACGACGTGTGACGAGTTGTGCGTGGGCTGAAAAATCGGCCAAAATCGCGTGACGTCATTTATGGATGGTCTTTTATTTGCGAATGCCGCTTGACCACCGAGCCTCTTTAAATGTATCCAAATAAATATTTAAAGTGCAACACGATATCATTATAAAAATAATGATCAAATATTTCTTTTATACAAAAATTAACTGACAATTAAACCACACATAGGGCAACCTAAGGTTTTATTATGGTAGGAATGAGTCTTAAAAACTATACTACAGCGAACGTTTTTTTAAATATAAAGCACTTAATTTTATGACAAAATAAGCATTTGATTATGATATTGATCAAGAAGGTCCAGATAACTAACATTTATGGTGGAAATTTAAATAAAAATACTGGAGATATCAGGCTCAGGCGATATAAAATAATCGACATCGCTGATGAAAAATTGCTAAGTAAAGGACCGAATTTAGCATTTCCCTTTTAAAAAATCGACTTATTGAGGTTGGCGACTAAGCGGATGTCGAGTTAAATGGGTTAAACTGTAAGATATTTTTTTATAACTAATGATCTGTTAGAAACTAACAATTTCATTTATAAACAAAGTTTTTGTAATAAATCAGTACATCCTGTGTCCAGAACTTTGGGAGTCCAATGGCACTAAAGAGCCTGGACAGAAACAAATCAATGTTCTATTTTAGTTTGCGGGGCGTTACGAACCACACCCACAACCGTTGTCAAACTTAGAACCTCGCTAAGGGGAGGCAAGGTAATCATCATCAAGGGTGACCTATCTGTAGATTAATACATATTGAACCCTGCTTCCAAATACAAGATCGATAAACAAGGAGGACAAGACCGGAAAGGACATCATTTGTGGGTGCTGCGTACTGATTGAATACCCAGAGCCTGAGCCAGATAGCTGTCTGGACCGTGTGTATTAGCATCTACTATTCTCCATGCTAAACTCGAGACGATCCGTAAGGGCCTGAAAGAGGTGCCTATGCTTAGCTAAGAGAGTGTCCTAAGGACCTTAATTTTCATCAACGACTCTCGGCTTGCGCTCAAAGCCGTGGGTCGATTCTCTCTGGAAGGAAAACGTTAGTAGTTAGTTAGTTAGTTCTACATCCGGGCCGAAGACGGCACATAGGGCAGAAGTCATTGATTTCCATTTACGACGATCCGTCGCCAATTGTATTAGGTCTTGATTATTTCTTAGACCCATGGTTTGAGCTTTCTCTTTGATTGTTCTACGTAGGGTTTCTTTTGGTCTTCCTGTTTTCTTTTGCCTTTTTGGTGTCCATATGAAGGCATGCCGTGGTAGTCTTATCTCGTCACATTCGTAAGAACATGACCGATATAATTCCAAACGCCTTCTCCTTATAAAGGTTGACACATATTCTTGGTTGGTTTCTTCTCTTATTGTTTTATTTGATTTAAAATCACTCCATTTTATATTCAAAATTTTCGGAGGCATTTGTTCTCGAAGGCAACTAATTTCTTTTCTATAGCTTGAGTGGATTTCCAGCTTTCACATCCATAGTTAGTACCGATTACGCAAGATTGAAAAGCCTAAGTTTTAAATGTTTTGCTAAGTGTCTTTGAATCTCCAAAAATTTGTAAGATTGTTAAAAAGCACTTGTCGCGCCACGTGGTTCAATGATATTTTGGAGACAGCCAGGTGACAACCTGGCACGTGTACAGTATATCTACAGTCTATCACTGGCACACCGGTTAGCTGCAGTCTAGGAAATGGCGGATTTTTTCGGAAGAGAAGGATCATGTAAGGCTACGACAACGAATTGCTTGATACCCAGCAAGAGATAATATTTTAGCTGAGAGAAACACTTCCGACAGAAGTAGCTTCAGTAGTCTAGGAACCTAGAAAAATGGCCAGAAAGTTTATCAAGTGTGTGCCCCGAGCGATTAAGAAGAGCGATCCCTTTTGGAAACAATACACGTAAATATCAGTACACTCATCACACCAATAGAACTAAACAATGTCCCTCCCATAAAGTAACCAATGTTATAAAAAATCATATAGCACATAATAGTAGCACACAAAAAACGAACTTACTGACCCTGAGAGCAGGCACCTATAAAATTTTCAGATATGCGAAGGTCAATCAACTTTCAAAATTTTCCATGTCGTTTGTGATTAAATTGTACGTTCGCCATGTAAATAATATTTAAGAAAGATTAATAAAAGAATAAAAATTAATTAATCCCCCCGGCCCTAAGTTCTAGACCATATTTATAAGGCCCGGAAGGAAATCTGCTGAAGATATTCCTCACTGCCGCTTCATCATCTCTACTGTTACCCTGAATTTCATCTTGAATTCTATTTTAACCATTCGGAGTTCTATTGAGTCTGTATTCTTGCATTCTTAAAAATGTCGACCGGCAAAAAGTACATACATAAAAGTAAATAAATCAAGAAGTGCCATACACTAAAGATCAAAGATGTAAGAACATCTAGGCTGTCTTGCAAGCTAAAAGCGCTCATTTTCGTGGTCAAACGTCTGCTATTGAAACTAACGAGATAGTGTTCCACAAGAATTGGTTCATTTTATTGATTTGATATATCATTCAATACACAGCCGCAGAAATTGTTCAAGAGAGAATGAAAACGATTACCAATTTAGATTGGGAATCTGTTAAGAAGTGATAGGAAATTTATCAATAACGAATAAAATTCTATCGAAAAGGAGGATATAGATGATCCCATTAAACTCATGGTTACGTGAGCGATGTGTACTTCAAGTATAGAAAATTGTACTTCATCATACGACCTAAAATTAGATAAGGAAGGAAATGCAAAATTTTATATCTTCCACAATAATTTATAAAGAGGAAATAAGTTTAATAAATTTTATAGATAATATCTAATTCATGTGTTTTTATTTGTTCAGCAATATGATTATGGTTGGTAGTTAGTATAGGGTTAGGTAATATGTATATGGGTTAGGTTTAAGTAGATTTAGGTATAGGTTTAGGGTTACGGTTTATGAGTTACTTTATGTGTTAGGTTAGGGATAAGGTTTAGGTTTAGTGTTAAGTTTAAGTATTCCTGTACAGTGCATGGTTTAGGGTTTGGTAAATGGTGTAAGTTATAGGGTTTAGGTAAAGGTTTAGGGATTGGTTTTAGGCTTTTAGGTTAAGGGATCAGTATAAGGTTAGTTTCAGTGTTAGTTTTAGTGGATATGTTTAGTATAGTATTTTACATGAAGGTTATGTTGTCTCGAATATTAGTTAAAAAAAAAGTTATCTGACGAAATTACGTAAGATTTCGTCACACCAGCCTGGTCAACAAGGTGCAACAGTCCGCGGTAAGTTTAAAATCGATCAATTTTTCGAGAAAATTATTGATAGTGAATGATACGGAATTACCCCCAAACTTTGGGACACGTCATGTAAGCGGGACGCAAATAATTTGTGACCTGATTAAAGTATAGTCTGGCTTGAATGTACCATAACGCTTTCCTTGAATTTGTCTTTGGGCTTTCAGTCCTTTGATATGAATATTTTCCATTACCAAAAACCTACTATATATAATATTAGGTGAACAACCTTTTATCTCTAACCAAGGATTCAACCGACCGTCATCGGAGCTTGGAATGTCCGCACGATGTATTAGGCTGGTCAAAGCGTGCACATAGTAGCCACTGAGATTGAGAGCTATAAGCTCACCATTCTTGGATCAACAATTGTCTAAGAAGGATTTTCAGAATCCATGGCCGACAAAATCAAGCAACTGGTGAACTGTGGCAGCGGACAAAACAAAAGCCTATGAGGAACGATATTCTTCAAAGCGGTGGAAGAGGGTTGTCATACCACTAAAAAACCAGCTTCTATGCAAGGCAAGCTGAAATGGAACCCCCAGGAAAAGCGAAAAGAGGCCGTCCCATAAACACCTGGCGCCGAGAATTTGAGGTCGCTATCAAGAGAATTAACCATGAATTGAAGATCCTGGAAGGCTGGCACAGGATAGGGATGCCTGAAGTCTCTCGTAGGTGGCCTATGCCCTTGGAGGAATCGCAGTACCGTCCGACGATGATTATTTTTAAAAATAAAAATTTTCTTTGATATATTATTTTTTATTTTTTTGTATTTAAATGAAATTATAATAATTTTTATATGGTATCTCCAGACAGACACACACCATTTTTTTACCTAGAAGCACTACTTTTTGCCGCCAAATCTTAGTCACTTGATGACAAAAAATATTAGCTTGCAACAGATACCATAACAAAGGTTCACCGCTCTCTTTGTCTTTAGCAAACCACCTTACAAGACCAGACACAATCCTTATAAAGTTTCCAAGAGTGGATCCCATTACACGTTTAGTAAAGGTAATAGTAGTGTCGTGTAGCCACTTTTCACAAACAAGCACTCGTGGGTACTCATTAACATTACAACGGAACGTTACCTTGGAGATTTCAAATCTTTCGCTACAACAGAACTAGAGAAATGGTTCCACCTTTGAAGTAACTGGTTGAATAGGATTGATAAACATCACCACTCTTTAAAATAGTGTTTAATGAATGCTGTGCCTAAATCGTTCGGTGACCTTGAGATCTCAAGTCACCGGTTCGTTCCGCTAGTCAGATCGCCGGATTTGTCGTTCACCTTAAGTGTCGTGGTGAGGGGTTAATTCTTGAATATATCCAGGACGCCATTTGCGGGAATGTACTGTAACAAGTTCCCAAGAGTTTAATGGCGATCGGTTGATATATTATTTTATCCCACAGCTTAAAGAAAAACTAGGCCCCCGACCACTATATTGTTGCATGAAGTCAAGTTAAATTAAAAACACCTTTTTATTTCAATCTTGATACTGATGGATATAGCTAATTGTCAATTCTTACGAAGATCGTGTAAAATCGAAAAAGTCTTAAACATTTCCGGAAAAGATTATTGGGGCCCCCAGCTCAAAAGGAATGGAAATTATAAGTTTAATTTACTATGCATTTTAATAATTGCCATCAAGTTTTAAGTACTAATTACCAAGTTTATTCGAAATCGATATAATAATACAAAATACAGAGTTCTATTGACATTTCATGTTAACATTTTTAAACTGAAAACTGCAGAGAAACTATTTTTAAAGGCATCTTCACTCTAATGAAGCCTTTAAAAGTTTAAAGTTGTTAACATGGTATTTATATTTATTACTAGAAATATACCCTCGCAATATGCAGCGGGATTGTACTGTCCTCTAAAGTTTTATTACGTAGTTAAAAATAGGCCAATACTTATTTGTTACGTTTTTATGTTATGCGACGATTTAACTTCGGCCTTCTGGTTATTATATAACTAAATTTTTTCTGAGCTTACACTTGAGAAGGCAATTCTCTATTTCTGAGACAAATATATAAAGAGTGCTATAAACATAAACAAACAATTCAAGAAGGTATTAATTTAATTTAAAATACTGCCTAGAAACATTTCTCATTGATTTAGATCCAACGTAGAAAGAGATTGTAGGCGGAATAAAACACATGTAGTCTTTTAATATGCTGATATAACTGAAAGGAAGGATGAAAAAATCCTTTCAAACCAATTTAAAATATATTAAGACTACTTCTATTAATATTTTGTTCCTTTTACCAAAACAGTCCTGTTTACCGATATTTTCCAATATCTAACATGTTGATGTTTCACTAAGTTATGCAATTTGGTTATTCCCGTTTTACGATAAGACATTATATTTTGTAAATTATATCATAACGCCCAATTTATTTCTACAACCGCTCCCTTTTTTCCTGTTTTGTCTTCAGAAATTATATAATTTATTTGCTAACTATACTTAATAACATTGATATAATCGCTTAAAACATATGTGAAACAAAGATATAATTTTTTGAAAAAAAGATGATGTTTGTATCATAGACAGAAAAAAAGTGGAAATAATAAGTACAAGTCGATGTAAAAATTCAAATGAGTTATCAGGTTCATGTGAACTAAGTTTGGTATAGTTATATCCAGAAGTCCGGTAACCAATCATAAGATGGTATAAATTTAGCTAATATAAGAGTAAGCGATTTTACTCAATATTATTTTAGTTATTCGTGCTTAACTTTATTGATTAAATTGAAAAGCATACATCTTAAAATTTTAAGACTTTATCCATGTGGTAAATTGGACCATACGTGAGAGAGGGCTTAGACTTTTATTACTATAGAAAGGGGAAACTAAATGAATTTAATTTAGAATAACGATGAAAATATACTATTAAGAAAGTAACAATTCTATATAAACTTGAAACACGCTTTGTTTAGATTGTAAATATTTTTATAATTTATTGTTTATATTAGAAAATTTATAAAAATATTATTTATTTTTTTTAATATCTAACTTCTAATTTCCTTTAATCATGGGTTATTTTCATTTATATAATTTCCTTCCAATTCAAATGTACGCATAATTTTTAGGGTACTAAATAAAGGTAACTAAAAGTTTTTTTTTACAAATTTGACAACAACCGCCGACACGTATATATTTACGACCGCACATCGTTAGACTATGAAAGGTAATGAAATATTTGTAACAGCAGCTATAAGATTAGGAACTATCATCCCCCTTCTCTCTAAATGGCAATAGCTGCTTATATAAAAGAAATATAATATAGTAAATTATAAATGTTATGTAATGAAGCGTCCAAAGGAATTTAAAGAAACTAACAAACTGTAATTAATTTTTTTTTAAACTTTAAATAAAATTAGCGCACCATCTTTAGTCAATGGAAGTTAATTGAAAGTGGGACGCTTAAAATAAAGTCTTGTTATTTACTATTGCGACAAAATAACTATAATTTTTGACCGTATTTCTATGTGGAAATTTGGAAATGATATGTATATTTTATAAACTTGTCTCTAAATTATACGATTTAAATAAAGTGAATTCAGTTTAAATAATGTTTCCTGATGAATCATCATGTTTTTTAAATTATATTTCAGACACTCATACCAGATTTTGTTTCTGAAAAATTAAAAAAATTATATAAGATTTTAAAAAATATTGATCGGTCTGTTTTGAAATGGATTGGTAACAATGTATAAAAAATATTTTGAAATGGCTTTGTTATTCCGGCTACAAAGGAATTATCATGACATGTTTAATTCACATCACAACTTAAATACAAAAACACAGAAATCATTCTTTTAATTTTTGTTAAAAGAAAGAAGAAAAAACACTTCTAAGTGATCTACTCTACGAATAAGTTTATTTGACTTGAGTTATTTATTTCCAAATAAAATTCACTCATTAATTACATGATTAGTATTTTTAAAAATTAAATTTTGATACATTATTAACAACGTAACAAAACTCTCAATTGTATTCCCACATGTTAAAAAAAATCAAATACATAGTGTAACAAATGTAATGAAATAGTTTTAACCCATATATAACATAGGGAAATTACCCTAAAAAGCTACTGTACCGCAAAGCCAAATCAAATATGAATGTTATTGTAATACTAAGTTGCGCTGGGGCGCCGTGGCGCCTACGGCGCTCACTTTTTAGGTCGCCTATTGCGCCCACTTTTTTCAAAAGCACAACTTACTTATCCATGTTTGATAAATACTTAATATTAAACTTCCTGAAATGTACACAAAGTATTTTATAATAGGGGTTGTAGGCATGTAGCGCGCCAACGGCGCCCACTTTTTTCTTTCTTTCAAAAGCCCAAGTAACTTATCCTTGTTTGATAAATATGAAATATTAAACTTGCTAAAATGTACACAAAGTATATTACAATTATAAATCCTCAAATCCTATTTTTACATCGTTCCCTTTCCAAAATTAAAATATAAGCTACAACAATGACGTCATATAATTTTTTTTTACAATGCTAATCACCACAGAATTTTTTTTACTGCTATAGACTGTTGTACTTTGTTCCTCGGCGTTCCACATCCTGTGAGTGACTTGGACTATTATATTATTTATAAGATAGCACAGCTAAATATAAGATGAGTACACGAAAATTTGCGCACCGTAATTTGACAATAAAAGATTTTTTTAAAGGGCACCGCTCAAAATAAAGTATTGAAAAAGAAAACTGCAACAAAAATAAGGCGTCCTGAACGCCCGCCTAAGGTTGTTCGATATGGAAATGATATATAATTTATTTCTGGCTGTCTCTTCATTCTCTAATTTTTTAATTTACTGCTTTCGGGCAAATGGGACAATTACAAAAAACTATACTAAAACCAATTGCAGGTTAAAAGGAACCGTCCTGACAAATTTGGTCCCCGTCCATCGTTTGGTTTTTCCGTGATTGTGTAACTGAAAGTCGAAAAGTGAAACATACAAACATACAAAGATACAAACACCAACTGAGCTTTATATATTAGATATTTACTTCCTTGTTTTTTTGCAAATTAAAGATTACAACTTGTTGTTTCAAGTAATATTTTAATTTATAGTCATAATATTTGTAATAATTTTTTTTACAAAAAAACAAACAAAAAACAACAAACAAATTAGTACATTAAAAAGACTCAATATTTTTTGTAGTGCATAATTAATCGCTAAATAAAAATTGAACTTTACCAATTGTTCTGTTGTTTTTTAAGGGTTAAAATATTGCATAAACATACACACATGCAGGATTTGCGTATTTCAGATGTTAATTAGTATTTAAGCATAATTTCATTTTAAGTAACTACAATAAGAAAACTATACGATTAACATGTGATAACTTAATAGCATATTGATAATCTATGACATTACTTTTAAAGATAATAGAATTAATTTCAAGAATGCTCTCACCTTCTGTGCCAGGACTTCTCTGTACCAGAATGTCTTTAACACATTGTAATATCTATTTTACAAGGAAGATATTTAAATTTTAAAAAAAAACACAAGCATAGGATACCAAAATATCAACCAATAAAATGTCCATAGAGTTTTTTTTATTTTTAAATCCCTAGCGTCTCCAAGTATTTGAAGTTTAGAAAAAATCTCAAGTGAAGCTTAGTAGACGTTTAGTGGTTCTAAAAATTTATTTCAATAATAGAATGTTTAACTTTGATTAAAGATGTGAATCAAATGATTTTTAGCATCGTGCATAAATTATGGCGTAAAAATATGTCAATAAAACGTGGCAAGACAAATGTAACGATATTAATATTTCTTGTTAACATCATAAAAGTATGTTACAAAAATGTATTGTTTGATGATATGTAAGCAGCTAAAAACAAAACAATATAACCTGATATCCCGAAAAAGATATTTTCAATCCTTAAATCCTTCTTTCATGGCAGTCTTTGGCGAAAACAATCTTTCATCTATTGATATTTCTCTGCACATATTAAACAAGAAATAAAAACTCGAATGAGTACTTAAACGCAATTTCCAACACGGAATTTCCGATTTTTTTTATCAAGGGAAATCATTCTAGATTACATGAAAAGTCGATTCAAAAACGTAATTCTGAAACTAAACACAATATGACGTCATATCCCCTTACGCTACATCACGCCAAGAATGTGTCAATATAATGCGTACTACGCAACAATCTAACAAAAGCATTCACAAAGCGGGAAAACGCCATTAACTATCATTCTAGATTACATTAAAAGTCATTTCAAATCAATAATTTTGAAAATAAACAAAACATTTGCTTTCAAAAATTGCTTCAAACATTACGGAGTTTGGTTAACAGACATTTTTAAAAACTTCCTTCTCCAAAATTATTCTAAATATTATTAGCTATTGTTTGACGTTTGTTTCAACCCGATAGATGTTATGGTTGGATGGAAATTGTCAAAATACTGATATTTTTCTGGTTTTTTTATTTTCCAGGAAATCTAGTAAACATTTTCTGTTGTTTTTTTTTGGCCGCTGCACATCCTTGGGACCTCCCTAGCATATTTGCAAAGACACGAACCCTCTATCTGGTATGGTTCAGGAGGATTTGCATGTGCAAGCGTTACAGACATTTCGAATCTATAAACGCAATTTTTCAAAGGGAAATTGCGTTAAAAATGACGTCAAGTTGAGACAGTTTAGCAAAATTCGTGCCTATTTAATCTCAACACCTATATTTTAAGGGTTTATTTTAGGTTTAATTCAAATTTAAATTGTGCTTATCCCCAAATAGGTATATTTCTACGGCAATTATCCACACAAAGAGATATTTCATCTGCATTTATGCCCAGATAGACATTTTTCAGGTCAAGTTATCCCCACTGACGCATATACGGAAGTTAATGTTACAATACAGTAGTCATCAAATCTACACGTCATACATACCAAGGTCCTATTGATGTCATTGTCAACAAGTTTGAGATTCACTGTAGAGGAAACACAACACTAGAATGTTTGGCTATAAATAAAACTGTTCCACGTCAGAGGTATGCATCTTTATCCAAGAGAATTAGTGCATGACTCCACACGTCAGGTTATAAAATGTTTTTTTTATTATTATATCACTACTGACACCACGGCCCGGATAACTCTAGATAAGGTTATCAGTGTACATTTAGTAATACATGTGTGCAATATTAATAGACTGAGAAGATAAAAAGGAATCAAAGTTTCTCAAGTCTATTCATAATCTATTGTATTTTGTATTCTGTGCCACATTAAATCACTGTGGAGTTAGAAGGACTTTATGAAATTGATCAAATCTCATATTATAATTCGTGACATGTTTGTTGTGTGGAAGAAGTCATACTATGTTTTACTTAATCTAGTCAAACAAATTATAATCTAATTATCATCATAGCACGGATGTAAAACTAACGACCCTATAAATGTCAATAGAGACATTCAAAATGGCACCAAACACTAAAACAAATCACACTGAACTAGATTCATTAACAAACTGTCTATTCAATATTGCCTACAGCTCTAGAGTCCAAGACATAGCCCTTTAAAATTTAAAAATAAATAGAAGTAAAAAAAAAGATTTTTAAAAACCACGCTTTTATAAGCGGACTAAAAATAAGAAAATAATTTAAAACTTATAAGTTCAAGTAACTTAATTTAATATGACTAAAAACGTGATCTCTAGGACCATCAGAAGTGGTTTAATTTTACGTTGGCAGATTTGAAAAATTGATGACAAACGGGAACGAAAACGAGTTAATAAAAACGTGGTAAAAAAGCGGAGCATGACATTCAAAACTTTTCACCAAAACACATTTTAAGAAAACTGAGATTATTTTTATAGAACACAATAGAAAATAATTATAATCATTCATTATTATTTTATTCGAAAACAAGAACAATTTACCAACGTATTTATAAAACGATTTGTTACGCTGGCTCCGTATGAAATAAACGGAATTCACAATTTTACAAAACTGTAAAACCTTTTCATGCTATAGTTGTAGTATTCTCTGTAACTTTTAATACTTCCTCTTTTTTCTTATATCCCGTGTCATTGTTGTTTGTTGTTGTTTTTCCTTTCTTTTTGTTTAGGTATATTTATCTGGATATAGTAAATTTCAAAGATTAACCATAATTTTAACACTTATGTAAGTAGAGTGTGTAACTTGTCCTGATGGAGGCATTAGCCGAAACGTTTACTGCTGTATTTTTTAAATAATAAAGTTTAAATTTATTGTTTTCATTACACAATTTTTTGTATACTTTTATTTTATTTAAAATCTTTATTGAAGTCCTTTTCTACATCGTATACACATACGAATGCAAAAAATAAATAATACAACGGTTACATTTTGAATGAGTAAATTGTCTGTTTCAAATTATTTATTATTTTCAACTAGGGCAACGGAAATTAACGATTAATTTCTCGATTAATCGTTAAAAATTTTAACGCTTAAATTATTTTTAAGTCAAGAAGTAAAAAAAAATAGCTGCCGATAAATAATACATTTCCTGACAATTACACGAACTTTTTGGTTTTAAACTATCGACTGACGGGAATGTTCAAATGTTGATAAAGTCTGCCTACCATGGTACTAACACTTCGCCTACTTATCATACCAAATGAAAAGCGCATTAAGGTAATGGCAGTAATGGAGTCTGACTTAGAGACAGAAAATGACAACATCTCTCATTATGAATTACTGCGTTACAAAATGGAGATGAAAGTTCCTGAATTAATTAACCCTCTAAAATGGTGGAAACTTAATAAACACCGATATCCGTAAATGTCAATACTTGCCAAGACCGTTTTGTGCATACCAGTTACCTCAGTTCCATGTGAATGATTATTCAACTCCGCTGGTTATATTGTCATCACTTGAATTAAATAATGTCAACCGTATATTGTATTTTACTATTTGTCGGATCCGGATAGTTTTGCCCTAATATTTGCCTGTATCCGGATTCCGGATATCTCCACATTTAAGTGTAAGAGCTAAGAGGGTGTACTTTACTACTTTATATCTAGTATTTAATACCATTTATTAAAATATTTATTATCCAACTAATGGAGAGTATCTGCTATCTACAATGACGGTTTGTGAAACTGTCAACATCAACGATGAACATTTTACAATGAGTAGAATGAACGAACTTGAAGGAATTTCAACGAACTTTGTAGTGTGTACCAAGCGAACCGTGTTGTACTGAGTGTGTAGTGTGGTGTACAAGAAGTCGTTAACTTAGTTTGTTATCTGACATAGTAAGGTAATATCTATACTTTAAACTTTTTAACTTAATATTTATTTCTCTTATTGAAATTTATTGTTTTACTATATTTTGCATGGATTTGAATGATTTCATGATCAACGCTTGTTAATTTGTTTATTTTGTTCTATATTAATAATTTAATTTTTAACTGAATTTGTTACTTAGTTTATTTTGAATAATCATAATATTCACCTAGTTTCCAAGGTTCCTGTTTAACAATAAAGCTGATAGTATAAACTAATAATTACAAATTAAACTTAAAATTATTATTTTTTAACATAAATTTATTATTTATTAACATAAAATTATTATATTTTCAACATAGATTAATATTTCAGTTATAACAATCAAAATAATTTAATGACATGAGTAAATAAAATAGTTACTAGTTATTAGTAAGTTTTAACATGGTACTTAGCAGTACTTGTTACCTTTAAGTACGTAGTTTGTTTCTTCAATTTTTAAGTTTAAAAAAAGTAAGTGTTTGTCATACCCAAATTCATTTTCAAGTACAATAACATCCCAAGTTTGTTCGGCGACAAGTGAGAACGCTTATCCTCATTTATCTGCCCCGCTGTGCTAAATGCTCTATCACTATCCATTCTTGTTAAATGCACTGATTTCTGGTTATTTATGTTTTTACTTTTTATATATTTGTTTATAAACTTATTAATATTATTTAATTTGATTTCCAAAATTCTTTAATACATTGATATATGGATACTATCTGGATCTGCTATAAGTATTTGCCGAATCCGGATAGTGGCGAAAAAATCCCGATATCTGGTCCGGATATTCGGTATGCCAGTTATCCGGCTGTCTCCTAATGTCAACACATTTCCTTTTTTGCGTAGTTGGTTAAAAGATGACATATAAAGGAGACATTCCAGTGTTATTTAGATTTTCAAAAAGAACGTATAATAAGCGTTACGTATGGCATATGAGCTATACATTTTAATTTTTGGCTTAAATCGAAATTAACGAATAATTAATAGTGAATTTTTCAAAAGTTAACGATTTAATTTAAATTAATCGTTAACAGCCCTTCTTAAAACTCAAAGAATAGTAATAGTCACACATGTTTACTTGAATACTGTTTATGAAAGAGGCGTAGCTAGAGAGATATGAGGTGGCTGAATACTATTTGACATAAGGTCAGGGGTGTGACAAAAAATTTAAAAGCTACATATTTACTTGATTGTTATTTACTTTTTAACAGCGTGTTCACCCACAATTAAAGTGCATTCATTGTGTTTGTCTTTCTCATCACGTGTGTACAAAGGCACTTGCTTGGTGCTTACAAAGACATATGTTTTTTTGAGGAAAAGGCTTTAGTGTTTGGTGCTATTCTTAGACACGTTAAAGCCAAACAATCTAGGTGTTTTGAGCTGAAATCCACTGTGGAAGCCGGAAATCGCTGCGTGGGTGTGTGTGTGTGTGGGAGGGGAGGCTTACCATGAATTAAACTTATTGAGTGATCTTATTTTTTTTAAAGTCTAATTGTCTAATTTTTGGCCTTTGTTGTGTACTCTTAGTCGGCTACACTTTTCAAACACTTTTCTTCAAATACTTTCACTATATTTGAAAAATCAACTTAAACATTTTATGATTCTAAAAAACTTTTGCTACTTAAATTGTGTGCTGTAAATTTTGTAACTTCTACCGGTAAAAGAGGGTAATAATATTTGTGATTTATTCTATGCAAACATGGAAATTGCAAATTTCGTTTATGTTCTTACCACAGGTGATACTCCCGAACGTTAAGGGTGAATTAAATATTCCAAGACATTGTGTCACGTTCTCGTATTACTTAATAATATTTGCTTTTCAGTTCATTTTTCTGTTATTAACTCTTTGCAATTAGCCACCTCAAAAAATGAGTCTCTTTCGGAATGCACCCTCTTGGAACTCATTTTGTTACGCCCTTGACTAAACTTATGATTGTTAAAATTCCAATTATCATACACAAATGTATGTCGAACTAATACTAATTTAATTGTGTGTAATCATCATCATCATCATCATCGCCTGTCGTCCCACCTGTGGCATAGGCCACAAAATCCAGGCATCCTGATCCTGCGCCAATCTCTCCAACTGTCCCCAGCTGTGCTCATACGCGTATGGGGTAGTCCATAAATGAAGACACGCGATTTTGGCAGATTTTTACCCCCCCCCCTCGTCACAAAAACTTAGACCCCCCTCCAATATGATGTCACAAAGCTTTGACCCCCTGGGGCGAAAAAGCTTTGTGACATCATATTGACAAAAAAAGGAGTCTATTTTTCATGACGACACTAGCCGGGTTACCCGGCGTCGCACGATTAAAATAATAGTCAACAGATTTTAAAAAAAAATTATTTCAATTCATTCATTGAAAAACAATTTAAAAAATAAATTGAAATGTAATTAAAAATAAGTACATGTAATTTATATATTGCTTATATTAAGGCTTGTCGATAGACTATATTTTTGGTTTTTCCGTCTGGTGCAAAAATGAAAAGATTTGTTGGTGACCCAACTCTAGAACATGCCACATATAGCTGTCCGTGGGCAAAGCATGTTTCCTCAAGTACAATGCCTGCCACTTTTAAAGACTGTCCCTGTGCCTTGTTGATAGACATGGCAAATGCAAGCCTGATTGGAAACTGGAGGCGCTTGAAATCAAAAGGCATATCTGTTGGTATGAGTGGAATTCTTGGGATGAAGACATCTTCTCCTTTGACGCAGCCTGTCAAAATTGTGGCTTCTATTACATGAGGTAAGAGATGCTTGATGCTCAATCGTGTTCCATTGCATAGTTTAGGGGGATCCAAATTTATCAGAAGTATGATAGGAGCTCCGATTTTAAGTTCCAAGTTATGTGATGGCATGCCAGGAGGATCTAATTAATTCAAAAATTCTGTTGGATAGTAAACAGCTTGGGCCGGATCTGTAACCGTATCAATAGATTTGTAGTTTTTTGAAATGCCTGGTAGAAAATTGTGAATTTGAGAATTGATGCTGTTGACACTTGAATTCTTTGGAGCAAGAATGGCCCTTTCGCACAACCACTCAGGATTTTTAAACTGGTCTTGGATGTTTGGAAAAACGGCAAGTTTCAACTCTTCAAGTGACTTTGCTACAGTGCAAAAATTTGATGGGAAAGAAACTGTTCCTGATGCTGGGTCTACCTGCCACTTTCCATCGCCAAGTTGAAGCAATTGATGTGAGAAGTAGCCTGCTGCATTATCTCCATGTAAATGGACTCTCATGTTGGTGGTCAGAGTCATTTTCTTGACCTGTTTCCACAGAGTTGAAGCTTTGAGGAAGGCATTCAACTCATCGCTTGGTGTTGACCTTGGAATGACAGGCAAAGTTTGTCGAAAATCTCCAGCTAATACCACAACTGTTCCTCCCATTAGTTTTGTGTTTCCTTTTAAATCCTGAAGAGTGTTGTTCAAGGCTTCAAGAGCTCGCTTGTGTGACATTGTACACTCATCCCAGACAATGAGAGAACACTGTTCTAGTACCTTGGCCTTTCCTGATCCTTTTGATATGTTGCAGGTTACATTCTCAGAATGGTTCATGTTCAAAGGTAACTTGAAGGCAGAATGAGCTGTTCTACCCCCTGCAAGCAATGTTGATGCTATGCCAGAAGAAGCAACGGCTAGAGCAATACCTTTGTCTCGTCTGATTGTAGCCAAGAGCAAATTGATCACAAATGTTTTACCTGTACCTCCTGGAGCATCAAGGAATATGATTCCACCTTTTTTTGAGGTAACCAGTTCTAAGATGTGAATGTAGGCAGCTCTTTGATCCTCAACTAAACGTGGTTGATTTTCTGAGACATAGGCCATCAATTCATTTGTGTTATAATTTTGTTCTCGTAGAATTTCACTATTCTGAAGATTGTTTTCATTTCTTTGAGGCATTGGTAACCCAAACTGGTCAAGGTTCCTTCCTGACATTGATACACACAAATCCTCCAACAACATAAGACACCTTTTGTAAATCTCATTAGAGAACTCAATAAGCAGTGTTTGATTCTCTCTCTTGGTTTGCAACATAATGTCCTCACTCAAATATGTTTTAAATGTATCCCAGAGAGCAAGTGGATTAGAAACAGAGCATGTTGTCAGCAAAATTGAAAACAGATGTCTCAAACGGGTAGGTGATTGAGATGTACATGCCTCCTCCATGGTCAAGACCCAATGGTGATCGTTTTCTAGTAGCCCTTGCATTTGGCAAGCTTCCCTAAATGTAGCACACACATGACCATCAACAGTTTTTAAGTCAGTGTAGGATGTTGGTCCTCTAACAACATGAAGTAGCATCCTCAAAAAGAAGCTTTCTGCATTAGATGGGTGAACGGTGTACACACGTCCCAATGCATCTGAAGATTTTATCCCTGGATGATATTCAACATCTGCTCCTTGTTTTCGGCGTTTAAATAATTTTTGAGAAGCATTCCAAGTATAGTACCTTGGAACCACACAATAGAGAATGGTTTTTGCAAAGTCGTCTTGTTGGCACAGTTGAAAAAAAGCTGTCAAAGTTGTTCTTGGTGGCTCCAGAATTTGATGATATATATTTTCTTGGTTGAAGTATACTCTTTGCCCATTTTCAAGATGAACACTCAAGTGAACAACTGTTGGATACCGTTCATGAATTTGGAAATTCAAAATTCTCCAGACTGCTTCATTACTGCTGATGTAACGACCCATTAGAAATTTTTGCACCTCATCTGGATTCTCTTGGTTTCCTTCAAGACCAAAAACGGCCTGGTCACTTCCTTTATTGACGTACTTGCAGATGTATTTGATGGCCTTGACAGATTGGCAAGATTCGACATTTATGTGAGCTTGAAACAATTTTTGTCAAAATTGGAGTGTAGGGAACCACCCATCTGTTGTCCATTTCTATTTCTTGATATGTTGAACCAACCTTCATTTTGATTTTTGCAGTAAAACCACCATCTCCTGGTTTACGGCGTCTGTACACAGGATAGCCATCTTCACCAGTTTTAGTTTCTTGTATCAAATTCCTTGGATATTTTTTTGAGCATTTCCCATCAACCATGCAAGCAGAGTTTCTGTTCAAGTTTCCACAGGGTCCATGCAGCATATTTTTCACAACAATTTCAAACAAAAAATTATCTTGTGTAGAGTTTGGTATTTCTGCTGAGATTACATTGTCAATTTGATTAGGTCGTAATTTTTTCATCAGCCAGATTAGGATGTGTGCATGGGGTAAGCCTCTCTTCTGCCATTCAATTGAGTACATCCAGCATCTCGTTTCACCATAGACATGACTTTTTGTAATGACTCCCATTAATTTTGATAGTTTTCGTTTGAAGACTCTAGCAACCAAATCATGTCGATCCACTGCTGATTGGCCAGGTAAAAGATGAGCCTGAATTTCTTGCCATAGTGGATTGCATGTAAAGGTGATAAACAAATCTGGCCTTCCATAATTTCTGACATAAGTCATAGCATCTTGAGTGTACTCATGCATGTGTCTTGGACTTCCTGTAAATGTTGCTGGCAAGATAACCATTTTCCCCAGATCATTTGGATTGGCATCATTTGCAATGGCATCTCTGAGGTGAATGTAGTCTTCAACTCTCAGCTTCTTTTGATTTAGACGGATGTAGAGCAAGCGTTCACTTTCAATTTTCGCGTACATATCTACGATGAATTGATGGAACAGCTGTCTAAATTTCAAGAGATGGTTATCTTCACCACTGCGAATCATGATTCGATATGCATAAAAGTCCATTGCTGTAACCTTTTTACCCAAAACATTGTTTCCCGTGTCTGGGTTTGTCTGAGGAATGCCAAAGGAGTACCCATCTTCACCTTGCCAAAACATTAGGGGGTATTGCAGAGCATCATAAGAGCGATGAGTTTCTGCAACTCTTTGGAGAAGGTTGTTTCGCTTTTGAAGGACAATGTCACGTCTGTCAAATTCATTTCCTACCATGACAATGGCCACTTCATCAAATGTTGGTACATTGAACCGCCTTTGGTGTTCATGTCTTGGTGCTTTGTCAACTCGTATCACAACTTTGTATTCATCAGTAGGCATTCTTTCTAGAGCTGTCTTGAAAATTTGAAGGTAGGCATTGTTTGCATGTAGGAGTTCTTGCAACTCCAAAACAACATTTTATTGCAAGTCTGGAAAGTTTGCACATCTTTTTTGGACTTCTCTAACTTGGTCTCCCATGAAATAGATCTGCAGAAACTGAGGTTCGCCTTCAGCTGGCAGCAGAGATCCAGCCCTGTGATAAATTTGGCCTTGAACTTTAAATGTTGGCATGAATCCTTGTTCACGAATTTCTTTGCTGGCACCAAAAGATGTCATTTGAAAGCATGAGTTGTATTTTCTGATGTTGGCTAGGAAGCGTTTAGACGTTTGAGATACACCTTGAAGCAAATGATCAAGTGGCTCAGGTGGATGTTGCAGAGTCTCTAGTTTAACTTTGCCATTTGAACAGCACATTCCAGGGTGCTCATCTTTCCATTTAAATGCACTGCAATGCTTGCAGATCAAGTTCATCTCACCAATGTTGACCTTTTCATGTTGATGGTATGGAATATCTGGGTCATATTGATGAGCAGCACCTTTTAGGTCTTGCTGCATTTCATTTCTTCTTCTGTTTAAATTTCCATTTCTCTGGTCTGCAAGTCTTATTTGGGTTTGTTTATTTGTTTCATTTGCTCTTCTCATTGAAGATCTGACTCTTTTTTCATCAAGTCTTGCCTGTGTTTGTTTATTGGTTTCATTAGCTCTTCTGATTGAAACTCTTTCTCTCTCATCATCAAGTCTTGCCTGTGTTTGTTCACTGGTTTCATTAGCTCTTCTGATTGAAACTCTTTCTCTCTTATCATCAAGTCTTGCCTGTGTTTGTTCACTGGTTTCATTAGCTCTTCTTATGGAACCTCTTTCTCTCTCATCATCAAGTCTTGCCTGTGTTTGTTCACTGGTTTCATTAGCTCTTCTGATTGAAACTCTTTCTCTCTCAACAGCAAGGCTTGCCTGTGTTTGTTCATTCGTTTCATTTTCTCTATGTAAGGCTTGCTTCTTTGCCGTTTTAGAAACACGACCTAATTGAGTTTTTCTTTTTGGGGGCATGATTTCTCTGAAGAAAGATTGGAACATAATAGCTTATATATTGTTTTAGTGTACAACTGCTTTTAAGTATTTCCCTTTGTTAAACTTTCTTCTTAAATACCATACTGAAGGTTTCCCCCCCCCCTTTTAGCATCAATAAACTTATAAGTAACTTAGATAATTAAGTAACTTATAAGTAAATTATTAAATTAGTTTAAATTTTGCTACCCCATGACTATTTGTTTAATTCGGACACATCAATTGTGTTTAGACATTTGTAAAATAGGTGAAGTGTTAATTTAAGTTTTGGATATATAATTTGTTTAGTGATATTTTGTATTGATTATAAGATCCAAAAACAAATATTCAGAAGAGATTAATTTAATTTAACCTTCATTGGATCAATAAATATATGTATTTAATTCATCCTTCTGAACATCAATGAACAGATGAATTTAATTTATTCTATTAGCACCACTAAATGGCTGAAAGGTAGTAGATAGGCTAATATATAAACTTGTTTACTACTTCAAGTTTGGTTAGGTAAGGTTAGTTATTGTAAAATCTTAAAAAACACATTCTAAAGAGATTAATTTCATTTGTTCTTCTTAAGAATGTCAAGTTCTAATGATTTTTATGACTCACAAGGCTTCAACTCAATAAGTAAAAACACCATCAGAAGAATCAATATTTTAATTGAACAAAGAAATCCTTCAAGGCAAAATAATAACAACACTGTGCGTGCTCTCCGCTACAAAATCGTCCCTCTAGCATATCTCTCTATTGACGTCATCCCACACCAAACTACGTCACACCAAGCATGTGTCAAAATAGTGCGCACTGTGCAACAGTCAAACATTGACATTCCCAAAGCGGGAAAACCCCATCTAATATATAAAGATGAAAGTTTGTTTGTTTGTTTCTTTTGTTTGTTTTGTTACTCATAGAATGCCACACCGTTGGACCTAGGTGCTGAAATTTTGCATGGGACCCTCATTTGACCCGGGACAGGTCATAGGCTATGTAGTTTTTTTCTTATATAAAAAACTGACTCATCACTAATTGAATTCTCCAACTTCGCGTGTAGGTAGAAGCATGAAACTTTGGGAAGTTGTTGAGTAGCCTCTCACGACGATCATTTGCGTAAAAAAGTTGCAATTCAGTCATGGGGGCCGGGGGCACAAAGACGTTTTTTTTCATTATATGGGCTATATGAAAATTGATATTTAAATATTTTTTTTGCTCGTTACCACCACGGAAGTGTACTTAACAACCACCCAGATTTTTATGCTTCTAACTACACGGAATTAGTGATCTTTAGGTTCACTTGTGTTAAGTTTAATGACTTTCTTAATAAGTTCGTTAGCTAAAGTTTAAATAGTTAATTTGTTTAGCTTATGTAAACATAAAATTATGTAAACATGAAATGACAACATAGGTCCTAGGCCTTTATATGCATGTCAAGATCATTGATTCTTAACTTTAATAAGTAAGTTTATAGTAATGAGCAAGTTTTATTATGTTGTTGAAAATATTCAAATAGTTATTTGTTAAGTATGTATGTGTATGCAACGATTTACTTTCTTCTTATTTTTTTGTATTTCTCTTGATTAACTTCATTTAGTGCCCTCCCCTTTTCTATACTAATAAAAGCCTAAGCCCCCTCTCACTAATGGTCCAACTTCCCATTTGACTAAAAGTCTGTAAAATTTACGAATCATACTAAAAACAATTAAGCACGACTGAACTCTGAACTAAAAGTAATGAGTAATAAAAACAACCCGTAAAAAACCAAGTTTTTGACTATAAATCCTTTACGTACGAGACGTAACTAAATGAATGTTCATTATAACACGCAGCGCAAGACCATCCAATAAATACAAAATTGCAGTTGTGTCGTAAAACGTGTTTAATATAATGCGCACCGATCAGGAATAGGTTTATAAAAAGTGTTGTCAGTAAAATACGCACCTTATTGCGTGACAGAAAGGTTGTTCAATATAATACGCACCGCGACGCTCTATCTCAAAAAATAGCATGATACATAGGAATAAATAAAATAATCTAAAAAATCAATAATTTAATTACGGTACATGCGATCGATCTGAAATTTTGATACATTATTTTTATCATTGGTACAAAACTGCCTGCAAAATTTCAGCTCGCTATCTTGCGAGCAAGTGGGTTAAAAATCGATCAAAAGTTTTGGCGACAAGCAAGCAAGGTCGGCCGCAGACACCACGAGTTAATATAAAGGATTTAATAAAAAAACAACCCGTAAAAAAACAAGTTTTTGACTTTAAATCCTTTACGTATGAGACGTAACTAAAAGAATGTTCATTATAACACGCAGCGCAAGACCATCCAAAAATACAACATTGCAGTTGTGTCGTAAAACGTGTTTAATATAATGCGCACCGATCAGGAATAGGTTTATAAAAAGTGTTGTCAGTAAAATACGCACCTTATTGCGCGACAGAAAGGTTGTTCAATATAATACGCACCGCGACGCTCTATCTCAAAAAATAGCATGATACATGGGAATAAATAAAATAATCTAAAAAATCAATAATTTAATTACGGTAAATGCGATCGATCTGAAATTTTGATACATTGTTTTTATCATCGGTACGAAACTGCCTGCAAAATTTCAGCTCGCTATCTTGCGTGCAAGTGGGTTAAAAATCGATCAAACGTTTTGGCGACAAGCAAGCAAGCAAGCAAGGTCGGTCGGTCGGCCGCAGACACCACGAGTTAATATAAAGGATTTAAAAATCGCCCTTTATCTAATTTCCAGAAACAAAAACAGGAAATTTTTTTTTACAAAATATAATGTCTTATCTGAAAACGGGAATCAAAAAAGAATTGAATCCCTTGGTGAAACAGCAACATATAAGATTTTGGAATTTCTTTTTGAAACTTCATTAGTAAATGTAATGAAGTTTCTAAAAGAATTTGAAGAAACTAAATCAGTCTTATTTAAAAAGCTTGCAATAAAATTTGCGCACCGTTTTTAGTCAATTTCGCTCAACTTAATTAATTGCTTATAGGTTCACTTGCATTGAGTTTAATATGCTTATGTTTATAAGTCCGGTAGAAAGGTTTAAATTGTAAATTTATAGAGCTTATGTAATAAATAAAAACAACCCGTAAAAAACCACGTTTTTGACTATAAATCCTTTATGTATGAGACGTAACTAAAAGAATGTTTATTATAATACGCAGCGCCAGACCATCCAGAAATACAAAATTGCAGTTGTGTCGTAAAACATGTTTAATATAATGCGCACCGATCAGGAATATGTTTATAAAAAGAGCTGTCAATAAAATACGCACCTTATTGCGCGACAGAAAGGTTGTTCAATATAAAACGCACCGCGACGCTCTATCTCAAAAAATAGCATGATACATAGGAATAAATAAAATAATCTAAAAAATCAATAATTTAATTACGGTACATGCGATCGATCTGAAATTTTGATACATTGTTTTTATCATCGGTACGAAACTGCCTGCAAAATTTCAGCTCGCTATCTTGCAAGCAAGTGGGTTAAAAATCGATCAAAAGTTTTGGCGACAAGGTCGGTCGGTCGTTCGGTCGGTCGGTCGGTCGGTCGGTCGGCCGCAGACACCACGAGTTAATATAAAGGATTTAAAAAAACACAGCATTGGTCGTAGGCTTTTATATGCATGTAATATTCATTGATGATTAACTTTAATAATTAAATTTAAGAGATTGAGCAAGTAAAATAAGCAAGAAAAATTAATATAGAACACGCAACAAATTTTAAGAAAAACAAACGTATAGTTCCTCTAAATTACGATTAAGCTTTTTTGACTTGGGCAATTTCTTTCCACATAAAATACCCTCACATAATTAGTATTTGTTTAAATTAAAATTTGAGTCATTAGAAACAACATAATAAAACTCTTAATTTAAAAATAAATACCATACATCGTGTGACAAATGTAATGAAATAGTGTTAACAGATCTATAATATCAAGAAAGTATTTGTATAAAAGGCCACTGTTTTGTACCGCAAGGCCAAAACAAATATGAATGTTATTATAATAAAATTACACTGCTCACTTTTAGATGCGTACACGAAAAGGTGCGCACCGTAATTTGACAATAAAAGATTTTTGAAAGCGCACAGCTCAAAAATAAAGTATTGTAAAAAATAACGCACCAAAATGAACTCGTTTTGAATGCCCGCATGAAGCTGTTCAATATCGAAATGAGAATTTATTTTGTCTTTATTTGGCTCTACATTTTCTGATTATGGGCCCCCTTACCCTAGGGGTGGTCACCTGGGGTTGAAACATAGCCTACGACCTGTCTAGGGTCGAATGAGAGCCCCATGCAAAATTTCAGCATCCTGGGTCCAACGGTTGTAAAATCTTAAAAAACACATTCTAAAGAGATTAATTTCATTTGTTCTTCTTAAGAATATCAAGTTCTAATGATTTTTATGACTCACAAGGCTTCAACTCAATAAGTAAAAACACCATCAGAAGAATCAATATTTTAATTGAACAAAGAAATCCTTCAAGGCAAAATAATAACAACACTGTGCGTGCTCTCCGCTACAAAATCGTCCCTCTAGCATATCTCTCTATTGACGTCATCCCACACCAAACTACGTCACACCAAGCATGTGTCAAAATAGTGCGCACTGTGCAACAGTCAAACATTGACATTCCCAAAGCGGGAAAACCCCATCTAATATATAAAGATGAAAGTTTGTTTGTTTGTTTCTTTTGTTTGTTTTGTTACTCATAGAATGCCACACCGTTGGACCTAGGTGCTGAAATTTTGCATGGGACCCTCATTTGACCCGGGACAGGTCATAGGCTATGTAGTTTTTTTCTTATATAAAAAACTGACTCATCACTAATTGAATTCTCCAACTTCGCGTGTAGGTAGAAGCATGAAACTTTGGGAAGTTGTTGAGTAGCCTCTCACGACGATCATTTGCGTAAAAAAGTTGCAATTCAGTCATGGGGGCCGGGGGCACAAAGACGTTTTTTTCATTATATGGGCTATATGAAAATTGATATTTAAATATTTTTTTTGCTCGTTACCACCACGGAAGTGTACTTAACAACCACCCAGATTTTTATGCTTCTAACTACACGGAATTAGTGATCTTTAGGTTCACTTGTGTTAAGTTTAATGACTTTCTTAATAAGTTCGTTAGCTAAAGTTTAAATAGTTAATTTGTTTAGCTTATGTAAACATAAAATTATGTAAACATGAAATGACAACATAGGTCCTAGGCCTTTATATGCATGTCAAGATCATTGATTCTTAACTTTAATAAGTAAGTTTATAGTAATGAGCAAGTTTTATTATGTTGTTGAAAATATTCAAATAGTTATTTGTTAAGTATGTATGTGTATGCAACGATTTACTTTCTTCTTATTTTTTTGTATTTCTCTTGATTAACTTCATTTAGTGCCCTCCCCTTTTCTATACTAATAAAAGCCTAAGCCCCCTCTCACTAATGGTCCAACTTCCCATTTGACTAAAAGTCTGTAAAATTTACGAATCATACTAAAAACAATTAAGCACGACTGAACTCTGAACTAAAAGTAATGAGTAAAAATCGCCCTTTATCTAATTTCCAGAAACAAAAACAGGAATTTTTTTTTACAAAATATAATGTCTTATCTGAAAACGGGAATCAAAAAAGAATTGAATCCCTTGGTGAAACAGCAACATATACGATTTTGGAATTTCTTTTTGAAACTTCATTAGTAAATGTAATGAAGTTTCTAAAAGAATTTGAAGAAACTAAATCAGTCTTATTTAAAAAGCTTGCAATAAAATTTGCGCACCGTTTTTAGTCAATTTCGCTCAACTTAATTAATTGCTTATAGGTTCACTTGTATTGAGTTTAATATGCTTCTCTATATATATAAGACGCATTTGTTGTCTGTCTGTCTGTCTGTTCCCTAATAACTCAAGATCCAGACAACCAAATAACGTGAAATTTGGTACACGTACACAAAATTATACCGGAAAGGTTATTAAACAGGTTTCGTTCCATATATATAAGATACTGGGGCCCGGGGGCCCAAAATGTAGTTTTTCCCTATATGAGCTATATAAAATAAAAATTATTGAAAATTAAGACGTAAAATAATGACGCAAATTAATAAACATTTTGGTGTCGAGATTAACAAGAAGGCGATTATCGCCATAAAATATTTTTTTTGTTTTTGTTGCTTTGTTGTTGTTGCTTTTGTTGTTGTAGTTGTTGTTTTGTTGTTGTTGCTTTGTTGTTGTTGCTGTTGTTGTTGTAGTTGTTGTTTTGTTGTTGTTTTGTTGTTGATGTTTTTGTTGTTGTTTTGTTTTTGTTGTTAATGCTGTTGTTGTTTTTGTTGTTGTTGCTGTTGTTGTTGCTGTTGTTGTTGCTGTTGCTGTTTGTTGCTTTTGTGTTGTTTTTGCTGTTGTTGTTGTTGTCCACATCCCTTGCCCTGCGACGACAATGTCCTTCATGTTGTTGTTGCTTTGTTGTTGTTGCTGTTGTATTTGTTGTTTTGTTGTTGTTGCTTTGTTGTTGTTGCTGTTGTTGTTGTAGTTGTTTTGTTGTTGTTTTGTTGTTGATTTTGTTGTTTTTGTTGTTGTTTTGTTTTTGTTGTTTTTGTTGCTGTTGCTGTTTCTGTTGTTGTTTTTGTCGTTGTTGCTGTTGTTGTTGCTGTTGTTGTTGCTGTTGTTGTTAAACCCGGGAAAAGCCGGGTACTTGCCCCTAGTATGTTTATAAGTCCGGTAGAAAGGTTTAAATTGTAAATTTATAGAGCTTATGTAATAAAAAAAACACAGCATTGGTCGTAGGCTTTTATATGCATGTAATATTCATTGATGATTAACTTTAATAATTAAATTTAAGGGATTGAGCAAGTAAAATAAGCAAGAAAAATTAATATAGAACACGCAACAAATTTTAAGAAAAACAAACGTATAGTTCCTCTAAATTACGATTAAGCTTTTTTGACTTGGGCAATTTCTTTCCACATAAAATACCCTCACATAATTAGTATTTGTTTAAATTAAAATTTGAGTCATTAGAAACAACATAATAAAACTCTTAATTTAAAAATAAATACCATACATCGTGTGACAAATGTAATGAAATAGTGTTAACAGATCTATAATATCAAGAAAGTATTTGTATAAAAGGCCACTGTTTTGTACCGCAAGGCCAAAACAAATATGAATGTTATTATAATAAAATTACACTGCTCACTTTTAGATGCGTACACGAAAAGGTGCGCACCGTAATTTGACAATAAAAGATTTTTGAAAGCGCACAGCTCAAAATAAAGTATTGTAAAAAATAACGCACCAAAATGAACTCGTTTTGAATGCCCGCATGAAGCTGTTCAATATCGAAATGAGAATTTATTTTGTCTTTATTTGGCTCTACATTTTCTGATTATGGGCCCCCTTACCCTAGGGGTGGTCACCTGGGGTTGAAACATAGCCTACGACCTGTCTAGGGTCGAATGAGAGCCCCATGCACAAATTTCAGCATCCTGGGTCCAACGGTGTGGATTTCCATTGGTAACAAACAAACACAGAAACAAACACACAAACTTTTATCTTTATATATTAGATGTGAAGTGGGGGTGAAAAATCCGGAAAATTTGCGGTTCTTCATTTAAGACAGTTTATCACTGAATTGACAAGTAAGATAGCCTACAAGTACAGGTTATAATTTATACAGGTAGACTGTAGTATTTAACTTTAAAATGTGGTTGAAAAAATGATACTTGTTGATAATGTTGTCAGTTTCCACACCTCATACTTACAAATGCCTGAAAGAAGAAATGGTGGAGTTCCTCATTACCGTTGAATGAAGAAGTATAGGGAGAGGAGGATATGAAGAGTCAAAGATGGTAGAGTATTGTTTTGTAGAACAATAAATTTTGCCTCGAATTGAAATTTTATTTCCTTTTTCAAATCTAAATAGTTTTAAAATTTGAGCATTGTCAAGCAATAGCAGAGTTGGGGCAGTGTTGAAAGCACTAATACCTGCACACTTTTAGGCAGAAGGAAATAATATATATTTATTAAATCCCTTATATTAACTTCAAAATCTTGTGTCTCTGTCTGTCGTCATCTCTTCGTTCGTCGGTCGGGCGGAAAAACAAAAGTAAAACACGACCCACTTCCCGTAATACCATCGAGCTGAAAATTGGCACATAGACTCGTGTCCCCTAAAATGGATCGTATAAAAATTTCAGATCGATCAAACGTACCGTAATTAAATTAATGCATTTATAGTTTATGTCTATACAACGTATGTAATTCAATTTCACTGTTTGTTGTTGTTTTTTTCCACGTGACAGTTGAGTCACGCGTTGACGCCATCCGTCGATGCTTTTGTTTACATTTTATGTGTCACGCTGAGCTCGGTCCAGCGATCGGTGACCAGACTTTTCCCCTCTACCCTCTCCCCCCTCCCATGTTATACAGCAAAGTGGAGTTAAGGCAGATTCAGTTGGTAAATGATTGTCGCGTTTGAACATGATCAATACTTTTAATTATGTCTCATATATAAGTGATTTATAGTCAAAAACTTTGTTTTTACGGGTTTGTTTTATTGACTATATCATGTATGTGATGTATATATTTAAATATATATTTAGGATCCCTTACTTATCAACAACACCCAAGAGCTTAATTTCATACTTTGGCAATCGCAGCGCATAAAATTAATAGTTTTTTCCCCGTCAATATTTTTTTTTCAGCGGCGGTAAACCTAGGCCTCAGTTCATGGTTTGGCTAGATTTACCGCGGCGGTACACAGAGGCCAAAGACAAACATTTTCGTAGGTACACCGCCACGGTATATGTAATTCAGGCCAATATTTTAACAAACTCTTAATAATATTTTATAAGCTAGTACGATATTAATAGATCTGGGCTAATTATGTGTGTTTTATTTCTAAAATCTTGATGTCTTTAATCAACGCATCCGCTTTACAGATTAAGCAGTACAAAAAGTACAATTCTCAGGTTTGACAACACCTTAATTATGGTTAAAAAAGAAATAATAAATTTTTATTTTTTTTGGATGGCACTAGTACTACCTTAAAAATTCAGTTTTTAAATTAAAATTGATAATCTCAGTACTAATGATCCTACATGTGGAAGAAAATCAGAATCCCCGAGCCTAGTGCTCTTCATGGGTCTTCCTGGAAGACCCTCCCAGCTATCTTGCCCCCTCCCCCAGAAAAGGTCGTTGACAGCTGGGAAACCCCCCCCCCGGAGCGGTCGCTTCTGAAGCGGCCACCTAGGCATCTAAGACAGAAAGTCGAGGATGCCTCCCACTAAGTTGACCTAACAAGGAGGGGTGGAAGTGCCTTACTACGACCCGCTACCACTTCGGCGCCACCCCGGCAAAGCATACGAGTCTCAATGGTTAGGATCGCCGCTATGCGGGGGATCATCAATGACCTACCTAGGGTGCAACCCCCACTGGAAGGTTTCCTCAGAGCTGGCGTCCGCTGCGTTCTTCGCGGTACCTTTTGCTAATCCGTACTGGCGCTCCTGGCCCTAAACCGGCACCGCTCAATGGCGTTGCTAGTAAAATTGAGGGGGACGAAACGGTCGCTTCGGATTTACCCGACACTCAACGGGTACTTTGGTTTTCATCATCGACAATGCATTTAAGATGCTTTGTCTAAGATCCGTACAGCGACTGTAATCATATGTGACTAGCACCTAACCCTAACAAATCGGACTTTGGCATTGCCTGCCGGGAGATGTTGGTTTCAGGTCGCCGAGTCGCGGTCAGGTCCGTGCCCCGCGACCCTACTCATCCGCCGAGCCCCGTAGAGGCCTCCTTCTTTCGACGGTACTAATCTCAGTACTAATATTTTGTATTAGCATAGGAATTACACATTTTACCCTAAATATAGTGACATCGGTTCATTATTTTAGCAGCGGTGTACCAAGGCTAAATAACGAAAAGCCAAAACTGTGTGACTAAATTATTAGATACAACTTTAGACGTAACAGTAATTATATTGCCTATTACTATTGTAATTGTTACGACTAATCGTAACAATAAAATTATTTCATGTTGTTACGACTATACAAAAAAGAACATATTTACAGGCATATTTATGATATTTACAGTTACATCGTAACTGTAAGCACATAGCCTATTTTTACGACTAGTCGTAGCAGTAGACACTTCGAATCTTTATTATACAAGACGACTTTTTCGTTTCTGCCGGGAATAATCAGTCAATGAGATCCGTTGTAGCACTTGACACACTTGTGTATATTGCTTCTTGTTCTCAATATCCCAGGCACTTTATGCTTTACCAGTTATCCGACTGAAACTTTTTATTATGGCGGACCGGCTGTAATTTTTTCATTGCACCAGGGATCGATGCACTATTTTCACAGCACTGACGTGGAAGCGAAATGTAATTTATTTTATTTTATTTGTCTTATTTTATGTGCTTATTGCTGAAACATGTATATATTCTATGTGTTTAGTATTAATGTGTGAAAATGTAGCATTATAATTAGATTTTTCGGTCCTTTCTTGATAACTTCTGCGATGCCACTGCGGATGACCTATGGACTGGCACCAGTCCACATAGCACCACATTGAGAAGCACTTCCCTACACGGAAAAATCTTCATGACATATATTTTCGTTTAATTAATTTTGAATAAAGCATATAAATAAATATGTCTGTTGGTATCCACAAGACTTTAGTAAATGTACGACATTTTCAAAATGCTTATTTTATAAAAACGTGTTATAAGATTTCTGTCTTTAAATAAAATGTGTCCATAATTTAATTCTATATCATGTTAGGTAGAATGTGTCTGAAAACCTGACCAATCAAAATTATATTACATTAATATAATTAAAGTATTAAACAAGAGAGCCATAAAATATGGTCTAGACTCTAGACCATGACTTATTTTTTAACGCAATTTCCCTTGGGAATTGCATTTATACATTTGAAATGTCTGTGCACATGTGAGCTTGCACATGCAATTCCTCCTGAAACATACCATTACCAGATAGATATTTCGGGTCTTTAGCAAATATGCTAAGTAGGACCCAAGGATGTGCAACGGTAAAAAAAAATACCGAAAGGGCTTACTGTATTTCCTGGAAAATCCACACAAAAAAACACGAAAAAGTATCAGTATTTTGTAGGGCTGCGGAAATTATCGATTAATCTCTTGATTAATAGTTAAAAATTTTATCGATTAAATATCGATTAAAATAATTTTAATCGATAAAAATTCGATTAAAATTTAAGAAAATATTTATAATATTTTTTAAAATTTTTTAGTAATAAATAATAAATTATTAATAATTAATAATAATTTATATATATTTTTTACGTACAAACATCTCCCGCGTAATATTAAAATTTATTTTATTAATTTATGTTGACCGGCAGACGTCAATTATAAAATGTCTGACAGCCAGAGCCATGTTTACACCATTTCGGGCCCCCGGGCAAAATATAGTGTTGGGCCCTTCCCCCGCAGGAATAAAAAATGAATATACATAATATATAAATAAACATATTCCCATGGGGCCCATATGCTCGTGAGCCCCCGGGCAAATGCCCAACGGGCCTATGCGTTAAGACGGCACTGCTGACAGCATCAGCGCAATTAAATTTAAACATATAACTAGAAAGTTGAGCAAATATGTTGTTTTTAAGCTAACTGCGGATGGCAAAGTCGAAGATGGTGAAAATGTTTACTGTGTTCACTACCATAAACAATTCTCTTTTAAAGGATCAAATACATCGCTGACATTCAGCACAAATCAAATATCAACACATTGTCATGATATTTAGTTCAAAATATTCTTAATTTTCAATGTCCGTGAGATATGTTCATTTTAATGAGATCATAAATTTCTAATTTTGGTTTTAATCGAAATTATCGATTAATTAATCGATAATTTTTCAAAAGTTAACGATGAAATTAAAATTAATCGATAACAGCCCTAGATTTTGTCAATTTCTCGCCAACCATAACATCTATCGGGTTGAAACAAAAGCCAAACAATAGCTAATAATATGTAGAACAAATTTGGAGAAGGAAATTAAAAGAGTCGTATCGTAGATTGACTTTTGAAATTTTAGTAGCAATTTTTAGATGGCAATTGTTTGGTTTAGTTTCGAAATTATTGATTTGAAATTACTTTTAATGTAATTTAGAATGATAGTTAATTGGGTTTTCCCGCTTTGTGAATTGATTATGTTAGATTGTTGCGTAGTACGCATTATATTGACACATTCTTGGTGTGATTTAGCGGGAGGGGATATGACGTCATATTGTGTCTTGTTTCAGAATTACTTATTTGAATCGACTTTTAATGTAATCTAGAATGATTTCCCTTGAATAAAAAAGATAGGAAATTCTTTGTTGGAAAATGCGTTTAAATAATCATTAGAGTTTTTATTACTTGTTTAATACCTAAAATGTAATTCAAATAGTGTAAGCTTCAAGGAATTTCCGCAGTTATTATAAATTCAAAAAATCACTGCGTCAAAGGTTGAACTAATTTTAGCTTGAAGTCTAAGAATATAAAATCCCGATGTTATGTATTATCCAACCGCCATTTTGTTTGTAGCTGTAAAAGAGACGAGACTGGTTAAGAAGGTAGGATTTTCTTTACCATGGATGAAAATGTATTTGATACTTTTATACTAAAACATAAGTTTTGTGTACAGTGGAATAAACATTGAAGTTCTGTATCCTTGTGTCAATTCTGAGTACTGTATGCAAGCGGGAGAGCGAGGCTTAATCCCTTAACTACGAGACTTGACCGGCCCCAGCTCCAACCCGACCGGCCGATGACCCAGCCTGGAGTCAGATCGAGGCCTAAAGACCATTTCCGAGAGAAATTGCTTCAGGTTTGGACATATGGAAGCATGGCTAAAAAAGTATACCAGTAACGAGTAAAAGCAACCTCTGATGGGACATTGGACGTAGCAATGAGACGCTCATAACACGAATGAGAACTGAACATTGTCCCATATGAAGCTAACTATTCAAGTTTAACACTAGAAGGGAACTAGCCTGTCGTCTGTGTTGCCACCCGGAGGAGTTGATGGCCCACGTGCTGGAGGAATGCCCCAAGCAGTGCGGGGATTTGGAAGGAGAAGTTCCGGTCCCTGAGGAGAGGTACCTCTATGGCGATGCCCGATGGATGAAGCTCGTTTCAAAAAAATGAACTGGGTCCTAAGAGCCTAACGGCTTGACCCAAAAGAGAATGGATATTCACAAGTGTATTCTTAGATCACAATCTTTAGTCGAATATTAGATCACAGCCTTAAGTCTAGTCTTAGATCACAGCCTTAAGTCTAGTCCAAGATTACAGCCTTTAGTCGAGTTAATATTTGTGTTCTGTAAGTTGTCTTTCGGACTGACTTCGTATGGCGAGTTGTGTGATGTACACAAAAGTGATAGTCAGGGATCAATAACTATAAATTTCGCATGCGTGTTAAGTAAACGTGCATACAATTTTTTTTCCGACACAACCATCCACTATGTCTGTGAGTGAATATTCATAACTTTGTCTGCGCGACCACGTACAATAAAAGTATAGCAATTTAAAAAAAAATAACTACCACATACAGAATTTTAAAAACTCATACATATTGTAGGAATAGAATAAAAAATTACAAGTTAAAAAATTCAAAACTATTAATATAGATTTAATAGATTGTATTTATGAAAAATTAAAAACAGTAGGAAATAGTTTTTGTTAACGTTTAATTTATGATAGGACAACTAAAAAAAAATATATACAAAGCCTATCCAACTCCAAACCCACCCCAATCTGATGTAATCGGACAATAAAAATGCAATGTGGTCAGAAAGTCTATACACTCTCTATGCCCCTAATCCCTTTAATTAAATTTTCTATAACTCGCAAGCACACGGTGTCCTGTAGTCGTCTCTTAGTCTAGCTTTCGTAACATGTCATTATGTAACATGTTCCAGCTAATGAACAGTCTCTTGTCTCAGTAGACTTCTCTTGATCTCTCCACCTCAATCAAAGGTCGAACTATCCGGAGTCGACTCGTCTGGGGTAGAAATGTCCGACCACCGGAAGTCCTTGACGTGTGTTGTGGTCACGTTAATTTTTTTTCAACTTTAACATCTCGATAACATATTTTTAACTATAACATAGACGTATGAGGGGCTAGAAAGCCACTTATATTAAAAATATGTGTATTACACTATCAAATACACATGTTATGACAGAAATCTTATGTGCACTGTAACAATAAATTTATCAGAAACAGTAGGTGACTGATAGCTACTGAAAACATGAAATTTAACAATAACAAAATAAATGACTTTAATCTGCTGTATTCGGAAAAAATATATCGTGATTTTTAATCTATTTTTTTAAATGTTTATTCTTGGTGTAAAATAATGTTTTTCTACATTATGGCATAGAGATTATTATTCAAATTTATTTAATCTTATACAAAAAATCAATATAAAATTGTGTAATATTCTTTATTAAATCAACAGGTTATTGTCTTTGGCAGAAGGAAATAAAACAATCATTGAATTACTGTATTTCAAGAATATTGAAATGGAGGTAAGTATTTTATGCAGACAATGAATTAATTTATACTTGGAATGTTAAATATTTGAAAATATCAAATGCAGCCTTATAACTGCATTTTTTTTTAAAAATTATGTTTGTAAAAGAAAGTTTACTATTACAATTTTATTAATAAATTTGGAACTTTAATAATGTTTACTTGCAGAAAGTTGATTTAAAAAACAAATGAAAATATATACAAAAAATTAACACTAAAAAATTAATGTTGCTTAAATTAATTAATTGTTAATTTTTCAAAAGTTAACGATAATATTTAAACTAATCGTTAACAGCCCCAATATACATTGATATATATATATATATTTATATATATATAAATATATATATGTATATATAAATATATATATGTATGTTTATATATGTGTATATATAGTTCGACTGGCGTACCGATGGTCACGGGTTCAAATCCATGTCAAGACAAGGATTTGCTCCCGGGGCCTAGGGCGTCCCTGAGTCACCCAGCTCCGAATGGGTACCTAACACTAGCTAGGCGGCTGGGCAATGCGGGGAACCCACAAAGCCGTGGCCTGTGATCGCTGCATCACTTGCCAACAGATCAGTCATGGTCCGTGGACGCATTTATTTTCTGCATAGAATGAGCGTCTGTATTGATAAGATAAGATAAATATATATGTATATATATATATATATATATAATATATATATATATATATATATATATATATATATATATATATATGTTTTAAATTATATTTATATAGTTGACGTGATAAAATATTTCGAGCAAAATATATATTAGTCATGGACCTATAATGGACGTTCCATTTAATTGGTGACTGATAACTTATATCCATATTATTGGTTTTTAAAGTAAATAAAATACAAATCAAATATGACTTATTAAAAAATTTATTTTTTTTATTTAAAAAAACAAAAAAAAAGAATTACCGTCTTATTCTAAAAAAACTATTGTTAATAGATTAAAAGAAAATTATCAATACTATTAAATTTATTTTTGCTAATCAAATAAGGGGCCATCCATATATTATGTACGCAATGAGGGGGTTGTTTAATTAACAGGATTTTGCATTTGGATACGTAGGGGGAGGGTAGGTGGTCTCAAATGAACGCACAACAAATTTAATTTGGGTAATACGAAGCCTAGTAACATGAACCACTCAGGCTGCAAACGGCATTCGAAATCGACTGAGTCAAGATTGATTTGCAATAATGTTTTATAATTAAATGCAAACGAAATTATTAACTTTTAATTACTTGGAAGTAATTAACGTTTGATGCAGACCAAACGTTCACACATTAGTAAAATCAGTACTTAAATTATATTCGTCTGATTTATAGGGGCCGCCAATAGATGACAATATAAACGACCCAATTTTCTCGCTCCCGCTTCCCCCTCTTTAAATGTCATAACAAAAATTTAGATCCTCCCTCCAATATTACGTCACAAAGCTAAGCCCAACCCTTCCCCCATAATGTTTTTTTTCTATTCGAAAATGAGCATGTTTCAAATAATTTTTCTGACAGTCAAGTATTTATTTAGTGTAGGTCTGCATTCTAATTACCTAACACGCGTGAATCCATGTAAAATATAATTAAATAAATTGTAAGCAAACAAATATTTCAATAGAACTTTTATTTCAAGTTCTTAAACTCCCCTCTCCCCCTCATCACACGTCGTCATAAAATGTGTGGACACCCGCGCCACACACACACAAACAGGTGCGTGACTTCATATATATCTTGTGACTATGGTTTTAAAACTAACTTTTCAAACAGGGGACGAGCGGGGGAGACGCTAATTTGTACGTACGAATAGGGGAGGTTTATCCCGAAAATGTTATATTTTTAGCGTACTTAATAAATGGATGGCCCTTAACTAGTAAATTTTATTTTGAAAATAATTTGTGTCCTTTATTTTTTTTGATTATTAATTTAATGACCCACTATTTTGGGGGGAAAAAATTAATTTTAATTTTCGATTACAGATAACAAAAAATTGTTGAAAAAATATTAATATGAGAAATGTTTATTTATTTTTTATAATGCCAATTAATTTAATAATTAATGTAATTTCCTTTCGAAATTATTTAACTAATTAAAACTCTGTTGACTTATTATATTAGATCTTTTTAAAAAAGTAACCATCCCCTCTATTTTATAAAATTATTTACTCAAATTCACCCAATTAACTTATTAACAGTTGCAGACAACATGATTTCATGATCATACCGAGAAAGATATTAATGTGCTGACATTAACCTGATATTAATTTTAATGTCTTCAACATTTCCTTGTGCTTCAGTTTACCTGACAGAATATGTGATTAATAATTAGATTTTGAATCATTTATCAGAAAAAAGATTGAACGTGAAAACTTTATTGAACTATTTTTTCACGTGAACCTTTGTACAGTAATGTTCATTAAAAAAAAATTATAGTTATCTTTTTCCTTTTGTACATAATTAGCTTTTCACTCATATCAGATATAAAAATCAATGTATTGATTTACACAAAAAAAGTTTTAAATAACATTCTTAAACAAATATATAAGATATTTTATTTTTAAAAATTCAAGATATTAATGATTTTGTTTCATTTTTCTATTTTCAGACTTGTGACAGTAAGTCATGTATGCCAAGAAAACGGAATAGAGAAGAATTAATGATAAATGATTAAACTACACTGTTAATGAAAATATTTATATTCATCTCAGAAATTAATCTTTAAATCTATTGAAAATGAAATCTTAATGAAATCTAGTTAACATAGATAATAGTAGAGATACAGGTGTAACACATGGATTAAAATGTACTTTCTTTGATGAACTTTTCAGGTGGACACGAAATTCAGGAACTAGAAGGAGGAGAAAATGATCTACACACTTACTACAACAACTGTAGGAAGAATCCAGGTCACAGACACTTTATATCCGTCGATGATTTTAACATCAATCACCTGCCTGAAGGTTACCATGACAACCTCCTGATTGAGTACATAAAAGCTGCAGCTGACCTCACAGTCAAGGTAGAGGGTACAAAGATCAGTCCAAAAAGACCTGAGTTGAACCCGCACACCAACTTACCGTACCCATTTTGTGAAAAGAGAGGAACTGACGTCAAGACATTTGGGACTGGTACGATGTGGTATCAAAAAAATGAACAGGACGAGGAAACATGTTCATGTAAGAAGTGTCAAAACTCAGACACACCCAGCACAGAGTGGGGGGAGGTAGAATTGTTCACAGCCAGACACGTAGTCTTTGACGACCTTGAGGCGACACACACCACGTGTAGATTGTTCTATGATAGAGAAGATAGTCCACTTGTCACTCTTGATGGCTGGAGGATGGATGAGATAAGCATTGAGCATGATTGGTGTAAGTTGTCATGTGTGACATGTGACCAGGATTTGCTGGACAAACTGGACAAGATGGGGAAACTGTGGTTTGATCTATGGAAGAAACTATACGACAAATACGCTAGACCTGAAGACAAGTTGACATGGATGGTATCACATCCCCATGGATGTCCTAAAAAGATCTCTGTAGGACAATGGATAGACAGAAAAGAGCTTGATTATGGTATGACATGGTACACATACTCAACATGTACATGTGCAGGCAGTAGTGGAGCTCATGTCCACCCACTAGGACATGATGGTTGCTATTTGTATGACCTCCATGTCCACAGTGGGGTCTATAAGGGAAAAAATTATAGTGGCGCTGGAGAGGAATTAAGGTAATATAGATAATGTAACCAATATTATAATATCTATCTATCTATATATTTCACCAAAGCGAGTATGAGCAGACAAGCCTTACGAATGACCCTAGCTGGGGTTGTCCGATCACAGTTGGCAAGCGTAGTGGGATGAAAAGAAGAAAGCAAATAAGGGTGAGGGATAAACAATGCTTCTTGCGTTCACTTGCGTTGTTCCTTCAAATGATAGCATACGGATCGTAGTGTAGTGGTTATCACGTCCGCCATGCACGCGGAAAATCCTGGGTTCCCAGCGGGAATATTTTTTAAAAAAAAATGTTTGTTTCTGCCCGTTCTTTTCCTCCATTTTTGCGAACATGACTAAACCTTACTAGGGTCGGCAAAATCACTGTTATGGTTGGCAAGAAATTGTAGTAAAGGGGGGGGGGCAGGTAACAACAACTGCAGTGCGCATGTCTTCACTTGTACTCGCTTTTTTATTACTTCGTGCTGATGTTTGTGTCCGTTTTCTCACCCCCATCCGTTCTTGCACATTCTATGATGAGCAAGTCTGCGGCGTATGCCACGCTGAGGGTCGTATCTAGTTTTATATACTTTACACTTACTAGTATAACTATTTTTTGTTAAAGCAGACAACTCCCTCTGCTACCACCCATGTTCATCACAACACCACGCCCCATTAGCGCCCTCGCCATTGTCAGCACCCTAACTCCAACATTCCCATCTAATGTACTTATAAAACATTACAATAAGTCATTTCTATTGTTTTTCATATTGACTTGATACAAACTGGTCTCAAATGGTGATTATTGTAATAAAGAATGACCTCTACCATGCCCCATTCACACCTTTACCACCAGTTTCGGCACTCTCAATAACAAATTTGACACCCTTACAACTAATTATACAAACTCATGTCATTAAAACATTTTAATATAAAATAAAACATTTGTTTACATTTTCACTTTGTACTAACTTGTAACAACACGCCTCATGTATACACCAACACTATTCCTCTATACCTCCAACAACATATATTTAACTACGAGTATATACATATTTTCAAACTTACAGCACAAAAATTAGCATGCTACATAGAGAAAATAGAGATAATCTAACAATTCATTAATTGAATTACAGTACATTCGATCTATCTGAAATTTTGATACATCATTTTATCATCGCCACGAGTCTGCCTGCAAAATTTGAGCTCGCCAGCATACGGGGAGGTGGGTTAAAAATCGATCCGAAGTTATTTCGGCATTCAAGCACGCAGACACCACGAATTAATATGAAGGATTTAAAAAATAATTGCTTCTTTGTTCCGTAACATCCATGTGATAAAAATTAAAAACCGCATCATTTGGCGATAACTAAAAATTTAAACTCATAACATTAACAACAAAAAGCTAATAAAATGCGTCATTTCATTTCTCTGTTATCTAGGCGTCCAGCTACCAATTAAGTGACACTGTGAAGCTGTCTGCCGGGCCAATTTACAAAACTTATTTTGATTGTGTTGAAAATGACTTCACTAAATGGGAAAGAAATATTTCAACAAAGTTTTAGCAGCCAGCAACAGTGACGTCAATCTTAGTAATGATTCCTCAATGTTCATTACTGTCAAACTTCTTTAATTACCTTAGACACGGACATTAACAAAACAATATAAAATTTAAAAGTCATACTAGTCCAAAACTATTTGGACAAGATTAAAATGTAATTCAATGAATTTATAAACATTTAGCATTACATTACAGCAAAAGAAAACCGTGTGTAATGTGTATGTTTAATTGCAGTTTAATTTCTGAAAATCTATCAACATATTTCATTAAACATTTTTTATTCAATGAACTTATAAAATAAAGATAATTGATTTTATGATGTCATTTTTATTTGATTATTTCCTTATACTGAATGATATAATAACTCTTGTAGTATATGCGTGCAAGTGTGTAACATGTTATTTATTAGGTTAGGTGTCTCTTTAAGTTTGGTAAAGCTATTTTTGTAGTTCGGTCTTTAATATTTTACTTCTCTCCTCATATTCGACTGGCTGGACTGACTTTTACAACAAGCTTTAGTGAGGGAGGACATGGAGGGAGGAGGTTTAAATTTGCGTTTTGCTTACAATACTTGTATCATTCGTAATTAATTGATTAATTCAATTGTTTACTTTAAAAAAAATAAATAAAGCAGAACACAATTAGGAGAGATTTTAATTGTGAAGTAAGATATATGCAGTTGAGAATATAATGTGTTTATGTCACTCATAGCCTAAAAGTAGTGATCGATATAATTAATAACTGGACTTGTCAGACATAATAGCAACAACTGTTAAGTAATTTAATTTTTAATATAAATATATATAAATATAGCAATGACTGAACTATATGAGACGTAATGGGATCGACTGTTAAATACGTTTCAGCTAGATATAGCAATCCTGGACTATATTAAACTGAATGGCAACATTTGTTAAGTAAGTGGTTAGCTATGTGAGACGTTATGGCAAAATATCAATATGTATAGATTGTTGATGCCATCAATAAACTCATTTGACTGGTTTATGCCATCAACAAACTCATGTCACCCGTATATGCCATCAACAAACTCATGTCACCTGTATATGCCATCAACAAACTCATTTGACTGGTTTATGTCATCAACAAGCTCATCTCACCTGTTTATGCCATCAACAAACTCATTTCACTGGTTTATGTCATCAAGAAACTCATGTCACTGGCTTATCCCATCAACATACTCATTTCACATTTTTATGCCATCTGTTTGTTACCGACTTTTATACGTTAGATCTCTTAGCTACTGTCCTATGCGATTTTTTATCTTTAACTAAACTTCTACTTGAAGAGTCACACTATGCTAAGACACAAGTTCCGTGCGATAACTTATTTGTTTAGTTTAATTTTATAGTATCACTATATTAATTAGAAATGTACATCTCACATATTTTAATGTGTCATAGCTGTTAGTAAAATAAATTGTTATCATTTATTCGAGACTTTTAACAAAGTCACAGAGACAAATGTCACGTTTGAAAGATTTCTATTTAGTGTAATGTGGCAATTTCATCTTAAAGAGTGAGGATATGCAGCAACATAAATGTAACTTTTATATGATTCTCCCCTGTATGATATATCTAGTGCCTTTATATGAAACTTATGAAATAAATTATATTCTTTATTGTAAAGTTTGATTTTAAAGTAAGATAATGTTTTAAAAATTATTCATGATATAATTAACTTTTTGTGTGTTTGATTTGATGTTCTATTTGTTTTGTTTTTTCTATAAAAGTATTTAGCCCCAGGGGTTTAGTTTATACATGTAGTTGCAAGAAAAAATAGTTCTAGCCTAGCAATGTATTCGCTTATTCTCTGTATTTGTTTTCAATACAACTGAAAATAATAAAATAATAAATTATATTTTGTTGTTTAAATGGTGTACATCCAGCTTGTCCTCAGCTCACTGTTCTTCTCTTTCTCTCTGTATGTATACAACAATAATAGCCTTGTATATTGTTATCGTGTATGTTTATGCAGTGGCAGATTTAGGTTTGTCTGCGTGGGGGGGCCAGGAGAATTTCAGGGGGCGCCGGAAAATTTTTTTTTATTAAACGACTTAGTGCAAATATTTCTAGGTGCTGAAATAAAATGCATTTGTCTAAATTGCTTTTTCTGCAATGAAGATTAGAAATTTGATATGAGATTCAATCTTATTGCTATATTTTATGTTGAACTAACATTTCTGCTCACTGTAAATGTGATATTTACTTTAATAAGTTTTCATCTTAAGAGACTGATGCAGTCTCAAATATGAAATCTAAGGTGTGTTGTTTATGTTGCATACATTTTCAGAGTTGCCCTGTGTCAACTTGCTAGACAAAAAGAAACATCTAGTCTTAAGTAGATACGGTTAATCAATTGAATTTATGAAAATGGTAGTTAATTTGGGAGCTGTTATTTGTGACAAAATCTAAATTTCTCATAATCCTTTGTGTTCACTTTCAATTGCTGAATATCCTAGCAGACTTTAACATAGAAAACTTAGCATAATTAGTTTATTGTTTTTGGGCTAAATAAGACATCTAAAATGTTTTGATAATGAGGTAGAATTCGATTGAAATTTTTATAGGCCTCCAATAGTTTGTTGTACTATCTGAAAAATGACTCATCAGTTTGTTCAGCTTGCCATAAATAGCAGTGACAGTAACTCAAACAATTAACTAAGTGTTTAATAATAAATGCTGCGTTGATCAATTAAAGTACATTATTTAATATTCTTTTTGTTTACATCAAACCATTGCAATGAATCTCTTCAATATACAAACAATTGCTTTAAAATCAGGAGAGTAATAGTCGGTAATAGGTCACAAATGCACACAAAATATAATGTATTTTTAAAAATGTTAATCATTAATAAAAGGCCTAAGTAATTAAAGAAATCATTTATCATATACGTATTATATGCATATATCATATGTAGGATAAAAAATGACAGTAAATTATGAACTTAGTTTCAAAGAGAACAACTTATTTTTACTAATAAAATTTAAAGAGCTACTGTTTTTAGTTCTTGTAATAGTTTTCCATCTGAAAGAATGAAATGAGAATTTTAGCGGGCAAAATACCAGGTAATCTGATGCTACAAATAATGAAAAACACAGAGACTTTGGTGGAGCGGATTGGTCAGGATTAGTAAACACACACACACACACACACACACACACACACTCACACACACACAAAGAGTGCCAATAATATTATACTTACAAATAAACTAAACAATTTACTTCAGAATTTAAAAAATTTATATAATAATTTATCACTGGAAGTTTCAGCATCAAACTTTGGGAAGATCAATGAACGAGTGTGGCTAGAATAGCAGAGAATGATCCGACAACTGCATGAACTGCATGCTTACGGCTCGCTCATCTTGTATCAGAAAGTCGTTTCAGAGTATCTACTGTTGATTCACATTTAGATTTCTGGTGTTCTTTAAGAGTACGTAGATGTGGTAAACTAGACGTAAGGAATGCATACAACCTTAAATCTATGCCAAAAAACAACTGTACATCACTGTTTACAGACATTGCTTCGATTGTAACCAAATTCAAAACATGGGCACAACAATTGGGTTAAAGTTTCTTTATCTGACTTTGAAGGCCACTCTTAATTCCAGAGTATGCTTGTCCTCGACGGAGTGTGAAATCAATGGTTCGCTTATTTAGTTCCTTTAAAATCTTCTCACCAAATGCTGCAGCATTATTTATTTTTTTAATATATTTTTAAAGTTTCATTAACGGTGGTCGTAGGGAGTCCTAATGTTTCCATTACAACCTATTAGGGGCGGTGCTTGGTAGACCTTGGTGGGCACCCCATCTCCCTTCCAGGTCAGCGGAGGACTTTCTTAGCGTTAGTCAATCCATTTTTATTATGACTTTAACGTGGGCTAGATCCCACACCCCTCAGCTTGTGAGGCGAGCACACTATCCAGCCACAGTTTACCTAAGTATAAAGCCTATAAATCTTTCCACAACATGTCCTGATTTTTAAAAAAAATTAGCGTAAAGAAACTGACATCTGATCAATTCTAGATATTATATCAATGGTTGAATCAATAATTAAAGAAAATAATTGTGCAGACTTAACTTCATTATCAATTGTCGCCGATAATTCAGATGCGAGTGATTGATTTAAACCAGATATTACAGTTTCGTCATTTGAAATACGATATTTAGCAAGCAGTTTGGTGTTGATTAGAAGTTTCGTGTTTAGCTATCTTTTTTCTGCTCTTGTGACACCTTTTTAGTGTTCATCGAGGGCATCTTTAGGGGGCACCATTTTAGACGCAACAGGGGCGCGGGGGTTCAAGCCGCCCCCCCTGCCCTATAGCTAAATCCGCCACTGTGTTTATGGTTAAATAAGGCACGGGTTCAAAATAGCGACTGTCAAAACAGTGACCGTCATAATAGCGACTTCAAAACAGCGACTGTATCAAAAGAGCGACTGTCATAACAGCGACTTCACCACATAGCTATTCTTGTCCAACCGTTCACCTAACACAGTGGTTCCAATCTTTTTGACACATAGATCCCCTTTTCATTGTCTAAACTTACCAAAGGACCCCAAGTGAAGAAACTACATAAATGCATAGTAACAAATAAAAACTCCAAAAAGTAGCATTTTGATGAAGTATTTATTGAAATTAAAAATTGTGTTTAAAATAAAATTTTAAACAATTAACTTATGCTATATATACACGCATTCATTCAAATACAAACAACTGCTCAGTAAAAATAAAATTTGAATCATGGTTAACCGGGCAGCTTTTTTTAACAATATTGACAGCCCCCTTGTCAAAACGTCCTGTGGTCGAACTGTCCGGGGGTTACATAATGACATGTTACGAAGGCTAGACTAAGTGACGACCACGGACCCCGTGTTATGGAGAAGGTAAATAAAGGGATTGGGGCTGAGAGAATGTAGGTACCTTTATAAAGGACTATCTGACCACATTGCCTTGGGGTGGGGGTGGAGTTGGATAGGTTTGGAAGGACTTGCTACCTCAGAGGAGTGGTGTATGAAACACAATCATGAATTCGCACTTAATGTTGATTGGTTTTCAGTGTGTGTACTTTTTAGTGTTAAATTAAACGTTGAAAAAAAATGCGTGTAATAAATATTTCATGCCTTTTTAAATTTTTAATACATAATAATATTAAACTATATTATTTTTATTTATTTTTTTTAAATTAGAAAAAAAAATTACGAGGTAAAAACGAAAAGGGTCTAAACATCCAGGGATAAAAAGTCCTCTAGTCGAACTGTCTCTAGCTTAAAAAAGCAGCCACACGTCACCTCTGCCCCTACCACCGCAATCCCCCTCAATTAATCGACTGCATCTATGTTTTTTAATCTCTATCGAGCTTTCTGCCAAATTATATTTGACTGAAGTAATAGCAGTTATAATTTCTTTTTTTTTACAGAATTTTCTTTTTAAAAATGTGTCCCGAAAAAATGTATACACTCTTTACAACACTAACATTTCTTTATACACACCTCCAGTTGATTGTATTTAATTGTCTATTGTCCCTTCTGTACAAAAAACCTACATGGCTTATCATGTCTTACTTTTCTTGATTTTCTAAACTCCATTTTAGGGTAGGCACAGTAAGTTTTTCAAAAAGTTTTTCAAACATTATCACAAAGAAAAGAAAAAAGTCGCTATTTTGATATAGTCGCTGTTATGATGCAGTCGCTATTATGACGGTCGCTGTTTTGACAGTCGCTGTTTTGATACAGTCGCTATTTTTAAGTCGCTATGATGACGGTCGCTGTTTTGACAGTCGCTATTCTGCCCGGATGCCGTTAAATAAGTATTATATCTAAACATTTTTACCATAGAAAAGGTCTAATAAATCTTTCTTGTCAAATTTGACATGTGGGCCATCCTCCTTACTGTCATCTGTGTCATCTTCCTTGCTGTCATCTGAGTCATTTGCTTGTTGTTGTTGCTCTATGCCAAGATCTGATTAAGATATAACGCAACTGACATTATTAAATTGCTTCATTTCTTTCGTACACATTTCTCTCTCATTATTGAAAATCCAAATCAGATAAGTGGAAATATAAAAAACCAAAGTTTTTTAGTGTTTTTGTTTCATCATTTCTATGTTCAAAGTTAATATTTAAAATTTTTTTTTACAATAATGACTTTAGTATTAACATATCAAACCATTACTTTAAAGATATATTTATTTATAATTAGTTTAGTCTAATTATTGTACCATTTATTTCTTGTCTTGTCTGTTTTCTTGACATACATGATTTACTGTTAGAAGTCTGAAATAGAAAAATGAAGACATCATTAGCTTTTTATTTTATTTGTTTCATGAATATATCTTACATTTTTTGTTATAAGGCTGCATATGATATATCAAATATATCACATTTAAAATAGAAAATTATTTTTTATCTACATGAAATACTCACCTCAATTTTACAATTCTTGATATACAGTATTGTAAAGACTGTTTTTTTTAAATTTCTGTCAAAGACAATAACCAGAATAACCAGGTGATTTAATATAGTTTAATATGATGCTCCAAAAAAAATTATTATTGTCACCAAAATTAGTAGATTCAGAAGAAGAGATTTGTGACGCAGTTAGTGCTTTATATCAAACATACCATAAAGATGTTGACATGAATTTAGTCAGAAAAGTCAAGCATTTTTATCATAGACGTAGTGAAGACTATGTATGGTTCAGCGAAACATGGCATTCTGAAACATCAGGATCTGTATAGGGTAATATTTAACGATCGTGTCCAATAAGCATTCCCTGATATAGACGCAATTTTGAAATTGTTTCTTAGTATAATGTTTTCAAATTACTATTAAGAAATATCTTTTTCTAAGCTGACGAAGAAAAAAATGAATTTTTAACAAGGACTCAAGATAAATTATGTTCCACTCTTGTGGATTAAAAGTAACAAACTTTGCGTATCTAAAATATTCTATAAAAATCTAATAGAAATTTTCTTGTTAAATTTTAGCCTCAAATAAGGGTCCCAACTTTAAAGTTTTAACGTATACAAACGGACAAAGTCAGTATTCTCTCGATTCGTGTATGAATAAGTAGACTACTTCAGCTTGTTTATATCTTATTTTTATCATTAAATTTTTTTTATCTTCTTTGTTTTCATCTTGTTATTAAACACATTGAGTTTACTTTAAAATTTGGAAATAAAATAATAATTTACTTACAACTTTCCGATAGATTTTTCAGGTTTCTGTATTTTTGTTGACTCACTTCCTTGGAGAGGAAAGATAAAAAAAAATGATACATTCTCTAAATTCAATACGTGATAATAAATTGTAATTGTTACTTCTTATTTAGATTTAAAAATACGGATTTACCAATGTTGAGGCGTCACTAAAGGTCAGCGGGGGTTGCATCGGGTGACACAATCATAATGGGTAGCACCAAAATGGAAAATTCTATATGACCCCCTTATTTTCCAAAGGCAGACTAGGAGGAGGTCTATGGGGTAAGTCATGAGGGTGTGACACAATGAGCTACTGAACTGGGTACCACCTACCCTAGTGACGTCTCTGTTCCATTGTATTTGTGTACCGTAATTAATGAATCTGTTATGTATCTATTTAAAAATTGAATTGCGATATAATTATAATAGCATAAAATATACATTGTATCTGTTAAAGCAAGAGTACCTACCTGCTGTCAAGACGAATGTAACTAACAAAAGGGCAGTTTAAATAATATCGGGATTTGTGTTTAATTGCCTTAATTGCCTGCGGACTGGAAACCCGTTTTATTTAAAGAAAGAAACGGAAAATACCGTTGTGATGAAGAGTAATTTTTTAACCATTTTTTATTATTATCGAACTAAATTAATTTTTTTTATTATTTATATGCAAAATATAACTTTGATTACTTTTATATCCAAATTTTAAATTATTTATGCTAATATTAAAATCAAATCTAACCGCGGAATGATTTAGAAAAGTTATAACATAGAAAATATAATAATGGTAACTAGATACGACCCACCCGTGGCGTAATATACGCCACAGACTTGCTCATAGATAGTGCAAAGAAAATGGGGGCCTGGGGGGGGGGAAGGACACAAACTACAGCAAGAACAAAGAGAATTAACGTCGGGGAGGGGGCGGGGACATCGTTGACCTATTAATGGTTAGCGAGGGTTAGCTAAGTTCGAAAAAAATAGGGAAAAGAACAGGCACAAACAAACAATTTTAAAAATTAAAACCTAATGTTTACGCTGAGGCTTGAATCCATTACCTTCTGCGTGTAAGGCGGACATGATAACCAATACGCTACGAACACCGTGTTTTTCTGTGAAGGAAGAACGCAAGTGAACGCAAAAAGCATTGTTGGTCTCGAAAAACGCCTCCCCCCCCCTTTTTTTTTAACACACTTCGCTTGATGGGTCAACCCCAGCGAAGATCAATCGTTATGCTTATTTGTACATACTCGCTATTGATAGTGTTCTGGTGAATTATATATATATATATATATATATATATATATATATATATATATATATATATATATATATATATATATATATATATATATATATATATATATTTATAGTAATTCACACATTATCGTCTGCTAAATTAGTCTTTTCACTTACTGTACAAAAATAGTTAATTTATTTGTTAAAGAATATGGAACATTATCATCCATATCGCTTGTCGTCCCATCTGGGGCATAGACCACAAACAAAGGCTCTCCAGGCATCACGGTCCTGCGCATATCCCTCTAAATCAGTGGTCCCCAACCTTTTTAACGCCACGGACCACTAAAAGTTCGATAATTTTACCGCGGCCCACTAACCGAATGGGTGGGTGGAGAATGTGGGGGGGGGTAGGATTTTCGGCTGCGTTGATTGTTTATACGGGTATTTTAGATTGTTTTGACTTTATAGTTTTAATTTAATTGTACTTAAACATGCCTTCAAAATAAAATTAAGTTACACAAAAAGAGAATTAAAGATTATTTAATATTTTAATTTACTAGAATGTTAAATCAATGAGTTCTTGGGTCTTTTGTGGTTGGGAAGAAGCGCTTAAAAGCATAGACAGGTGATCGTGCACCAACTCTGACAAAGAGTGTTCAGGCTCAGTCTCGCCTAGAATCCCTGCTAATGTTTGAAACATATCCAAAATGCCTTTGTTCACTCGCCGTTCCCACAACTCCAGTTCGGCTTTAAATGCGGCTACTTTGTCAGCTAACTTGAAAAAACAGTTGTCATTTCCCCCTGAATAGACAGATTGACTTCATTGAGCTGGCTGAATATGTCACACAGGTAAGCAAGTTTTGCGACCCATACCTTGTCATTGAAATGTGCTACCGGTGGTGACTTCTTTTCTGAGAGAAATCTTTGCAATGGCTCTCGTAATTCAAATACTCTGTTTAGCGATTTTCCTCTGGATAACCATCTTATTTCTGTGTACGAAAGGAGGCATCTGTGCGCTGCGTCCATCTCCTCAAAAAGCTGCTCAAACAGGCGTGAGTTAAGGGCGTGTGCCTTGATGTGGTTATCAACTTTAATGGCATCAATCATTACACAGTTAAATTCTGGTGACATTTTTCGGCTTGCCAACATTTCCCTGTGAATGATACAATGCGTAGATTAACACTCAGGTGCAACCTCCTGAATCCGAGCTGTTAAACCAGACAGTCGTCCGGTCATGGCAGCAGCTCCATCTGTGTAGATGCCGACACAAAAGGACCATTTTAGGTGTCCTGACATATAACCATCCAATGACTTGAACAGTTCAGCTCCCGTGGTGTTGGTTGACAAAGATAGAGCACATAACAAATCCTCATGTACATCCTCATGATAAATATATCTCACATAAACAAGTAATATTGCCTTGTTGTCAATGTCTGTAGATTCGTCAACCTGGAAAGCGTACCACGGTGATGAATTAATCCTCTCCAACAATTGTATCACAATATCTTCGGCTATTCCCTCAATGCGCCTAGTTACAGTGGGAGCCGACAATGGCACATGTGCTATCTTTTTAACAGCAGCCTCTCCTAGAAGTTCATGGCAAATGTCTTTAGCTTGCCAACACGGGTCACCCATCAAAATCGCGCACGACAAAAGAGCGCCGTGATAAGAACGCCGACATAAGAGCGCCGACACAGAGCGCAAATATTGATTGTAGGCGGTTGTCCGCTCTGCGCTATGTGTCATTGATGTTCTTTGGACGTGGTGCCGCCAAAACGGGTAACAAGCTTTTCCATCTTGTGTATGGAAAGATGCACAATCCTTAGAGAAATACACCTCAGTAAAAAAAAATGTAAATAATTTAATGTTCCTTTGCTCGCGGACCCCTTGGCACATCTCCACGGACCACTAGTGGTCCGCGCGGACCCCAGGTTGGGGACCACTGCTCTAAATGTCCCCAGCTGTGCCCACTCTTTTTTTGGAGTGTGCCTCCAGTTCCCTTCTCTGTGTAATTTTGGGTCGTCCTCTTTACCTCTCGCCTTGGGGGTTCCAGGTGAGGGCTTGTCTGACAATGCTGGATGTAGGCATTCTGAGAGTGTGGCAAATCCATCTCCATCTGCACTTGCGTATTAGTTCTTCCACTGGCTGTTGGTGAGGACGTTGGGCCTGCCAAGTCGGAGAATTGTTCGGAGACATTTGTTTATAAATTTTTGAAGCTGCTGTTATTCGCCATGTTTCTGCTCTATATAGCAAGACAGGCTTCACTGTGATTATGAATATCCTGACCTTGATCTTGAGGGTCAAGTTGTTGCAGCTCCAAACTTGTCCTTGCTCCCATAAAAGCGTTTTGTATTGGCGCATATCTTTTTTATTTATTTATGAAATGGGTTAGGAAAGAATTTAATTTTACATGGCATTGATAAACATTGAACACTTTTATTTGCTGAAATACGTTTGACATTGGAAAATGCTTCGGTGACAAATGGTAGCCCTGTTCCGCTATTGAACATAGTTGACAGTGAGTTTCATGTCTTTGAGTCTTTTTTTAACTACTTTATGCTTTACAGTCATGACAGCAATAAGTTTGACCTCTGCAGTCTATTATATGAAAAAAAAATAGAAAATTTTACACTTCCTTTAAATCATTTCAGAAATGTCGCGAGTTTTTTTTCTTGGGCTTTTGTTTATTTGTTTGTTTTGGGGCTGTTGTATTGCGCACTTAATTTATGAATGGCTACTTTGGGATTTAGTTTCTGCCAGTTATTACATCTATTCGATAAGGAAAATATTAATTCATACGTTGTGTTTGTCCTTAAAAAAACAAACGACATTAAAAGCTAATTATTGGTGTTTCAGGTGGAAAATAAATCATATAATAATCGAAAAATTATTTAATTGGTTCCATCCGGTAAATATTCTCACGGTAAGCCTCTCATCTCTCCATTAAGTGTAAGGTCGGTGTCTGATTATGTGAAGCCGGTGTTCACACGTTGGACACTTTTTCTAATACCGCTTCAGTTGAAGTGATCGAAATAATTTTTCATCGATCAACATTGGTCATTTGTAACAGTTGGGGATGTTTGTATAAATAGCATTGATTGAACGTGTGACCAGAGCAGATGTGCTTATTTAAATGTTGTGGGGTGCGAATATTTTGTCATCTGGACTTAAAGTGGCCATAACATGTATGATGAAAGACTTATAAAGATATTTATTTTTACACAAACCACGGACTTGTGTGTGTACTCGCTGTAAACTAGGATGTTTGGTCATACATGTATTAACTCATTGTAACCATAAGACGTATTGCGAAAGACTTTGTTAAAGAAGTTGTTGCACAGACGAATGCCTTGTGTATGTAGTTGCCATGTATTATTACAGACAGAATCTACATATGTCGTTAGGACATCTGTACGTTTTTGAGTGAGATTAGTTGTTTGGAGAATTTCTTTGGGCACAGTTTATTTTGCTTCTACAACAAGAGCTGCAGACGAAGCTGAAGGATCAATTAAAGGTACCAGGACACCATTATCTCTTTCTCATAATACTTTAACTTCTTATTTTTTTCAGTTCAATATATATATATATATTTATATAAATAATTTTAGAATGAATGAGGATGTTCAAGTTTTAGCATTAGGAAGTATTTACACATGTTAGGATAGATGCTTCACTTCTTTATTAATTTCTTCTCGTGGCTTCTCCTTTATTTAGATATACAGCTAAAAACCTTATCATTTTAAAAGGTTATTATGAGAAGAAATTTCCCTCCCTGAACAAATTGCTCTCCTGGACATTCGCCTCGTTGCCTGACCCCTCGCTACGCCACGCCGATGATGAAACAAAAGATTACTGCATCAAAATTTTTGAGGCAATAAAAATTAATGCAAACAAAATTTGTAAAGAAGTATCCAAAAAAGTTGATTGCAGATAACACATTCGTTAACACGCACCTTGAGCATGGCCTCGTAGCTATGCCGTCAAATCAATTTACACACACAGGCTCACACAGCGCCAAGGCCTTTCAAAACAGAGGGTCAAAGTTCAGGTCACGTGCGTGCTGCCAAAGGTTCTAAAATATAAATGATGGTATTTCCTATTTCCTCTACAATACTGATGAGGAATTCAAATAATTATTACATGGGAAGATGTCTTTGAATTTATTTATAATTGATGTACTGAAGTGTACATTGTCGACTTAAAAATTAACCAACAATTAGTTACTTTAAAAAAATAGACATATATTATTTAGGACTGCAGAAATTAACGATTAATTAATCAATTAATCGTTAAAAATTTTAATCGATTAAAATTAGTTTGATCGATTAAAATTTAAGAAAATATATCTATTTTATTTGTTTTTAATTTATTAATTATTTTATATTTTTTGTTACTTACATACTTTTCCCTCGTATTATTATTTTTTTAATTCAGACGTGCATACGTAAAGAAAAAGGCTTTTCTTCCTTATTTCTTGCATAGCATAACGAATTTGCTGTGTTACGTCACAAAATTTGGGAGACATAGAATTACCGCGACTTAGCCAATTTCGCGAAATAATGAATCGCGACTTAACGGGATCTATATAAGTTTTATATAAAATATAATTAATCGATTAAATTCTTCCCGATTAATCGAACACCATTTTTTAATCAGTACAAGCCCTAATATTAATATTTCATTAAAGAATCACAAATTAAAAACAATCATTACGATGCCCCCCATAAGAGAATATTTTTTAAAGTTTTTATTCTTAGTTTCTCTGTTGAAACAAATTTACCGCTTAAGGGGAAAATATACTATAGAAACAACTATTTTCTCTATCAAAATACTAACTACAAAATGTTTTGGAAGTAATTTCGAGAATTCATAAGGGTTTAGGCATGAATAACTTAGAACCCATGCTCCTTTATCTAAGCTGCCATGAAATCGGGAGTTCCTAGTTTATTTCAAGAAATATTTGTTACCAACAAGGCTGTTTTCAAATTTGGCGCCGTGATTAGTGGGGAATATATCTTTCCTTTGTCATTTTTCTATAAAGAAAGAGTGCTTTAAATTACATTAACCCGTATGCCTTATGAAAGAACTCATATTGGTTTTTAAAACGATTCTAACCTTAACAAAACTAAAATTTGATTTACAATTGATTGTTTTTATTTCTATTATTCTTCATTTTGACTTACAGTTATTGCATCATCCAATCAAGAGAAAGAAAATACAAACTTCAGCAATGTCCAACAAGGATAAGACACGAACTGAATCAACTAGAAATATCAGAAACGTGCAGGTTAGTTGTCATTGTCGATGATTTAAGAATTACTTTAATATACGGCTATTACGAAAACATAAAGTATGTTCACAGCTCCAAAACCATTCACACCTGGAAGCTAAATGTTCTTTAAAACTCCCAGCTTTTAATTAATATGTAATAATATAAAAAAGTATTGTATATATCTACTGTTAATGACGTTAAACCTCATATTTAAAGCATACCATAAAAAATTGATGTTCAGCACAGGCTGTCGACTTTGTGAGATCTGAGTATGTTTTTAAAAGTATGGGGACAAATGAATCTGAATAGTTATGAGTCATTAATTAACTAGGAATTGAATTGACATACTTGTAGGTATTATTTTTAAGTTTAACCCATCTGCATGGTTTAAGGTGGTTGATCACCTTTGCTTTTAAAATAAAATTTTAAAATAGAATAAGGGAAGACCCCTTTTAAGAAAATTAATTATAGTTGAGAAAGCTAAAAACTTGAAATGTTTAAATATTTTTTCCTAGGCCTAGGCTTATTGTGAATGTCTACTGACATAGAGAAACATTTCTTTTCGCTTTATTCACAAAGGTCAAGCCCTACTCAGATGAAGATGGTATAGACAGGTCATAGGAGCTGAACAAGGACCTTTTAAACGGTTTGTTAAAGAACAGAATAAGAGCTATAGTCTTAAAAATTTTAACTCCGCTCGAAAAACTTTTTAAAGTTAATATAATTTGATCAATCAAAACAGTTCTTGAGGAATATCTCATTAACGAGAAAATAAGATTTTCTTGCTTTTATTTGTGGTTTATGGTTTAGTGAAAAATTTCTGGGCCGAGAGTGAGTTGAAGTTAGGGTTTACAGCAAGTGAAAAGGACAGTTTAGAGTAAGTTAAAGTTAGGGTTAAGTGTGCGTGGAAGTTTGGGTTTAGAAGAGGAATTTAGGTTTAGAGTTTTTGGAAGTTAATGTTTAAAGCGTGTGGAAATTAAAGATTAGATTTCGTGGAAGTTAGGGTTTAGAGCAGGGGTCGGCGAACAGGGGTAAATTATCCCAATTTTGGGTAAACAATGAATTCTTGGGGGTAACGGAGACTATTCGGGAACATATAAAATCCGCTAAATATATTGTGACATAGCGGATGTGGCAAATAATCCTCAAGGGTTGGCACAGACACTTCTTGAACTCCAAGCCAATAATAAGGCAAGTATTGAATTTGCAAACAAAGCAGATAGGACACATTTTGTGATGCCAAATGCTGCAAAGTCTTTCAAAATTGAACTTGAGGAGGCCTTCGAAATGTTTTTGTCTTTTTCAACAATGATTTTAGACGCTTGTCAGGCTTCACTTTGCCCCAGACACTGGGGGGTGGGGGGTGGGGGGTTTGGCGGCGCTTAAAACGCTCCCCAAAACCCCAATTCGTGTGGGCAGGATTTGCACCTTCGGGTGTAACGTTAACATAAAGTTTTATATTTTGAAGTAATGGGCAAAAATGTTCGCCGACCCCTGGTTTAGGGTGAGTGGATATTAGGTGTTAGCGTATGTGGAGGTTATGGTTTAGAGTTTTTAGAAATTAGGGTTTAGAGTTTTTTGGATGTTAGGATTAGTTTGTGTGTGTCAGTTAAGGTTTAGAAGTTTTAGAAGTTAGGATTAATTTTAGTTGAAGGTTTGGCTTAGAAATTGTGGACGTTAGGAAATGAGGGTTTAGCGTGAGTGGAAGATATGGTTTTAAAGTGAGTGAAAGTCCTCAATTACTGTTTTGTATTCACTGGTTAATTAGTTCAATTTACTGTTTATCCTGCATGACACAACTCGGCTGCATAAATAAAATGAAGAAGATTAAAAGCTCATTGTCTTCTATAGTCTTAACGATATCTTTTCCTGAAAATGAGACATTCCCTAGTTTTTTTTTATCTTAGTCAGTATTTCGCAAGTATTACAAAATTAAGCGGCTTTCAATCTTACACAATATACTGATTTGGACCATGAGCCTATAACAGGGGTGGCCGGGTCTTTAGTAACCAATAGCCATTTTGTAAATATTAAAAAAAATTTAATGCTGCATTAAGACATTATTGCCGACTTCACCACTTACAATAAAACATTTCTTTGCTTATTTAAATTTAAAAATTATTTTGTATTTAAATTTAATGGCTTGAACATTTCAATTATTTTAATCATGAATGTATTTTGAACAAATATATGCGTTACAATTAGGGGCGCGGTGCTAGCCACACAATCCCTTGCTCGTTTGTGGTGGCTCAAAGAAACTTGTGAACGCTACTTTACTTGCCCCATAGGCTTTCATGGTCTGAAAAGGTGTTATTATTATTATTATAATTACTCAATTTACAAAATTGTAAAATGAAAAGTTATGAATAGAAACACAATGCGTAAGGCTTACTGTCAACATTAATTGTTATGGTGCTGATGAGAAGACTTAGAACCATACATTTCTTTAAAAATGGTTGGTATCTAGTAGTAGTGGTGCGAAGAAGTTCTATCGGGTTCTGATAATTAATTACTTCTTGATGCTTTGAGTTAATGAACTGGTACTTGTTTTTTATCCGACCACCAAAAGAGATTTCTTAATTTTTTCGTTTTTGTATTTACTGTTGTAAATGAATATTAATATTATTTATAAGCAATACTAATACAGTATAAAATAAATTATACTTACCAAGATTGACTATATTCAATATATTAATTTAACTATATTGAAATTTGACAAGAATAAGAACAACGCAGATTAAAAACAATCTAAATGATAAATGAAAGAAAGTAGGCTTAAAAAAACTATTTGCTGCTTCATGCATTATCAATTGTAATCTAATATATAATATCACTTTTTATTTTTTTAATTTGGGATGTATTACACTCAAGAAACCGTTAATCACAGCCTAAATTTCGTCGATCCTAATAACGTTGCTAACACCCAACAAATCGAGCGGTCATGGAAATCTGTAAGGGAACCAAATAAACGCCCGAACGGGACTCCTCGTTATTATATAGATATAAAATTATATTAACATTTATTTAGTAATAATAGCCTAAGTATCGCGGGTTGCCAACATTTAATACCAAAATAATAAAAGAAAATTGGTAGTCGGATAAAAAAACAAGTAGACCTACCAATGAACTTTATTCTGGAGTACAAAGATTCACAGCAGTAGGTTGTACCGAAAATGGATATAAGTCGGCAACTAGCTTTCCTAATATAAGGAAGTGTTACTTCTAACACGAGCCTCCAGAAATTCATCAAAAATTGTGATTTGTGTATCATCACTAAACCCTGATATTATTGTAACTATAACAGCTCCATTTCAACAACAAAAGGTTCCATAACAATGTTTATTTGAATCTGAAACCATTTTCTATTAAGTCTATAATGAATGGATTCATAAGAAAAGTGGAACAGGATTTTAATTGCCGCAAGTCATTAAATCTGGTTTGGAAATCTTCCAGTAATCCTTGAAACATATCTTTATATGCACTAAGCTTTCGAAGATGAATTCCACCCTAAGAATATGAGAGAATATGAGATAACTTTTTTCTAAAGACGAGGAAAGTGGTTAAACTCACTTAACAGTATATCTCATTGAAGAAGGTGTGCATTGTTGTAAAAGCTAAACATTTTCTGTATAAGATCGGAAATAAGTTAATCATTTAATTGCAACGAAAGAATCAGACTTTATAGATGCTTTATAACGTCAGTTAGGAAAATCACATCTTTCATCAAAGTTTCGCCCGCCAGTTATGTATAAGACTTGTATTTTTCAGAAAGGAAAAAATTAGTTGGTTCAAGTCAAGCAAGTATACAAATCTGTTTTAAACATTGCTGGTAGATAACCACCTAACAAAACAGTGAAAAGAAATGTCATCAAGATCTAGCTAACCAAAGAAGTTTTTGAGCTTCATGTTATTCTATATACTTGGTCGAATGAAATTCACAATTTCTAGAAACGTCATCATTAACTTTTGAATTTATAATGTTTAGCTGCACGATTTTCTCCGTGAATGATGCAGAGTACAGGAAGGTTAACCGAATATTTGCATCATTAGTTAAAAGCCCCATCAGACCTACATTTTTATCTAGCATTTATGGTGTTCTATCTGTGTCAAAAATTTCAAGTTTATTGAGTCGTACACCAGCAACCATCATTGTTTTATCAAGGGAGTTTTTGACATCAATATCGCGAGTGGTATCTCTTTGTGCCAACAATTTTAATAGCTCTTCTTTTACAGCATCGTCTAATGAAATATAACGAACGTACACTACCTATTATGGGGTACCTTAAATATTTGTTATGTTCATCAAGAGCCAAAATGAAAGTTCCTTAAATCGTTCCTCATTTTTCCTTCAATATCAGTGGTAATTTCTCAAATGCGTCTCTCGGTGGAGTAGCGTGACATTGGAAGTAATGTTAACGGTCACTAGGTCTGGAATTATATGGATCTAAAATTTAAATTACTTCTTTGATATTTTTCTTAATAAAGTGCTCGTCAGAACACGTTCATTTAGCTCGAGCAATATTCCAAGCGATGGCATAATTGCCTCATTTAAAGTGACACCTTTGTTAAAAGCAGAAAGTAGTGTTTGCTGCTGACACATCTCAGACTTTAATTCACCAATCCCACGCTTTTCATCAATTCACTCTGCAGGGGATATAGTAATGCAAACACTTGCTAAATACGTTTGTCTTTGACTGACACAGCAGTGACGAAACGCAGCCTTGAATATGTACAGAAAGTGGCTACCCTTGAGACAATTGAAGGTTTCGCGGGAACCCAAGTGAAAGTGTTCACGGAGCGATCTACCAACTTGAAAGAAGGAACTGCAGGATATGGTGCACTCATACTATACCCAATAGGTGGGCCACCAAACGAGGAAATTTCGGAACCCTGGTGGACTATGGCATCGAATTACGATACGCAGCTTGTAGCTATACGCAGGGCCCTGGAAAGTGCGTACCAATCACTGAAGGGGTCGGATCTAGTAGGTGTTGATATGGTAGTGTTTTGTGGCTCGAGATCAGCTATCGAGGTCCTCAAAAGTGAGTTGTGAAGCACCCACTTGATTGACGAAATCTTAGATGACGTGGGTAAGCTTGAAAGACTCGGGGGTAAGGTAACAGTGAAGTGGATCCCGAGCCACTTGAATGTTGACGGCAAGGAGAAAGCAGACTCCCTGGCAAAAACCGGGGCGGTCCAGCCCCAACCAGATGTCCCAGTCACTTATCTCGGGGCAAAGACCTGGCTAATGAACCACTTCAGGAAGAAGTGGTTCCAGGAGTGGGCTGACAATACGAATGCCAGCGGGGTATTCGCTAACATGTCCATGCCAAGTCTATCAGAGCAGTGCTGGAGTTTGAGTCGCAAACACCAGAGTTTAGTTACTCAAATGAGAAGAAAGCACTGTCCAACTAATTCATATTTCAACAGGCTAGACCATAATATGGACTGGAACTGCTGTCATTGCAGCCAAGCCTCTGAAACAGTACTACACCTGTTAACTTCGTGTCCCTCGATAGACATAACCGGGGAGGTAAGGGATGCAAAAGAGTCCCACGTGAAGACAATGTTATCTATGTCAGAAGATGAAGCAGGTTGCCCGGGTATTAGCAAATGCCTTAAGAGACTAAGTCTCAGGCCAAACGAATATGTAGAAGAAGAAGAAGTTCATATACATAATATAAAAATAAAGAGTAACATTTGTAGCATTGCAGCTGAGAAAATCTTTGTTCTATAGACTTGATTGCAGTGTCAAGCAGGTAATAAAAAAGTGAATTTCGTATTTTTTCTGTACATTAATTATGGGGTCAACGTGATTGTCACCAAATTGTCTTTTTCGCTGACGAACTCGATATCTAGGTATTGAGTCTAACATTTTTTATCTGCATCTATATGGAATAACATTTGCTAGCATCAACAAGGATGACATCAAAGTGATTTATCTGATCGCAATTTCTTTCTTTTAAAAAAAAACTTTGGATTTTTCAATAATTTTTATAGCCAATGACAATGCAATATCAAAATTGTTGCCATGCATGAGTTCATTAATAGGATTGACACGATTTAATAACTCATACCATATAACGATAGAACAAAGAAATTATAATTGTATTATTTATGTATGTTTCCCAGATGTTTTATCTCTCATTAGGCTATGCACATCTTTGTTCTTATAAATGATATGCAATGCATCGACCAATTTGATGCCATAAAGGCTTGACGTTATCCATTCGACTTTCCCAATTGGTGTCACTGAGAGGTTTTAATGTTAATTTACAAAGTGCTTTAAAAGAATGGCTCATCTGAAACCCGAAATATATGTACAATTTTCGGACAATATTAGATATGTTAGCTCCTTCTAATGATGATTTGACCATATCGTTTATCAACATATTAATTGACTGGCTAATGAATGATATAATAAAAACAACCCGTAAAAAACCAAGTTTTTGACTATAAATCCTTTATGTACGAGAAGTAATTAAAAGAATGTTCATTATAATACGCAGCGCCAGACCATCCAGAAATACAAAATTGCAGTTGTGTCGTAAATAGTGTTTAATATAATGCGCACCGATCAGGAATATGTTTATAAAAAGAGCTGTCAATAAAATACGCACCTTATTGCGCGACAGAAAGGTTGTTCAATATAATACGCACCGCGACGCTCTATCTCAAAAAATAGCATGATACATAGGAATAAATAAAATAATCTAAAAAATCAATAATTTAATTACGGTACATGCGATCGATCTGAAATTTTGATACATTGTTTTTATCATCGGTACGAAACTGCCTGCAAAATTTCAGCTCGCTATCTTGCGAGCAAGTGGGTTAAAAATCGATCAAAAGTTTTGGCGACAAGCAAGCAAGGTCCGCCGCAGACACCACGAGTTAATATAAAGGATTTAAAAAGCACAAGTGTTGATGTTTGTAATCTTTGCTTGAATGACTACATGTTTTACTTTTTTGTTCGGCACATTTTCACATCCCTGGCCAGTCAATTTTTTCCAAAGGAAATTCCTTTTTTAAAAATCTCTTTAAATTAAGTTTAAATATGACATCGAACAGTTGTTGACTTGTTAATATTTCAATGCGAATAAAGTCCCAAGATTGTTCATGAATGTGATATCTTCTTTTTCAATCGACTCATAATTTTTAACGAAGGTCATTTGTTCTGTCGTGTGTACTATCTAAACAATTTAGTAACAATTGATTTTTTTCCACTTCATCTAATCAGTGGTGGTCAGACCTGTAGTAACTGAGAGCCATTTTAAATTTTTTAAAAAAATGTTAAAGCAATATGGTTCACGACCCAACTCGCAATGAAAAATCTCTTTTGAGATTTGTTTTTCTCGATTTTAATGATTGAAACAATTCAATTATTTTAACCAAAAACTTGTTTTTAAGAAATAAATGTTACAGTTAAACAATTACTATTATGCTTCTGGCACGAGTTTCCCCGATTCCATCACAGATATTTATTTGTGTATCATTACCAAACCGCTGTCTTCCTGAAACTCTAACAACTCCATTTCAGAAGCAGAAGGTCCATTACAATATTCATGGGAAACTGAAAACCGTCTTTGATTACGTCTATCATGTATGGATTTATGAGAAAAGCGGAACAAGGTTTTAGTTGGAGCAGGTCATTAAATCTGACTTCAAAAACTTAAAATAAACCTTGTAACCTATCATTCATAAATTTTCCGCGAGCCGCAAAGTGAACACAGAAGAGCCGCATGCATGCTCCCAAGTGGCAGTTTGTCCACCGTTGATCTAATATTTTAATTTGACATTATGCGTAGTGAGGTAATTGACCTCATTTTGAAATTATGTGTTTGTTTGTTTGTAAATACGCTCATTGTGTCATCACTAATTCTCATATCACAGGATTCATTATGTCCAAATATTTATGTGCATTATTTGTTTCTTTCTTTTTACATTTAGACAAGAGTTTTATTTCTTCAAAACCGCACTTTGTTAAGCTGCTTGTTTTTTTTGTTTGTTTGTTTGTTTTTTGAACTTAGTCGCTGACTACACATCGAAGAGTGTATTCCGCTTGCATTTTTTCCCTTTCTAATTAATTAAGATCTATCTTCCGTTTTTTCCCCAGTTTTATATACGCAGCAGAGCATGGAAACAAATATTTCTTTGGTCGATTGCGATAAAAATCGTGGGCACAAGGAATTTGTGCCAATTAAGGAGTTCAGCTTTCGTAAGCTTCCAGCACCTTACAACATGGATGAGATGTTCGACAATCTAGTCAAGGCCTTAGGTAAACTTGTGGTAAAGATATCATTTCATGGAACAAGTCCAAACAGACCAAAAGAATATCCATCAACACCAGATGATTCGGAAGGAAGTGGAAATATTATATTTTCAAAGGTAAAAGAAAGATCGTGGCATAGCCGATGTCCATGTCAACAATGTAGAACTGATCCTATGAGGGAATGGGGAGAAATTAAAGTCAGGACGGCTGCTCACGTGGTGTGTGACGATGACGAAGCATCCCGTACAGTATGTCTCATGTATTATGATTCAGAGAACTCAGAGACAATAAAACTACAAGGGATACGATTGAGTCGTATCAGTAGACAGTACGATACGGCTGAGATAATTTGTGTTACTCATGACGTATCCCTAGCTGAAGAGCTGATGTACATGATTTACGATTATAAAAAATATCATCACATACTTTACCAGCAATACTTGACTAAGTCATTTAATAACTTAGTCATACTAATTTCTCACCCACACGGGCACTCAAAGCATGTTACTTTCGGAAAGACCAGTGAACGCAAGGTTCTCGAAAAACTTCGTAGTAACAATTACTATACTCAATATTACTATGACAGCCACGCTTGTCGGGGTAGTAGTGGGGCACCCGTCTATATGTTGAACAAAGAAAGTATTTGGATATCACCTCCTCATAGTGAAGCCTTTGGTAAAGGAGGGCAGAGTGGTGCAGTGTGGGAAACGTTTTAGTGGAAGCAGAGATAGTTTGTAACTGCTTAGCGGAAAGACAATGAGTCATTTCAGCTTAACAATTTCCCTTAGCTATGTTTTTCATTGTATTAATTTATTCTCATATAAAATGTGAATGTGTAAAAGAAGAGAAAATTTATTTTTAGTGAGGGTGTTATACTTTTTTTTTCTTAGACCATTAATATTCACGATTACAGAAGTAGTTTTTAAACATGAAATATAGAATATAAATAAAATTTGTCGTCGCTTTGTTTTGATCAATAAATAAATCAAACCCAGTTTCTAATAATGGTTTATAACTGGCTTTATTTTGATTTCATTTTATTTATTATATTAAAACTTTTTTTTTCAAAATCACAAATGCAACTATTGACCTTCACTCTATCTTTTTTAGAAAACATGTATCAAATTTAAGATAATAATTTTAAAGTTAAGCAGTTACATATATTTGTATTAATGAATATTATAAATATATGCTAGCTACATTGCAAATATCTAGAAATTGTGTTTCTTATTGGTTATTTCATTATATGTTTGTTTCATTATAAGTATAAAAATAGCTGCTCAGTTGTGTGACTAATTATTTTTAAATGTTGACTTGTTGAAGAACATTTATATTTATTTACTATTGTCTGCTACGCACCATTAATCAAATATATTAAGCTTTAATAAAATTTCATCAGCGGGTTTTGATTCACATTCACATGTATGTTCAAATGTCTTTTATTTACTTAATCAAAATTAAAACTTAACATAACAAAATGATATAATTTAAGTGATTGTGCTAAAAGGCTAGTCATAATATTTTTTGAAGTTCTATGATTGAATATAAATGCACAAAAACGGCACTCTCGATAGTGTATTACTAAAAAATGATAGCATCACAAAATATAATTCCGTCATCCAAAGCTCAAGTCGATTATTTTGGATGTTACATCGCTAGCCAGGAAACTGCTGCTACGACTGTCGTAGCAGCAGTCGATTCGACGGGATGTTGCTAACGTTACGACATGTTTGTTTTTTTAATTATAAAAAAAAATTAAATTAAAAAAAAACTCGCCGGGAGCGAGATTAGAACCCACTTATCGTTTTTAAAATCAAAGTTGTTGTTCTTCCGTCGTAGTCGACGATGACCACTCTCAACTGTCTGTACAAGTAAGATGGAATCAGCGCTTTTTTTTCATATTTGTTTTTTAATTTTTAAAATAATTACTTTTAAGTCGACTAATTCAAGCTATACACGAATTGATTGGCACGATGGGGACTATAGTTGTAGCTTTTCAAACGCTTGCGAAGATTTATTTCGAGCACCTCGCTTTTTAATCAAATCATTATGTTTAATTATTTTTAATATGGTAAAAAAATTATTTTTTTTAATCATTTGAATTAAATTATGAATGGATGTTTCGTTTGTTTGTTTTTTTCCCCTCTCATACATTTTAAATGTTACTGGCAACAATGGTTTAGGCCTATCTTCATTTTTAAAAAAAAACAAACATATCATGGCGCCTTTCCCTGTTTTAAAAATCTAATTGAATATACGCTGACATGAAAAATAATTTAAAGAATAGGACAAGACTACAAGTGTGGGAAACATCGTTTGACTTCCCCAATGTTGCTTGTCGTATTTCCGAACTTTTATCTGTAGCTCGGTTTGCCTTCGCGGCGTCTTAAGACATTCAAGAGAAACATTTTTTCTGGCAGAGCAATTTTTGAAAAAAAATAATTAATCAGCGCAGTTCATTTTAAAACAGTCCTTATTGGATTTTGTCAACGTTGGATTGTCCGCTTTCCATGCATTCATCTATTGTTATGAAGCACGGATTGTGTTACGTTTAATCTGCATTCAAAAGAACCTCTGACCTCGTCGCGCCCTATTATTTTATTTAATACCAGCCGTATTTCTTTTGAAAGACTTAAATATATATGAGAAGAACAAAGTATGGAATGGTGGCAACCTTGTTGCATTAGGCCAATCTTTACAGAGTCGACAAATCGGATTTCACAACTTTTAAAACACATTTCGGTCACTATACTCCAAAACGACTAGAGCGCAAACTTTCTCAACCATGGAAGACCAACAGTATGATCAGCTTTTACAATTCTACTCTTCAACGAAAGTTAAGTACCCCCAGTGGATCCATAACTAACCTTCAGACAAACGGTCAAATGCCAAGTAACAATTTTGACAAACTGCAAAGCCTTTTGAAGCAAAAGAAGGAATTGATTCTTCGCCATGGTGAAAAGGAAGTTCTAAAAAAAAGTTGCTTGCCAAATATCCCGAAGACGTTTCATGTCAACACAAATTCGCATGGAACCCCGGTGGATTGGTCCCTACCTCGTGGTAGAATCATTGAACAAGGGAAGAGTTAAGCTAAAGAATATATGGACTGACAAAATACTCAGAAACACCTACAATATCAGTAATTTAAAAGTTTACAGCAATAAACAGGGTTCTTCACCCAATCAGTGCCCCAATGATTCTGTTAAAGGTACTTTCAATGGGGTAGGTGGTCACTATTTCTTGGCCCACTCCATGCACCTTAGCACGCGAGCCATTTGGTGGCTTCTCGGCGCGGGAGATTCATCCTGTCTGATCTGGGACACCATGTTGGACATTACATTGGTTCAGGACATGTTCATACTGACTATATTGCCTCAGAAATATCCAGGAAGAACTTTTTTTATTCTGAAATTTGCTACCCAGTTCACGATCAAGTTCTTAATGGGGTTTGAGCTTTTTCAATAAAGTTAAGGACCACTCGTTTTCATCTCATATCTCGGGGACGCTGCTAATTTTAATCAATATTACTCTTTATTTTTCATTCCACTACATTTTATAATTTTCTTCACCTGAAAAATAAAATATGGAATGAAATTTTTGATTTGCCAACAAACAAAAAAACATAAACAAACAAAATAACTAACTAACGTTAACAAATTCTAAAAAATGATGATTTTGTCTCAAGAAATATTAACAAACGTTGGGCAATAGAAGATTGTGTTGAAAAACGAAACACTCCTTGAAGATCCCAACAACAACATATGTAGTCAAAGAAAGATGGAAATGATCTAGTCCGAGTAGCAAGCATTGCCTTGACGCGTATGTGGGTGGGAGGGGGTCAGTTTGCGATCTCCGTTCTCAGATCTCTACTGACGTGGGGGGGGGGAAAGGATGTGCCTGTTCGATTGTTCCCGTTTGTACACACCCTAGGTCCCACAACTATTCCATTGTCAAGGATAAGGAGAGGGGTAACAAGGGGTCGGGGTGATTTCATCTCAGTTTGAACATTTCAAGCAAAAAAATCCTCAAAATGTCACGTGTCAAAGTCAACTGATTTTAATTAAATGTAGGCGAAATTTAAATTTTATTATTTGAATATTTATTTTATTTATTTTATTTTGCAACTGTCTTATAAATATTTAACGCCCTCCTCAAATAAAATAAAATTAATGAAACCTTTTTCAGTATTAAAACAAATTCTGATTTGGCGGTTTTCAGATAGTGAATTTCGTTTAGCTTCCGTTTCCCATTCAAAATAAATTAGTTATAGTAAGGGGCCGTCCATAAAGTACGTCACGCTCCGAGGGGGGGGGGTCTAAGAAAGTGTGACACTTTGTGACAGGGGGGGAGGGGGGGGTCAGGCCATGTGTGATGTCACACATTTATTTTTTAAATTATTTTTTTTCTAATTTATTTATATATTTTTTTAGTAGAATTTAAATAGCTTTAAAAATAATTTTCAATTTTTTTTTGAAAAATTAGAATTAGTTTTATGTCAAAATAGCATGAAATGCGTATCTCCTGAATGTGTTCTTCATAAATCTGAATTGGATGCAGCAGCACTAATATTACAAATATAAGGATCAGGTATGGTTTGACAATCATGTTCGCACCAGCCAATACTTCACTCAAATTGTTAAATATCAGGACATGAAATGTTACGACAAAGCACGAAGCTCATATTTCAACGTTTTACCTTCAAGATTCTTCCCCTCTTCAATCCCAATCAACCAAATAGTTGATGGACTCAAAGCTCAGAAAGATGCAGATTCTCATAAATGTCCTTCCTTGATTGTAGCACAAACTCTCAAATTTGATGACATTATGCCAAGATCAACAGGAGTTTTCAAAGTACAACCATATGATTACCAGCTTATTTGATCTACTTTGCAAAGTAGGTCACTTATATTTAGCCTCACAAACATTTTGAAGAAACATACAGGACAAACACAGAGCTCGGGCTCAGGAGAATGTGCCCACCCAAACTGTTCCAGAATCAACTCAGATAATAAAACAAACCCGTAAAAACAAAGTTTTTGACAATAAATCCCTTATAAATGAGACAGAACTAAAAGTATTGATTATGTTCCAACGTTACAAACATTTACAGACTGACACCGAGTGATGTCCCCTGTCTTTAATATTAAACGAGGGGTGGGACGTGAGGGTGTCGGCACGACGGTCGGCGTCAACTCAAACTCTCACGGGGAAGTGGAAGAAAAAAAACAATAACAAACCGTGAATTTGAATTACATACGTTATATAAGGATAAACTAAAAATGCATTAATTTAATTACGGTACGTTCGATCGATCTGAAATTTTTGATACGATGCATTTTTAGGTGAGACGGGTCCATGTGCCAAATTTCAGCTCGATGGCATGACGGAAAGTGGGTCATTTTTTACTTTTGTTTTTCCGCCCGCCCAAGACTGACAGAGACAGAGAAACAGACAGAGACGACGTGAGTTAATATAAGGGATTTAAAAAGCACGTCCTTTGAGAATCACTTCTAGAAGGCAAAGAGAACCTATGGCAGTTATTGCCAGAAAAGAAAATGCACATACAGAGGCTGTTGAGTGGCTAGATGAGGACGAGTTGATCTGTCTGCAATTATTCTTCCAGGAAACGATGATGGTGAAAGAATGATGTCAGTCGTAACTATGGATGAAAACTTCATTTCACCGTTGTAAGATGATGTCCAGTGAATATTTTTGAATGAAAACATAATTCATAGGACCATAATAAACAGATTCAATATAGCACAAGAGTTGGTCACATAATTTGTCAATCTAGTCTTTTTTTTTAAAAGTCAAATTGTTTTGTTTTCTTTGTATTATTTAATCTCTGGGTGAGGTCAAGTTTCGCTAAATCTACTTATTATCCTGTGTCAATAGATTGCATAATCGGAAGATTATCTAAAACTTAACCTCACTCATTGTAAATGAAAAGTTAGCAGAGAAATTATGTGTATTATACAATTGTCAAGTGTAATTTTTGCAATTTTTCCTTTTCAAATTTGATCTAGATTGAGTTACTATTTCATTGAATAACTGTGACAACTGTTGCCAATTAACTATTCTACTATTAAAGTCATTTTAATAATATGATAGTTCTTTTAAGTGAGGGTGTACGGGATTTCGGCTCCAGCTCCGGGCAAATCCGGAATCCGGCTATTTAAAAAAAATCCGGCCCTGGCTTCGAATCCGGCAGGTTTCACTTTATAAATCCGGCTGGCCGGTAGATTCCTAATTTATATATATATTCATAATGGCTCCGGCAAATCAGGAATCCGGCCATTTTAAGAAATCTGATTTCGGCACCAGCCGGATTTCACTTCATAAATCCGGCGAAATTCAGCTCCGGCCAGATTTCAAAATTTTGAATCTGGTACATCCCTACTTTAAATTGGAAAGTTTATATTTTAATACAGTTTAATGGTGAAGTGTAATTTAAGTATTAAATTAAATATTTTAATTAGGTGTTAATTTAAAAAAAAATTCGAAAGTGTGACGTACTTTAGGGGGGGGGGTCCAGAGATTTGTGACAGTTTGTGACAGGGGGGAGGGGGGGTCAAAAATGGTCAAAAATAGCGTGACGTACTTTATGGACGGCCCCTAAACAGACCTGTCTGTGTAGTGTGTTGTAATGTAGTGTAATTTGCCCTGTCCTGTATCTGGATAGTTATTGAAATCGGGCAGTTAAGGATATTTTAAACGAGGCTATCATAATTCAATGTTTTCTGCGTGAGAACCTGCATACAAGCGAATGATGTAAGTAAGTTTAATTTATTTTTGTGTGTCCCAAAGGCACAGTAAACTAGGTGATTATTCTCTTTGAATGTGTACATTTTTTTTTCCAAAACAATTTTTTTATTATAATTTAGCATTCCCTTAGTTTTCGATTTCAAAAAAATCGACGCAAAATAGTTTCATCGTCGAAGAAAGTTGTGGGTGTTGGTATTTGGCAAAAATAAAATAACACTTTTAATTTTATATAAAAGTAGGTCACTCATATAAATAAATTAAAACTAGCAGACTATACGCAATTTTAAAATCTACATCTAAAGAAAGTTAAAATCTAAAAGTTTTATTATCTTTTGAGCAATTGACTTAGTATGAATTACTATTATTTAAGTATTAACTAAAGCCAGAATATTGGAAGTTTTAACAAGTCTTGTTGATCGATTTATAAAAATAGGATTCGCCTGATTTAGAGCCCACATGCACTGTGCTGTCTATAAAATTACTTTGGCTGCATGGATTTTCAAATAATCTGGCAACTGGTACTTGGCTACTAGGCCTTTCATTCATGTGGTTCCGCCAGATGACAATTAATGTAACTGCTAACTTAATCTCCACAAATAAAAAGCAACGTAAAGGCATCATTAACATTACGTTACAGGAACTTCAATTGTGGGTAGGGGTTATCAATATCAATAACCTTTTACTCTATGATCCACCTAAGTTGTAAAAATGGACCGTTAGTTAAAGGCGATAAACTATTTTTTTTAAACAACAATTATCCGTGTTGCAGTCACTAACATTTAATATTACATCCACTCTTTCCTTTAACTGTGCCTCACAACATGTTCTTCATTATTCCTGTCTTTACTTTAAAGATGGTCATCTACCAATATGGTATAGTATTCTATCAATTCTATGGTAAAGATGATTGATTTACACTTTCCATTTATTACCTTATCTGTTATAGCTAATTACATGTTATGAATACTTACGTTTTCTATTCTAAATTGGCTGTTAATAAATAACTTTTTTTGGTATAAATAAATTTTGGACATGGCTTTGAAATAGCATATAATGTTTATCATTTAATGATTTATGTAATGAAATAATATATTAAAAACTCTTATCAAGTTTGGAAATAGAAACTATATATAATGCAATATTATATTTCAATGTAAAGAACTTAAAATAGCTAGATATGAATATGATTGTTATGATTGTCTGATCAAGAAAAATCTTACACCACGGCTTATCCTAGCATAACCTAAGGACATGGGAATGTGACGGTATAAACCTATCAACATCATATGAAAGGCTAACACCTAAGGCATACACATATGCTGGTATAAACCTACGGACACCATATCTGAGTGTAACACTAAAGGGCATGAACTTGCTACAATAATGCACTTCGTGCACGACTTTGACTTGTGACAGTGCTTTACCCAAAGTATGTGTGTGATGGTTAGAACCAATGTACAATGTACATATAGCGATGTCACAGTGCTTTGACCTAAATATGTGATGGTTACAACCTAAGTACATAAGCATAAGACGGTTACAATGCTGAGGATAAGATTTTGTTGTAATTTTATTTTGCAAGTTATAATTTTATTATATCGTAGATAATTCAGACGTTATTGCTATGTTATTTCAAAGTTTAAATACTTCACCTTTAGTTAGTTATTTCAGCCAATGAGAATAAAAGGAACTTAAATTGTAAAGCAATTTTAAAAAAAAATTCAAATATTTTTTCTTTAACTTTACTTTACTTCTTCTACATTCTCGTCCATGAGGAGCAGCAGTCGATCATCATCGACATTAACTATCCTTTCGATGACATAGGCTTCCTACACATGGCGTAGCAGCAGACGATTCGGCGGGATGTTGCTAGTGTTACGACATGAACTGTCGTAGCAGCAGACGATTCAACGGGATGGTGCTATCGTTACGACATGTCATAGCTGCAGACGATTCGGTGGGATGTTGCTAGCGTTACATGTTTTTTTTAAATTATAAAAAAATTAAATTTAAAAAAAGCTCGCCGGGAGCGAAATTAGAACCCACGTATCATTTTTAAAATCAAAGTTGTTGTTCTTCCGCCGTAGTCGACGATGACCACTCTCAACATATTTGTAATTAACCTGTGCTAGACCGCAACGTGTGTCCTCTGGTGGCTTATTAATACTATTCTAGCACGAAATTTGCGTCGGCATGTCGGACAAGAGATTGATGGGAATCATTCAGGAGGGTTTTGGATACGTCCTTCTTGGCTTGACGTTTTGTCTTGGCAGCCGGTTGTCTATTAGCCTCACAGGCAGTAGAGCCATTCCGTATCATAGAACGCAAGTGGGCTCGGTTACTGGCTGCTGCTTCCCAGGAGTCATTTCTAATGTCAAAGGCCTTTAGAGCAGTTTTAAGTGCATCATTTTATCGCTTACGTGGACCACTGCATGCTTTATAGTCTATAGTCTATGCTCTGCAGTAAGCTCACCATAGACCAGCCTCTTGGGAAAGTGATGGTCGGGCATAAGCACTATATGCCCCGCCCAGCTTAGTTGGCTATGCATGAGTCTAGTGTGTATTCTGGGTAGTCCTGACCTGGCTAATATTAATATTTCAATGTCTGGAACTTTTTCCTACCATTTTATACTGAGATTTTTTATTAGGCTTTTTGTGTGGAAGTGGTTCAGCAACCTCGCATTGCGTTGGTATACGGTCCAAGTTTCACATGCATATAGCAAGGTGGGGAGCACTACAGTTCTGTATACTTTTAGTTTTGTTTGTGTGTTGATTCCCCTTCTGTTCCAGACACTGTCATGCAATCTGCCAAATGCTTCGCTGGCTTTGGAGATTCTCGCGTTCACCTCGTCATCAATATTGGCCTTCTGAAACAGTGTGCTGCCAAGGTAAGTAAAGCGGCTCACTGTGTTGATTTTGTTGCCGTTGATGATTATATTAGTCTCAAATAGGATTTGCCTGGGGCTGGCTGGCTGGGGCAGACTTCTGTCTGCATTGTGCTGATGGTGAGCCCATTGTTAGAGCACGCACTGTAAAATTTATCAACGCTTAGTTGCAGGTGTGCTCCAGAGCCCTCGTTAAGGACACAGCCATCCGCAAAAAGAAGTCAAGGATGCTGTCTGATTTGACCTCTGTTTTTGGTTTAAGAGGTTGAACAGACAACCATCTGTGCGATTCATAATGTTTATTCTTTCATTGCTATTCCCGAAGGCCTCTGTAAGCATGTTTGAGAACATGCGGCTAAACAATGTTGGGGCCAGAACACATCCTTGCTTAACGCCATTTGTGACAGGGAATGGCAGAGGCTTAACTAGGTTTTTGGCGCCCTTGGCTAATTTATGTTTTCCTCCCTTGATAAATTAACAAGTTTCATTCAGCTTTGCAATTTTTTATATTTGATAGAAAAAATAATTGAATTTCTCTTACTAAACTGGCGTATCACCCGTAAAAAATGACGGAAGTTTTCAGCTAAAATCTATTTATTTTGAAAAAATTCACTTTTTTAAGGGCGCCTTCGGTGCCCACCATTTTCAAAAGCCCAACTAACTTGTCCTTGTTTTATAAATACGAATTATTAAACCTTCTAAAATGTACACAAAGTATTTTATAATAGGGGTTGTAGAGCGCCTACGGCGCCCCCTTTGTATTTTTATTTTATAACTAACCATCATCAAATCCCCTTTTTACATTGTTCCCTTTTCCAAAATTAAAATATGAGCTAAAACAATGACGTCATATAATATTTTTTTACAGCGCATCTTTAATTTGCACACCTTTTGATGCAATGGTGCAGTAATTTGGTGCGCTGCTTTCTAAAATTAGTAGCGTCATGGACAGACACTACAGACGTGACAGAGATTGCAAATTATGTATATTGATCCTTTATATTAACTCGCGGTGTCTAAGCCATTGTCGAAAAAACTTTCGCTCGATTTTTAACCAACTTCCTCGTAAGCTAGCAAGCTGAAATTTTGCAGGCAGTTTTTGCCGATGATAAAAACGATGTCTCAAAATTTCAGATAAATCGAATATACCGTAATTAAATAAATGAATTTTTAGTTTATCTTTATTTAACTCTATGAAACATGTTAACTTTTTTTGCTATAGTGTCGTGGTGCGTATTATATTGAACAACCTTTAATGTCGCGCAATAAGGTGCGTATTTTATTGACAATACTTTTTATAAATAGTCTAGTTTCATAATAATTATAAATCCTCAAATCCTATTTTTACATCGTTCCCTTTAAAAAAATTATATATAAGCATAAATAATGACGTCATATAATATTTGTATACAAAATCGATTGCAGCGCCACCTAACTTACATCCATACAGACAAAGGGAATCAATATACATAATTAACATAAGAAACGCATCCGTGTTTGAAAAATACGAAATATTAAACTTGCTGAAATGTACACAAAGTATTTCATAATAATTATAAATCCTCAAATCCTATTTTTACATCGTTCCCTTTTCAAAAATTAAAAGATAAGCATAAAACGATGACGTCATATAATATTTTTATACAAAATCGATCGCTGCACCACCTGACAGCATTATTCCATACATACATACATACATACATACAGACAACGGGAATTATGTATATTGATATATACGCCTAACATAAGATATTAATAGATATGGGTTTATATTTATTTACAAGCAGGAGTCGACCATCAAATACTGCTGAAAACCCTGCAAAATTATTTTGGAATTTCTGGCTCAGTTCTGGCTTGGTTTCAATCATACTTATCTAACAGATCACAGGTAGTATCAGTAGATGGCTGTATCTCTCACAAAGCTGACTTGCTTTATGGTGTGCCTCAAGGCTCTGTTTTGGGTCCGGTACTTTTTGTACTGTATACAAGACCGCTACTTCTACTGCTTGAAAAGCATTCAGTTAAAAGCCAATCATTTGCAGATGATACTCAACTATATACTCACACGGATCCCTCTAATATGGACTCCGGTGTCCAATTGTTACAGGAGTGCATTGGTGAAGTGAAGACTTGGATGACGTTAAGCAAACTCAAGCTGAATGATGACAAGACTGAAGCACTTCTATTTTGCAACAATAAATCACGCAGTACTTTGTCTCTTCCGAAGTCAATTCACGTAGCCAGTTCGGATATTTTGTTCACAACATCGACTAGGAATCTTGGCTACATTATTTATGATAACATGTCTATTAACAACTTCATCAATCACATCTGTCGCTCTGCCTACACTGCCATTCGTCAGATCAGCTCAATCCGTCATTACTTAACAGTTAGTGCCACAAAAACACTAGTCTGTGCCCTTGTACTGGCTCGTATGGATTACTGCAATTCTCTTCTGTCAGGTGTGCCAAAACAATGCATTGAAAGAATACAGAAAGTTCAAAATTCAGCTGCCAGACTGGTGCTCAAGGCAAAAAAACATGACCATGTTACTCCACTTCTTCGCTCACTTCATTGGCTGCCTATACAAGCCCGTATTGATTACAAACTGGCCGTTCTCTGTCACAATTTCTTTTCGGACTCATGCCCATCGTATCTTACTGAACTTTTGTCGGTCTACTCACCCACTCGCAAGCTAAGATCTTCTGCAGACACACGCGTTCTCTCTGTTCCTACGACACGCACCAAAACGTTTGGTGAAAGGTCGTTCTCTTTTTGTGCAGCCAAACAATGGAATTCTCTACCATTACACATACGTAGTATTCAAACAACCAAGTCTTTCAAGACTGCACTTAAGACACATCTTTTCAAAATTTATTTTTAAAATTGATGAAACAACATTTCTTGTAAATGATTAACGTAGCTTATGTATAATGTATTGTAATTTTTTGTGTTTGTTGTGATATGAAAGTTAATTTAATACTTATAAGTATGTTATTTCTTTCATGTAAAGCGCTGTGAGCCCAGTTCCTTACTGGGATACAGCGCTATATAAATAATCAATTTATTATTATTAATTCAAAAATGTAAATTTATTTAGTACAAAAATTACCATTACAATCACACTCATTGTGGTGTATTAAAATAATAATAATAATTTTAAAAAATAATAAATAAATTCGCCGCCATCGGGGTTTCAACTAAGGTTGTTAAGACCGCTAATATTTACAACAGTTTAACCGTTCAAAAAAAAATAAATACCGCCTTGAGCGAGAATAAAACCCACGTACGCTTATTTCATCAACGATTGTCCATCTCTTGCTTCGTTTTTTAAAAGTTATATCTGTTTGTCATTAAATGGACACCAATCAAGTTTTTTTTAACCTTTAACATTCATTATCTGGCTTACCTAGTAATCATGAAATTTGCTTTTGGGAACTTTTGTTTATTATTAAATGATTAGTATTAGCATAATTATAATACCGCATATTTTTTAGGACTATACGTAGCAGTAGACAACTCGACGGGATGTTGCTAGTGTTACGACATGTCGTAGCACTAGCAACATCCCATCGAGTTGTCTGCCGTTACTTTGGCGTAGCAGCAGACAATTCGATTTATTTTTATATATGAAGTTGATTCTGGCATAACAAGCACAACAGAAATGATATTGTTAAAGTAAAAGGCAAAATTGTTTTCTTATGTATTCATGACAACTATTTATAATAAAGGGAATTAATGTACAATTGATTTAAAACGATTAAGAAAAGACCTGTTGAAATATAATTAATTGAGGAAATATTATTTTAAAAACGCTGCAGAAACCGCAGCTTTAATATGTGCTTATTTTGAATCACAACGCAATAATTTTGCATGACTTTGGATGGTCACTCTTTCCAGTACAAGTACAAGAAGAAATTAGCAGTTGCTTTTGGTTCATTTCATTTCATTGAGAAGAAACAGTAGCTAATCATCTTTAAAGTTATGACAGCCCATTTGTTGTCTTGACCTGACCACCAAGTCGTGTGACTTTTGGAAACAGTTCCTGGTAATTAAAGACCTGTGTCACTTATTTGCATTACTAGCCGTTCCCAAGAATACAAAATATATTTATATATATTTAATATACAGCAGTATATTTAATCACTTTTACCATCGTAAGTTCCTGTTTTTACATCAAATCGGCCTGGGGAAATGATACTTTATGTTTAACACAATTAGTTGCTCTAATAGAAAATTTGTCAAACGCTTAAATAATAATCAAATAGAAACATTATTAATAGACTTCTCAAAAGTCATCATTGAAGTTCACTGATTAAATTTTTTTTAAAAACTTTTTGCATCTCTGGTTCCATATATAAGTGAAATACAAGATTTCATGTCAGGTAGAGAGAACATTGTACCGGTAATAATTAAAGTATCTAAATCAGAACCAATAATGGTTAAACCATGAACTCCACACGGAACTGTTCTAGGCCCTCTACTATTCCTTATTTATATAAATGTTTTACTTAACAGATTCTCATAAGGAACATGACTTAGTTTATTAGCTGATGATTTGTTCAATCTATAGAAACATTAAATTTAGAACAAGACGGCAAAATCTTACCAACAAAATAGTAATTAAAAAATAATGAGGTGAATGAATAAAATGGGAAACTAATTGAACTATGTCATTCCCTCATGAAAAATGTCAACTGTTAAATTACTTAAGTACATAGGATTAATGATAAATGAGAGAGTATTATAGAATCTCCAAGCTAATGCAACAAATTTTAAAAAAATCCAGCTAAACTGTCGGTTTTATGAAAATAACATTTTACAAATGTAATACCAATATACAATTAAAATGCTACCTTAACTTACTTTGGTGAGACCTGTACTAGAATATGAATCTTCAGTATGGAACTCATTGAAAAAAGAAACCATTGATAATCTAGAAGAAATTTATAGATTACTTGGGCATATTCAAAATTAACAAAAGTGCACCATTCGATGAATCATTAAACCTGGAAACTCTTGAAGATAGATAGCCTAAGAGCAACGTGATCAAAACATTCTAATTTGGAAAAACGACACAAAGACAATCTAATAACACTCTCGGATAGACATGATGAAAAAAAAACAATTTTTATGCTGTAAACAAAAATATAAACATATACTAATTACCGTTGTTTCTGCCTGGAAGTCGTGTTTGGAATTAATTGACTGAACAATCGAGGAATGCAATTGAAACCGTAATAAAATAAACAATTGATAAAAGTTTGACACATTAATATACTGTATAGCAGATATTTCTGAAATAGGTACCACAAGGTAGGGAAAGAATCAATTTTATTTTACTGTTCTAATTTTGTTCCGAGCCATCACCATCAACCTTCCAATAGATATATACAACATGTATGACAGGGTATATATACAACATGTATGACAGGGTATATATACAACATGTATGACAATGTATATATACAACATGTATGACAGGGTATATATACAACATGTATGACAGGGTATATATACAACATGTATGACAGGGTATATATACAACATGTATGACAGGGTATATATACAACATGTATGACAGGGTATATATACAACATGTATGACAGGGTATATATACAACCTTTAGTTTGTGTTTGCTTACCAATTTACAATACCAGCGTCTTGTTTAGAACTACTTACCTTACGATGTTAGGTTGACATCATTTTGGCGACTCGATCACACGCCAGATAATACACATAGTCCAGGAATGAATCTTCTTCTTCGTATGTGTGTGCGCAATACTCCACTCACTGTTAACACATCTTGGTGTTTCGTCTTTATTTCTTGTAAGGTTTTTTTTTACTTTGACTTCGGGGCACTTGGAAGCATTATACAGAATGATAATGCCCCGCCCCGGATTGTTATTTTGATTTGTTATCCCGATATCTGTGAATAAAACTTTTGGGATCCCTGGTGTAATAAGTCTTATTTTCTCTTAAATGTTGTTTGATAGTATAATAATTAGTTCATACCAGTGCAATCGCGTTATTCAATGATATAAAAACTTTATTTAACTCTTAAACAGGTTTTCGTCCATTTTTGTTTTCAAAAATAGCATCAACAAACTAATTTGACTGATTTAGAACATTTCACTTGTTTGCGTTAAAAATTTTAGAAATTAATAATTGATAGACGAAAAAATTTATATGATTATCTTACATTTGTTGTGTATACAATGACTTAATAATCAATATGATACATACTTTGGGTATACATGAGCTTGACTTAGTACTAATTTAAAATGAACTGGTCGGTAAACGCCTTTTTCAACGAACAAACCAAACACAAACTAATTTCAGCAGGAAGATTAAATAAAATAAAATTTGGCTCCAGCGTTAAGTTTTCAACCAGTAAAAGGAGCAAAATAGTCGTAGAGAGTTTTATAAAGACTAAGGGAAGAGTGGGCTGGGCAATGTGCACCAACACGACCTGCAGAGTCAATCTTGAGAAATACGTATTCAAGCACATGAGGACCTCGCAACACACGGGATGAATGCACTGTTATCACTTGTGTGTTACAACCTTGCCACGCTCACTCTTATAAAAAAATGTTTTTTTAAAAATATCAGGATTCTAATGAAAATGATATACAGATTAAAGGAAGATATCATTGCAACTACCTCTGAGATATGAACATAGATTAAATAATTTTATTGCCTAGTACTACCAACATATGCACTAGTAGTAGTGCATATGTTGGTCTAATAACTTTGCACGATGCACAATGTTAGTCACATCACTTGGCAGTGTAGTAAATCTGCTTCTAAAACAGCGAGTCCCGACTTCAACCACGTCTCTTTTGCTGTACGCCGTATTTCTAGGCAGAGTGTGGCTAATCTCTTAGTGGTGTGTTCAGTGGAAGTAACCGTGCCTACCTAACGTTGTAACGGTTGACAGGGGCATGTAGGTCAATCACAGTGCGCAATGCACTTTTCATCTTATCAAACAAGGGCAACAGGTAAGGTACACAGGGGCAGATGTACTACTGAGACCGTCCTGGAAGTCATAACGGTTCTTGGCCCGAAGATCGCGAACATCTCTGAACTAAGGGGGAGGAGAGGGAGTAGCCACACCAAAGTCTGACATGACACAAACATGGTCTGAGGACAGCTCTTCAGTGTTTGTTGTGGATTTAAAAACACAGTTTTCAGCTCTGTGCAACAACAAATCAATAACATATTTCTGATTCTAAGTTGGTTGATTTACTCATTTATCATTGCCCAATTAATCCAACTTGGATGTTACTGCAAGTCTGAGTTTCGAAATTATCTACTAGTTAGGGAAAATTAGAATGAAAAAAACGGCACGCCACCAGTTGCCTATTTGGGAAGGTGTGATAAATGCACATAAAGCGAACGACCCGCGGGGGCACTGATTAGGTTGAACTAATTCTAATGATGTGTTCGCTAACTAAATTACTGTTATATATATATATATATATATATATATATATATATATATATATATATATATATATATATATATACATATACATATTTATTTATTTAAATTCCTATTAAGCAGATAAATAAGGTAATAAGCATCTAGAAATACGTACAACAGTAAATTTCTCTATGCTGCTAATCATAGTTAATTCTTTTGTGTTAGTTGTAATTCTAAAGAGATTTCCTATTACATACACATGCATACATTTAAATATTGTTTAAGTTTTATTTCCTTAGTGGCGTATTTCGATTGAACTTTCATGAGACTTTTAAGACATTGTAATATGTTACTAGTGTCGTGTGTAATGCTGGTATATGGCAAATGCATTTATATGTAAATTTATATTTTACTAGCAAAATACCCCCGCTTCGCTGCGGAAATTAGTATTTCAGTTACGTTGAGAATCCGCGAAACACAAATTCAAAACACCAATTGATTTCAATCTGGATCATGATGGATATAATACATATATTAACTTCAACGTCTTGTCTGTCTGTCTGTCCTAGTCCCTGCAGAAAAACAAAAGCTAAAAGTAAAAAATGACACACTTCCCGCGATCCTATCGAGCTGATAATTTAATTTTTTTTTGTCTGCTACCATTGCGGGAGGGTACGCAACAACTTCACAAAGTTTCAAGCTCCTACCTACACGGGAAGTTATATATGTAATGATGAGTCTGTTTTATATAGCTCATATCAGAAAAAAACTACATTTTGGCCCCCGGCCCCCTAGTGAATGATAATTTTACATTTGTTTTGATTGTTACCATTGCGGAAGTGTACTTAACAACTCTCCAAAGTTTCATGCTGCTACCAACACGAGACATTGGAGAATTAGTGATGAGTCAGTTTTTTTATATAAGAAAAAAACTACATTTGGGCCCCCGGCCCCCATTAAGTGAAAATATTATATAATTTTTTTAACCTGTTACCATCGTGAAAATGTTGCTTAACAACTACTCAAACTTTCATGCTTCTTCATACACAGGAAATAGGAGAATTAGTGATTTTCAGTTTTTATATAGCTCATATTAATGAAAAATCTACATTAGGGCCCCTGGGCCCCAGTAAGTGAAAATTTAAATATTTCTTCGCCTGTTACCATCGCGGAAGTGTACTCAACAACTTCCCAAAGTTTTCATGCTTCTACCTACTCGAGAAATAGGAGAATTAGTGATTTTCAAATGTTTATATAGCCCATAGAAGGAAAAAAAATGATTTTGGGCCCCCGGCCCCCATGAAGGGGAATTTTAAAATTATTTTTCGCCATTTGTCGTCCAAAGAGGCTACTTGACAATTTCCCAAGGTTTCATGCTTCTACCTACGCGGTAAATCCGAGAATTAGTGATGAGTCTGTTTTAATATGAGAAGAAACTACATTTGGGCCCCGCGGCCCCATTAAGTGATAATTTAAATATTGTTTTTACCTGTTACCATCGTGGAAGTGTACTTAACAACTACCCCAAGTTTCATGCTTCTACCTACACGGGAAATAGGAGAATTTGTGATTTTTAGTTTTTGTATAGCTCATATTAGGAAAAAACTTCATTTGGGCCCCCGGCCCCCAGGAAGTGATAATTAAAAAATCATTTTCTCCCGTCGCTATCGCTGGTTTTTACTCAACAACTTCCCAAAGTTTCATGCTTTTGCCTACTCGAGAAATGAGAAAATTAGTGATTTCATATTTTATATAGTCCATATAAGGAACAAAAGCGTTTTTGGGCCCCGGGCCCCCAACAGTGTGAATTTTAAAATTCTTATTCGCCAATTATCGTTGAGAGAGTATACTCAGCAAGTTCCCAAAGTTTCATGCTAATACCTACACGGGAAGTTGGAGAATTAGTGATGAGTCAGTTTTTTATATAAGAAAAAACTACATTTGGGCCCCCGCGCCCCGGACACCATTAAGTGTTATTTTTAATATTTTTTTCGCTTGTTACCATCGCGGAAGTGTGCTTATCAACTACCTAGTGTTTCATGCTTCTACCTACACGGGAAATAGGAGAATTAGTGATTTTTAATTTTTATATAGCTCATATAAGGAAAAAACTTCATTTGGGCCCCCGGCCCCCAGGAAGTGATAATTTAAATATTGTTTTTCCCGTTACCATCGCGGGAATGTACTCAACAACTTCCCAAAGTTTCATGCTTCTGCCTACTCGGGAAACAGGAGAATTGATGATTTTAAATATTTTATATAGGCCATATAAGGAAAAAAACGTTTTTTGGGCCCCCGGCCCCCATGAGTGTTAATTTTAAAAATTCTTTTACGCCAATTTTCGTCGCGAGAGGCTACTCAACAACTTCCCAAAGTTTCATGCTTCTACCTACGCGGTAAATCCGAGAATTAGAGATGAGTCTGTTTTAATATAAGAAGAAACTACATTTGGGCCCCCGGCCCCAATTAAGTGATAATTTAAATATTGTTTTTACCTGTTACCATCGTGGAAGTGTACTTAACAACTACCCCAAGTTTCATGCTTCTACCTACACGGAAAATAGGAGAATTTGTGTTTTTTAGTTTTTGTATAGCTCATATATGGAAAAAAAACTTCATTTGGGCCCCCGGCCCCCAGGAAGTGATAATTTAAATATTTTTTCTCCCATTACCATCGCGGGGTTGTACTCAACAATTTCCCAAAGTTTCATGCTTCTGCCTACTCGAGAAATGAGAAAATTAGTGATTTCATATTCTATATAGTCAATATAAGGAAAAAAAGCGTTTTTGGGCCCCGGGCCCCCAACAGTGTGAATTTTAAAATTCTTATTCGCCAATTATCGTTGAGAGAGTGTACTCAGCAAGTTCCCAAAATTTCATGCTAATACTTACACGGGAAGTTGGAGAATTAGTGATGAGTCAGTTTTTTTATATAAGAAAAAACTACATTTGGGCCCCCGGACCCCATTAAGTGTTATTTTAAATATTGTTTTTCGCTTGTTACCATCGCGGAAGTGTGCTTATCAACTACCTAGTGTTTCATGCTTCTACCTACACGGGAAATAGGAGAATTAGTGATTTTTAGTTTTTTATAAAGCTCATATTAGGAAAAAACTTAATTTGGGCCCCCGGCCCCCAGGAAGTGATAATTTAAATATTTTTTCTCCCGTTACCATCGCGGGGTTGTACTCAACAACTTCCCGAAGTTTCATGCTCCTGCCTACTCGGGAAATAGGAGAATTGGTGATTTTCAAATTTTATATAGGCCATGTAAGGAAAAAAAAACGTTTTTGGGGCCCCCGGCCCCCATGAGTGTTATTTTTAAAATTCTTTTACTCCAATTTTCGTCGCGAGAGGCTACTCGACAACTTCCCAAAGTTTCATGCTTCTACCTACACGGGAAGTTGGAGAATTAGTGATGAATCAGTCAGTGAGTGAGTCAGTGAGTGAGGGCTTTGCCTTTTATTAGTATAGATCATTTAGGGAGTCAATTTCATAGGTTTTAATTCATGTTTTTTCCCGACTGTAAAAATTTAGAGCGCGTAGCTACTGTCCTGTGTTCTTTTGTATCTTTAGCTAAAATTCTATTTAAAGAGTCACAGCATGCTAAGAAAATTGTTGGTGTGTTGTCTTATTTGTTTAGTTTAACTTTATAGTAGCACTATATTAATCAGAATTGTACATCTCACATCTTTAAATGTGTAACAACTGCTAGTAAAATAAATTATGATCATTTAATCGAGACTTTAAAAAAGCCACAAAGACAAATGTCACGTTTGAACGATTTCTTTTTAGTGTAAAGTGTAAAGACTTTCATGGTAATTTCAACTTAAAGAGTGAGGATATTCAGTGGTAGAAATGTGACTTTTGTATTGTTCTCTCTTGTATAAGGTATATAATGACTTTATCTGAAGCCAATAAAAATGTATTATTTATTGCAAGTTTTGAGTTTTAGTAAAAGACAATTGAAAAAAAATCATAACATCTTAAACTAAATTGCAATTGATTTGATGTTTTATTTGTTTTAAAATGTAATAAGCAACGGAGTTTAGTTTATATATGTAGTTAGAGTAGATAATAAAAATACATTGATAATTTTAGTCACAGTGCTTTACATACAAATAATAACTTACATGTAAGCATCCATGCATTAAATAAACACCCATATCCTAAAAACCACTTAAATGACAGTATCGTAAACTTAAGTTATAATAATCGTTACAAGAAATGTTGTTTATTTAATTTTGAAGGTAAAGTTTTAAGAGAATTGTCTTTAGCGCAGTCTTGAAGGCCTTAGTAGTTGCAATATTACGGATGTGCAATGGTAGAGAATTACATTGTTTTGTGACACAAAAAGAGAAGACGTTTTATTGCGTGCCTTAGGAACAGCGAGAATAAGTTTGTCTGCAGTAGATATTTGATGTTTTACAGTTTGTAATCTATTTTGGCTTACATAGGTAGGCAATGAAGTTAGTAAAGTAGCGGAGTAATATGGTCGTTTTATTTTTTGAATTAAGATCTAGTCTGGAAGCTGAAATGATATACACTAAAGAGTTTAGTTTATACATGTGATTACAAAATGAAATCTCTAGTTAATTAATGCATTTTTAGCTAATTCTCTGCATGTGCTTTAAATCAAACTGAAATGTGAAATTTATATTTTGTTGTTTAAAGGACGTACAACCAATTTACCTCAGCTGTTTCTCTATGTCTCTATCTCTCTATCTCTCCCTCTCTCTCTCACACACAATCTCTGTCACGCTCTATGTATATGCATCGGACAAACTGTGGCTCAACGATGAATTGAAAATTTACCCCACAATAATGCACTCCCCTCATCACACACATGTAACAGTAACAAACATGGCCGTGTCTGTAAATATATCTATTAAAAACATAAAAATAACAAACACACAAACAATAGACAAAAGCCAAACAATATATCTCTACATTTTTATTGTATGCAATAAAATTACTCCAACGTGTAAAGACGTGTTCTTTTGTGGTATACTATAATAATAATAATAATACAAAAGAAACTGTTTGAAAAAAGAACCTATTTTATATGTTTATAGTATTATATTTAAATATAGATTCAAAATTCCATAAATTTAAAATAAAAACGAAAAGAAGTATTAACATATGAAACGAAATACTAATGTTTCATATTAGAAATACGGGTGCCGAATTTTACGGAGGGAGAGTACATGTGGCGTTAAAGATCTGGATATCAATTACAACAACAATTTTTTTTGTTATAAAGGTAACTAGAATGTCGCAGTTTCAAACAAAAAAACCCAAAAAATCATATTAAAAAAAAAGGTAGGTTGCCCAAACTGGTGGTGGTGAGAGCGCACATGAAGTGCGGTGTTGTGGTATACATGGGGCGTTGTAGAGGAGGTTGTCTATTACAACAATCAACAGTTGATACAAGTTTGCATAACGTATACAAAATATAATAAAACTGTTTACATTTCAATTTAACTCCCTTTCCTCACCAGCGCCACTAACATTCATTCCCTCAGAGTGTACCCCACCGTGGACATGGTGGTCATACGACAAGCTGGCATCATCACACCCCACTGGGTGGACATAAGCCCCACTACTGCCTGGACATGTACATGTTGTGTACGTGTACTTGGTCCTATCATTACTCACCCTGTACCTGTCTACCCAGTGTCCTACAGAGATCTGTTTAGGACATCCATGTGGATGTGATACTATAAATATCATTTTAGCTTCAGAAGTCTTGTATTTCTTGTCTACTTTCTTCCATAGATCATGCCAGTGTATCACCATTGTCTTCAGTTTGTCCAGTAAATCTCCGTCACATGTCACACATTTCAATCTAACCCTGTCATCGTCCAAGTCTACATCTAACAACGTCCAGTTATCAAGAGTGACCACTTCACTATCTTGTCTATCAAAGAACAATCTACACGTGGTGTGTCTAGCCTCAAAGTTACCAAACACCACGTGTGAAGCCGTGTACATCCATATAGACCCCCACTTTTTGCTGGGTGTGTCCGAGTGTTGACACTTGTGACATGGACACATTTCCGGTTTGTTGTTTGAAATGAATACATTCAGCACCATTCCAGTTCCTAATCTCATGACGTTACTTCCTCTCCTGTCATAAAATGGATATGGATGTTTGGTATTTGGGTAAAACTCTGTTCTTTCTGTACTGGTCACTGTAACAGCTACCCTGACAGTGAGGTCAGCTATAGCTTTGATGTACTCAAATAGGAGGTTGTCATGGTAACCTTTGGGAAGGTGATTGCTTGTAAAATCGTTGACGGGTACAAAGTGTGTGTGACCAGGATTCTTCTTACAGTCAACAAGATGTTTGTGTAGATCTGCTTCTCCTCCTTCCGACTCCTGGGTTTCATGTGTAACTGATAAGGTAATCAAAGAAAGCACATTTTATTCAATGTGTTACACCTGTCTCTCTTCTATTATCTCTACTGAACTAGATTTCATTAAGTCTAAACATTCATTTAAATATTTTTATAGATTAATATCTGTGATGAATTATGAGACATTATTTTATTTAAGATATATTATGTGCGAAGTCTAAAATATTAAAACGTTTATTAACTTGCCATAAACTTGGACGTATAATGCTGTATACAACAATAATAACCCTGTTAAATGAACTGGTGCATGGTGATAATTAATAAGAATTATATTTTAAAAAGATTTACATGAAATGTGTGATAAATCCTTCTTCATATAGTTGTTGACACTTGGGCCATCATCTTGTCTGTCATCTGTGCCATCTTCCTGACTGTCATTTGTGTCATCTTCCTGACTGTCATCTGTATCATTTTCCCGGCTGTCATCTGTGTCATCTACCTGGCTGTCATATGTTTTATATGTATGGCTTTCATCTGTGTTATCTACCAGGCTGTCATCTGTGCTTTCTTTATGGCTGTCATCCGTGTCATCTACCTGGCTGTCATCTGGGTCATCTCCTTCTTGTATATTTTCTTGGCGATTTTCTGTTTAAGATATGTATAAACCTTGCTATATTTATAATGTTTTTTTTTAATTGGCACATGTCTCTCTCACAAATCGTTCTCTCTCTATTATAATCTAAATCAGATAATACGACATATTTATAAATCCGTTTTTCAGTGAGGGTTTTCCTAACTACTTTGTTCTAAATTTGCATTTCTAAACAAAAATTTTTTTATGAACAATATAAAAGCCGAATTCACTGGCTCCGTAACACTGAGGGACATAGTACAAAAGTCCTTAGCAGTTTAAAAAGCGTGTGGTGTTTCTCGCTGTAAAATATTATATGACGTTATTGTTTCCCCTTATATTTTTATTTTGGAAAAGGGAAATATGTAAAAAGAAGATTTGAGGATTTATAATTATAAAATGCTTTGTGTACATTTCAGGAAGTTTAATATTTCGTATTTTTCAAACAAGGAAAAGTTACTTGGGCTTTTGAAAGATGTGGGCATCGTAGTCACCCTACAACCCCTATTCTATTATAATGAGTGTAACTATACTTTTAAAACACATATTTTAAAACAATTGAAACATAAATATTTTCATAAATACAATTGTTGACCATTATACCGTTTCCTTCTTCTTGTCCCCGTTTTCTTGATATACATGATTTACTGTTAGAAGTCTGAAAATAGAAAATTGAAAAAATCATTAAGGTTTGATTTAATTTATTTAATGAATAGTTATTATATTTGTTGAATAACAAAATTTAAAATTTCTAAAATCCTGTACTGTAACTACAAAGTTTAAGTTTTAATCGTATGATTATATTTATGATATTGTTTTTGAAAATTTCACGGCGTCCATAGAGTACGTCTTGCTATTTTGACCCCCCTCCCCCTGTCACAAACTGTCACAAATCTTGGGACCCCCCCCCCTTAAAGTATGTCACACTTTCGAAATTTGTTTTTAATTAACACCTAATTAAAATATTTAATTTAACACTTAAATTAAAGTTCACTATTATACTGTATTAAAATATAAAATTTACAATTAAAAGTAGTTATGTACCAGATTCAAAATTTTGAAATCCGGCCGGAGCTGAATTTGACCGGATTTATGAAGTGAAATCCGGCTGGAGCCGGAATCAGATTTGTTAAAATGGCCGGATTCCGGATTTGCCGGAGCCATTATGAATATATATATATATATATATATAAATTAGGGATCTACCAGCAGGCCGGATTTATGAAGTGAAAGTGCCGGAGCCGAAACTCGAGCCGGATTTTTAAAAATAGCCGGATTCTGGACTTTACGGAGCTGGAGCCGAAATCCCGTACACCGCCACTTAAAAGATTTTTCAGATTATTAAAATGACTTTAATAGTAGAATAGTTAATTGTCAACAGTTGTCACAGTTATTCAATGAAACAGTAACTCAATCTAGATCGAATTTGAAAACAAAAATTGCGAAAATTGGACTTGACAATTATATAATTCACATCATTTATCTGCTACCTTTTCATTTACAATGGGTGAGGTCAAGTTTTAGATAATCTTCCGATTATGCATTCTATTGACACAGGATAATAAATAGATTAGCGAAACTTGACCTCAACCAGTGATTAAATAATAAATAGGAAACAAAAACAATTTGATTTTAAAAAAAGACTAGATTGACAAAATATGTGACCAACTCTTGTGATATATTGAATCTGTTTATTATGGTCCTATAAATTTTGTTTAAATAAAAAATATTCACTGGTCATCATCTTACAGCGGTGAAGTCAAGTGTTCATCCATAATTACGACTGACATCAATCTTTCACCATCATTGTTTCCTGGAAGGATAATTGCAGACAGATCAACTCGTCCTCATCTAGCCACTCAACAGCCTCTGTATGTGCATTTTATCTTCTGGCAATAACTGCCACAGGTTCTCTTTGCCGTCTAGAAGCGATTCTCAAAAGACGGATGCGCTTTATCTGAGTTGATTCTTGAACAGTTTGGGTGGTGGGGGGCACATTCCCGTAACCCCGACCTCTGTGTTATCCTGTATGTGTCTTCAACATTGTGAGGCAAAATAAAAGTGACATACTTTGCAAAGTCGATCAAATAAGCTGGTAATCATATGGTTGTACTTTGAACTCCTGTTTATCTTGGCATAATGTCATCAAATTTGAGAGTTTGTGCTACAAACAAGAAAGGAAATTTATAAGAATCTTCATCCGCTCTTTTGGAAAGCTTTGAGTCCATCAAATGTTTGGTTGATTGGGATTGGAGTAGGGAAGAATCTAGAAGGTAAAACGTTGAAATATGAGCTTCATACTTTGTCGCAACATTTCATGTCCTGATATTTAACAATTTGTGTGAAATATTGGCTGGTACGAACATTATTGTCAAACCATTCCTGATCCTTCGATATCAGTCCTGCTGCATCCAATTCAGATTTATGAACACATTCAGGAGTAACGCATTTCATGCTATTTTGACATAAAACTAATTCTAATGTTTTAAACAATTTTGAAAATTATTTTTAAAGCTATTTAAATTCTACTAAAATAATATAAATAAATAAGAAAAATAAATTAAAAAATAAATTTGTGACATCACACATGGTCTAACCCCCCTCCCCCCTGTCAAAAAAGTGTCACACTTTCTTACACCCTTCCCCCCTCCCTCTCGGAGCGTGACGTGCTTTATGGACGACCCCCGGTCAATTTTTAAAAAATCTCATAAAACTTTTAACGTTTGTAATTGATAGACATATTCATATATACGGTAAGTTATAGTACAAGGAAATGTTGAAGTCATTATATTGTTTTTATGGTTAATATAAGCATGTGAATATTTTCATAGGCGCGAATAGTAAGATCATTAAGGAATTCTGTCGTCTGCAACTTTTAATAAGTCTTCTTCTTCTTTGTTCTCAATTTTGAGTTGAGTTTTGCGTGCCGACGAGTTTTGCGCCAATTGGCCCGTGGTCTCCGACTTCAGCCTGCTGTTTTATCTGGATGTGCTTCCATAGCCTTTGGTCAGCCAAGACCATCTGCAAGGCAGCAGTTGATTTCGGCAAGTGATGCAGCGTTCACAGGCCTCGGCTATAAGGGTTCCACGCATTACCCAGCCGCCTTTTATTTCCCTAACTAGTGTTAGGTACCCACTCGAAGCTGGGTGGACTCGGGGACTTCCTAGGCCCTGGGAACAAATCCTTGGCTTGCCATGGATTCGAACCCGTGACCATCGGTACGCCAGTCAAGCGCGCTGCCACTTCGACCACCGTATCCCCCTTTTAATAAGTGAAATGGGCGATTTTGTGTCAATAATTTATTAAATACAATTCAAGATTACTGATTACTTTTTTTAAAAATTAACATAAATTAGTAAATAACATTTTAATTAATTACTTAACGTTTAAAGTATTTAAATATAATATTTAACTTAAAGAGCAGTAGAAAAAAATAGAAACGTTTTACATATTTCTTTTTATTAAAAGAAGTAAGTTTACTTGTAATCGTAAATTAAAATAGTGTGTGCCCAGAAATAGTGTGTCTTTGGAATTTATAATCGGCAATAACACACGATACTTTTTTTTCCCAAAATAAAAATTTCTACTTTATCTAATTAGGTGAACATCATTTTAATAGTAGCAATAGTTTTCATATAATCTTTAGATAATCCTTGTTTCAAAATAACTCTATTTTTTTTTAATCAATTTTTTTTTATAAATTTTTATTTTGTTTGTAATGTTCTTACTTTTTAAATAAGTTACTATGTATATAAGACGCCAAACAAATTTAGCGGTGAGCGTCGACTATCAGCACACGACTAATTTTTTGTTAAATAATATAAAACGTTAAAAAGATTATCATTTGCACTATATATTTAGAGAGAGAGTTCGATAAAGGGTGTTACGTTAAACAATTATAAATTACAGCTGTTTCAAGTCCATATTATACTAGCACCTAGTTTAAGTATTAGTTTTGGCATTCAAGCGGCATCGGTACGTGTGACATGACTTCCATTTTAAATATTCAAAATTTTTGTACTAATAGTCTATTCAATTAAAACAAGATTTTATGTCAATATGTGAATTAAAAAGTATATATATGTTATTGTTAATTAAATCATGTAAACCATATTTACTAATCACAGCATGAATTAAGCTATTTAAAAATGAAATGACTTTTTAAAAAAATTATTAGTGTTTAAATAATTTTTAGTTATTTAATTTGTTGTTATTGTTTATGTATGAGTTTGAGTGATTTTTTAGGGAATAATTTTATTTGATTATTTAGTATTTAGATTTTGTATAAATTTCAGACAATAATAAACTCATTTATACATTTGTATTCTTTCTTTTAAGAATCATCAGTTAAGACAAGATAATATTGATAATCCGTTTGATATCTTAATAATTTACTTAATGTACACATTAATATATCAAATTTATTTAATCTATCAGCAATCCTATATAATAAAAGGCAATGTTCTGTCCTTTCTGTCCGTTCTTTGCGGCCCTCGATAGCAATTGGTCCCTCAAACATATGTAAATGTGACTCCTACAGCCAATCATATTGAACACGTTTACGCGGACGTTCAAAACAAGTTATTTTTGGTGCAGTATTTCTTCCAAGACTTTATTTTGAGTTATGCGCGTTGAGATTTATACTCAAAAGCTCTGTTTTTACGAGTTATTTATTTTAACTATAATGAATAGTATTTTTCACGTGACGCACATGTATGCCGCTCGAGACGGATGTTGACGGAGTTACAACATGCCACCGAACGGTGGCGGAGCGTCCCTGGACGGGCTTTGTGGCTCGTATTTTATATAAGAACAATGCTTAAGGATAAACTTATTATTATTGATCTACATTTTAATTTTAGACTTCAACAGGAACTACATTTATAGTACATAATCATAATACAACTTGAAGTTAAGTATATATTAATTGCAGTTAGACCAATAACTTTATAAAAAGTAATGCATATAATGAAATACTCATAAAACCATTTAATAAATGTTCAATCACTGTTACCATTAATTTATTGATTAGCAATTCTGCCATAATATGAAGTGTATAAATACCCAACGGTGGTTCATCATAAATACCAAAAGTATAAAGCTTTGTTACCAATTATTTTTCATTGTTGTTTAAAATCAACATGGCATATATATATATACTTAACTATTTAATATATATATATATTTAATAAACAATCTGTTTTAGCTAGATCTTAAATTATTTTTTTTTGTAAAAACGAACTTGTTAAGATTTCCATTTTTTAAAAAAAAGTAATAAAAATACAACGTGTATTGACTTTCACTTTCACCTCTTTAACTCAACATTTTTATTTTTTGGGGTATTTTTTGTTTTTGTTGTTGTTTTTATTATCTAAATTCAACCTATTGAGAAGAAAACACTCATCATGTATAAGAATAAAATAACATCCTAAAATTGAAATGTACTACACTTTTTTCGTTAATTTCTTTTTTTGTTCCCTTATTTCATGACCAAATTATCAAATTAAATTCTTAATAAATTATTCATATCAAGAGGGAAACAAGTAACTGTATTGTCACTTTAGTTAAAAGCCCATATTTTTTTTCTTTAAAGTACTGATGCAGACATAAAAAATATATTTATAAATATAATATAATTACAATATTTCAAAAGTAAAATTGAAATATGTTTAAGGAATTGAAATATTCTCAAACAAATGATGCTAACATTCTGTAAATAAATATATTAAAAGTTTATTGTTTTAATTTGAATTTATATATTTTAAAATATTTTATTCAAGATTCTTTTTTAAATGATGACCCCCTTTCCAGTCCATGACGGACTATGGGGCAAGTGATGTAGCGTTCACAAGTTTTTAGCCATAACTAACGAGCAGGGGAATGTGTGGCCAGCACAATGCCCCAGAGGCCTTGCCAGTACCTGGGCTAGAACCCGCGACTCGGGATCTGCCTCGGTTCGATAGTCCAGTCGGCTACCACTTAGACCATCGCGCGCATTCTTATTACTTAAATAATTTAACTGCGTTTAATCCTTTGTGGAACACTTTTTTTAAAATACATTATTTGTGTATTCCTTTAAAGCATTTATAATTGTTATTTATTTTTATTATTGAATTCAAATTGAACAAATTAAACAACCCTGTAAAAACAAAGTTTTTGACTATAAATCCCTTATACCTGAGACATAACTAAAAGTAGTGATTATGTTCCAACGCGACAAACATTTACAGACTGAAACCGACTGATCTCCCGTTGCTGTAAAAACGGTGGGTTGGGCGGGGGGAGAAGTTGTGGTCACGGATGGCTGGACTTAACTCAGCGTGACACGTGAATGCAAACAAAAGCGGGCCGCTACATTTGGTTATATAGAGATAAACTAAAAATGCATTAATTTAAATACGGTCCATTCGATCGACCTGACATTTTGATACGATGCATTGTTAGGTGACCCCAGTCTATGTGCTAAATTTCAGCTCGTTAGCATCACGGGAAATGTGTCATTTAGACTTTTGTTTTTCCACCCGCCCGTGAACGAGATAACGACAAGATTTCGAAGCTAATATAAGGATTTAATAAGAGATTTAAAAAATTAGCCATGATTTAAAGTAAAAATATATCTACTGATTATCATGTTTAACAATTCTTTTTAAAGTTTGTGCACATGGCTTGATTTATACTTGATGGTGCTCTAAGCAATTTAAAATATGTGGGCCCTTTTGAAGTCCATATATTCTATGTTAGTACATAATATAAACAAAATTTCTGGTGGCCCCAAATATTGCGGGGGTCCTAAGCTATAAATATAGCAAATATATAAATCCAAAACTTTCTGTGCAAGTAAACATTATTAAAGCTTCAATTTTACTAAGAGAAAATGTAATTGTAAAATATGTTTTACAAGTCTTATTTTGCATTTAGTTTTAACGCTAAAAATGATTTTATCAAATGTATCACCTTTAAAATATAAATATATTATATTTTTTTCAAAACAAAATTAACTTAGTTATTGAAATAGGTAAAAATCATTTTAACAGTAATTATAATTTTCTTTAAATGTGTGAAAAATAATTGTTTCAAATCACTAATTTTTTTACTTTCACATAAATGTCATTAAATATTTTAATAAAATTTATTTTGTTCATAATGTTCTTAACAGTTTAAACCAGTAACTATTGATATAAGACGCTAAATAAGTGAGCTTTTACTATCGGTCTACAGTTGGTTTAATTTTTGAATTTTTATTTATCGCATCCACTATATTACCTATAGAGCTGCGAAAATGAACGATTAATTTCTCGATTAACCGTTAAAATATTTTTACAATTAAATTATTTTTTAATGATTAATAGACCCATCACTTACAAATTTTTGGAAGTCAAAAAGTATCCCCAAAAAATAGCGGCCGATAAAAATAATTAATTTCCTGGCGATTACACGTTCATTTTGGTTTTAAACTATTGACTGTTGGGAATGTTCAAAATGTTGATAAAGTTTGCCTACCATGGTTCTAACACTTCGCCTACTTATCAAACCAAATGAAAAGCGTATTAAGCTAATGGCAGTAATGGAGTCTGACTCAGAGAAAAAAAATGACGACAGCTCTTCTGCTGAATTACTGCGTTACAAAATGGAGATGAAAGTTCCTGAATCCATTAACCCTTTAAAATGGTGGAAACTTAATGAACACCGATATCCGATAATGCCATTCCTTGCCAAGACCGTTTTGTGCATACCAGTTACCTCAGTTCCATGTGAATGATTGTTCAGCTCGGCTGTTTATATTTTCAATTAGACCCACTCATCACTTGAACCAAATAATGTCAACACACTTGTCTTTTTGTGTAGTTGGTTAGAAGATGACATATAAATGAGACATTCAAGTGTTATTTAGATTTTCAATAAGAAAGTTTAATAAGTGTTACTTTCGACATCATACATTTAAATTTTTTGCTTTAATCGAAATTAACGATTAATTAATCTTTATTTTTTCAAAAGGTAACGATTAAATTTAAACTAATCTTTATCAGCCCTAAATATATATAAATATATATATATATATATATATATATATTTATATATATATATATATATATATATATATATATATATATATATATATATATATATATATATATATATATATACATATTTAGGGCTGTTAACGATTTGAAAAATCAACGATCAATTATTAATCGTTTATTTCGATTAAAGCTAAAAATTTTAATTGTTCCCTTATTTTATGACCTGTTTTAAACTTACAGTGGTTATATATTATATTCACAACAAGAAAACAAAATAACTTTATTTTCAATTCAGGCACAAGGCTTGATTTTTTTTTAAACACTGGTCAAGTCACAAAAATATAAAATTCAAGTAAAAATTATGATTTTTAGTGCTTGAAAAATGTTTACACAACTTAATGTCATATAAATTCTGTAAATATATACTTTAATTTAATTACATTTATTCAATAAATATAAATTTCAATTTTGTAGTTTTATAGAATTAATATATTAATCAAATATATTAGTAGAAATGTTTCTTATGTAAACATTAAAAGTTTGTTCAATCGTTTAGAGTTTCATATTTTAAAAATATATACCTTGTGTTTTCACCTTTTAAGCGCAAAGGATTAATGATCTTTAAAAAATTAAAATAAACTCGTGTTCATCAAGTTTAATTTAATTTTTAAACGTTTCTGCAAGTAAACATTATTAAAGTTTAAATTTTAATAAAATAATAAGCAATAGTAAAATATGCTGTAGAAGCACATTTTGTTATATTTAGTTATAAGGCTGCATATGATTATATCAAATATATCACATTTAAAATTTGAAAAACAAATGTTTACTACCTACTTAAAATACTTACCTCCATTTTACAATACTTGATATGCAGTAGTTCAATGACTGTTTTATTTATTTCGACCAAGACAATAACCTGTTGATTTAGTATAGAAAAGTATACAATTTATCTTTATTTAATTTTATAAATTAAAAAAATAATATATATAATAGTGTACACACCATTACTTTACAACAATAATAAACATTCACAATCATAGTTTTAAACAGCCTCAAATATCTTAGCAGTATACACGAGCTAAAACTATAAATGAACACAATGAGATAAATTCGGAGGTGAAAGAAAGGTTAACAGCTGGCAACCGCTCCTACTTCAGCTTACAAAAAACTTCTAAGAAGCATAAACCTCTCAAGGGGAACAAAGAAAATAATATACACCACGATTATAAGGCCGGTAGTAACGTACGCTAGTGAGACTTGGACCCTGACAAGAAAGGCAGAGAACCTACTCAACATTTGGGAGAGGAAAATCCTCCGGAAAATACATGGCCCTGTGATAGAAAATGATATATGGAGAATTCGTACAAACCAAGAGCTATACCATCTGTACAAAGACCCACCCATCGTCACAAGTATTTAAAAAGGAAGACTACGTTGTGCAGGACATGTTGAAAGGATGCCAGAGTGTAGAGTACCAAACATTATTTACATGCAGACACCAGGGGAGACGACTCACTGGTCGCCCAAGACTGAGGTTGATCGATTACGTGGAAATGGACCTACAACAGCTGGGGGTTCGGGCTTGGAGAAGCGAAGCCATCGTTCGATTCGAATGGAAGGATGTTGTGGAGCAGGCCAGGGCCCTACAGGGGCTGTAGCGACCACTGATGATACTGCTGACGAGTTTAAACTCGCTTACTATGTTATTGTTAAACGTCTTGTAGCTTTCAGTCACCTGAAATTTTGTTATTGATATAATATTTCTTGTTATCAGTAAACATTTGATTTCAATAATATAATAAGTATTTGCTAATGTGATATAATATCAATTTTCCCATAATTGGCATTCTGTACATTTTCACATCTCTGTCATAGTAACTTATAGTTATAAACATGTTAACAGGATGTTAGAGATTTAAAAAAATAATTTGAGTGATCCCAACACATGTCATAGACGTTCATGTCTCCTCATCTGCTGACGTCTGCTCCTCTAATACGCCTCAAATCAACGTAAACTTCCTTTCATATTCTTCATCCGCTTGTATTAAAAACTTGTGTCTCAAATTTGTCGTGTTACTTTCTTATTGACATCTTCAGGGTATTATACAAGGGAACCAATTTCCCTTTTTATTTTACTTTTTTTAAAAATTAAATTATTAATTTCAGTTCCTTTATTGTTATGTTAAGAATATCCCTCCAAATGTTAGGCCTATCTAAGAACAATTTATTATTTTAAAAATTATTATCTGAAATACCAAATATAAAATGTATAGTTAAAGTTAAAGGTTTGCGAGATTAAAAGAATCATTTTTCCACTAAATGTTCTTAACACAATTGAGACTAAAGTAATCACTTGACTTGTGTCCCTTCTCTAGCTCATGTCTCAGACTTTGACAATTTTCTGGTCTCGTTTTTATGAAACATTTTATTTATAGATTCAAAATGTACAAAATAACCTCAAGCTTGATTAAAGCAGCGGTTCTCACATATTTAGTCACTGTGAACAACTTGAAGCATGAATGAAGAGACATTATCACAATACGAAACATCACAATAAACTATCTCTACGTTGTTACTTTTTCAACAAAATACACGTTAGATAAACGATCTTACATCAAGTTTCTTAAATCAATTTATTTTTCGTTCCATCAAAATTTGGCCTATAAACTTTTTATAGAAAATAACATTCTCAAGAACAAGTTCAAAAAATGTATTAGCTTTTTTAGGAAGGACATTTTTATGAATATTTATGGTAAGATCTACATTATATTTGCATTATGATTTGTAAGGCAACTTGTATGATTTTGTGACTCAAGAAAAATAAACATATTGTAAAGTAGATTTTACTTGTAGCTTCAAAGCTATTCTGAGTCTACACGATTTTTATGATTAAAAAATCTGCTTGTAGCCGAGTATTCAAGCTAAAATATAAATTTTGAACATTGTCAATACACCAATACCTTCAATACTTTATGTGTGTGTGTGTGGTAGAAAAAATTTGTATGTGGCGGCGTGGCTTTCTGCCATTTACTTTTCTCCAAGTAATTTAAATTTATGTCAGTCTTGATTGAACCATGCGTGTTTTGAACCAAAGATAAATTTAATTTTATTCTAGCATAAGTCATGTCAGAAAAAGAAAAAAAAATGAACATAGACTTTTAAATTTACTACATTAAAGCTACAACCTACTTAAGCAACATTAATTAGTATTATTTTGTACTTAGTATTTGTTAATCTATACCAAAATTATTTGTGGCAATCGTATTCTATATACGGCAGTTATCTCAAACCATTTTTGGGTGTGCATTTTTTTAACGTGGCTGCGCAGACACAGATTATGGCTATTCACTGACACTGACATGGTGGACGGTAATGTCGGAAAAATTGTGCATGTACATTAACACGCATACGCAACGTTAATGATCCCTGGCTATCACTTTTATGTACAGCAGGGGAGGTAATAGTTTTGGCTCGGGGGACCACTTAATAGTAGCGGATTTTAGCGGAGGGCCTAACTGTTTAATATTATTGTATTCCTTTTCATTTTCAAAAGGACATTAATGCTATCATTAAAATCAATAAATAAAAGACTTACAAATGTAATAGTTTAATTAAATCTATTTATAGTTAAAATGTCATATTTTCTACATTTAAAGCTGCTAGCACAATTAATTATTTAATCAGTTACATGACAAAATTGCACCTCATTAGACTTGGTTTTACTATAAAAAAAACAAAAACAAAACAAAGCATCAGGCGTGAAGATGCTTTATTGGATTCTCATCACTTCCTGCAAGATTATGTGGTCCTGTGGCAGCACCTTGCCCACCCCTGGTGTACAGCACATAACTCGCCTAACAAAGTCATTTGGGAAGAGGGTATGAGTTAGCCTGACTGGACGTAACAAAACAGCGAACGTTTCGTCAAAGAGCCTTCCTCAACGAACAAATAGTACACAAATAAAACTAAAGATCAAGACAATGTCATTTTGAAAGCAAAGGTAGAAGATCATGGAGAGGCAGATATAATCATAACTCAAGATACAGAGATTCTGATCAGCCATGGAGAAGGAATGACTACCAAGATGGAGATGATAAAGGAAAAATTAAACAAGAAGAATCAAGATCTAGTAATACTGTGGCCACTATTAACACTCATGGAAAGCTGAAATTCTACCCAGTTTACATCAATAATAGACAATGTATGTGTCTTCGTGATTCAGGATGCACAACGATTGTGGTCCATAGTAGGATGGTGGAAGAAAAAGAATATGATGGGCAAAAAGACACACTAATAATGGCTGATGGCACAAATAAGAGTGTCCAACTGCTACTCTTACCGTCAACTCACCCTGGTTTCAAGGGAAAGTTTGAGCCAGAGTTTTGAAAGATGCCATTTGTGATCGCATCATAGGCAATGTTGAAGGTGTTGTTGACAATTCTGATGAAATATTCAAAGCTTGGTGTAACGACAGCTATCAATTATGTACTACTGTACAAACCAGAGCCACCACATATAATAATTTAATAACCATTCATACCATAATAAAAACATAAAGGACAGTACATTACACATAAGCTACGCTAATCATTAAAACAAAAGTTGTTTCATAAATTTTGTAAATATATTACTTTTAATCACTCGATGGCGATAGCATAGCGCCGAAAACAATATGTTATGATTCTATGTTTACTTTTACCTATACCGAAATAACATGATGTCCCATTAGATTCGAGAAGACTATGTTTGTTATATCGACATTCAGAAATAATTTTTTGAAGCCAGTGAGTAACTTGGCATTAAATTAATATTACAATTATTAAAGTAATAAAATAATTAAATTGATTGAATACATGGCTAAATTTCTAATAAAGAAAACAACCGAACATAAGGTCAACAATTACATTTCCTCAGACACAGTCTCACAATCTATGTGTGAATCAAATGCAGTTCAAGATTAAACCCAGGTCAGAGTGTGTGATATGCCCGCAAATTCTTGCAAATGACGCGATGAAATCTGTACACGTCCGAAGACATCATAAAACTTATCTTAATGTCTGCTCAAAGAAACCACTGGAACATTTTCTACTAAAAAAATATTCACTTTATAGTCAGAAGTCATGCATACAACAAGCAATCAAAGTCAATTAAAGGGAATTTAGAATTTAATTTTTGGTGGCTATATGACTTGCACAAGCCAAAAAGCTGGTTATCTAAGTTAAAACGACCGAAATACGTGAAGCTGTAATAGAGTTTCTTGAAAAAAAAATCAAATTTTATTGATCATTTAAAAGATAGCTTATGGGTTTCCGTAATGGCTTACTGTTAAGGAAATCAGAAACATTTAATTACTATCAGTGAAATGATGTCTGCTTTTACGAAAAAGCTTGATCTTTGGGAAACAATATTATTTAAGGGTAACTTTGAACATGTTTGATCAATTTTACGAATTTACCGATAAACTGCAAAGCTGAAAACAATCAACAACTGTTGATAAATTTGATTTACGACCATATTCAATCACCGCGAGATCAATTTCACATATACTTTTGTGATTTGAACGTTCAGAGTTTTTCGTTGGTTTCCAGTTCGTTTCTTGAACACATTGACTCATTTAATTTACCAAACTCGTATTTAAACCAATTCAGTTAATTGACTAGCGATACTTCTTGAACATGTTGCATTGAAATGTCAGCTTAATGAAATTTAGGAGCACTCAGAACTGTCTCAGAAAGCTTTTAAAATACTTGACCCTTTGCAACATCATATCTTTGTAAGTGTGGATTTTCTTCATTGGTTGCAATTAAAACAAAAACATCGTTCCCGACTTGAAGTTGAAAATGAACTACGATGGAGTCTTTTAAATATTACACCTCGTTTATATGTGCTGTGCTAAAATGTGCTAACTCAAAGCTCACATTAAATAAACTAATGTAGCAGTCTTACTAATACTAACTACTGTTTATGAATTTAAGTTTTTTTAATAGTATGTAATACGAATTGAATGATACTATAAGTATAAGACTAGTATAAGTGATATTAGCTCGTTACTAAACAAAGCCTTTCCAATGTGTTTCCATTCAATATTGTCTTTGGAGCACGCAAATCGTAGAATGTTAGTATAGTTTGACTAACTAGTAACTAAGTTATAGACAAATCTTAGTTATATATATATTATCAGCACGGCAGTACCACAATTTTCAGTCGCGGTCCGCAGCTAAGACACAAATTGTTCAAGTGGTCCTTGAATCTCAAACGGTTGAGAACCACTGGGTTAGAGGAACCACACAATTTTATTGTGTCGTTAATTTCACTTTTAGAGTCACTCGCAAGTGTTATATCTTAAATGTTTATCTATATATATAAAAATCAAAGTATGTATGTATGTATGTATGCATGTCTGTTATAGCTGACTAAACCATTCATCCGATCGCCATGAAACTTTTGGAGACTTTTGAGTACGTTCCAGGGATGGAAATAGGCTACTTTTTTTTCAAAATTTAACACTCATGGGGCCTCGGGGGCCCATAATGAGAATTTTTTCTTATATGAGCTATATAAAAATTAGTTTAGGGCTTAGCTGCTTGGAAAATGAATGGATCTTGACCAAACTTGGTACATAACAACGTGATAGCCTATATTAAAGTATCATATGGCATTGAACTCCTAATGTCCGTTCCTTCGGGGCTGGGGGCCCAAAATCTTTATTTTTGTAAGCGTTAAATACTTTATTCCCGTTAGCTGACTATACCATTCATTCGGTCGCCATGAAACTTTTGGAGACTTTTGAGTACGCTCCGGGGATGGAAATAGGCTACTTTTTTTTCAAAATTTAAAACTCATGGGGCGCCGGGGGCCCATAATGAGAATTTTTTCTTATATGAGCTATATAAAAATTAGTTTAGGGCTTAGCTGCTTGGAAAATGAATGGATCTTGACCAAACTTGGTACATAACAACTTGATAGCCTATATTAAAGTATCATATGGCATTGAACACCTAATTTCCGTTCCTTCGGGGCCGGGGGCCCAAAATCTTTATTTTTGTAAGCGTTAAATACTTTATTCCCGTTAGCTGACTATACCATTCATTCGGTCGCCATGAAACTTTTGGAGACTTTTGAGTACGCTCCGGGGATGGAAATAGGCTACTTTTTTTCAAAATTTAACACTCATGGGGCGCCGGGGGCCCATAATGAGAATTTTTTCTTATATGAGCTATATAAAAATTAGTTTAGGGCTTAGCTGCTTGGAAAATGAATGGATCTTGACCAAACTTGGTACATAACAACTTTATAGCCAACATTAAAGTACCATATGGCATTGAACACCTAATGTCCGTTCCTTCGGGGCCGGGGGCCCAAAATCTTTTTTCTTTCATTTGGTAAGCGTTAAATACTTTATTCCCGTTAGCTGACTATACCATTCATTCGGTCGCCATGAAACTTTTGGAGACTTTTGAGTACGCTCCGGGGATGGAAATAGGCTACTTTTTTTCAAAATTTAACACTCATGGGGCGCCGGGGGCCCATAATGAGAATTTTTTCTTATATGAGCTATATAAAAATTAGTTTAGGGCTTAGCTGCTTGGAAAATGAATGGATCTTGACCAAACTTGGTACATAACAACTTTATAGCCAACATTAAAGTACCATATGGCATTGAACACCTAATGTCCGTTCCTTCGGGGCCGGGGGCCCAAAATCTTTTGTAAGCGTTAAATACTTTATTCCCGGTATGATTTACACGATCTTGAAAAGCATTGACTAATATATCTATCATGATCCAGATTGAAATGAACAGTTATTTTAAAGTTAATTTCTTGCACCGATTGGGCCCGGGGGCCCTTAATGTTGTTTTTTCTAATCTTATATCTATATATATAAAAATCAAAGTATGTATGTATGTATGTATGCATGTCTTTGTATAGCTGACTAAACCATTCATCCGATCGCCATGAAACTTTTGGAGACGTTTTGAGTACGCTCCTGGGATGGTCACTGGCTACTTTTTTTCAAAATTTAACCCTCATGGGGCGCCGGGGGCCCATAAAATGATTTATTTTCTTATATATGAGCTATATAAAAATTAGTTTAAGCGTTAGCTATTAGGTAAATTGATGGATCTTAACCAAACTTTGTATATAACAACTTGGTAGCCAATATAGAAATACTAAAGGGACTAATTTCCTAATGTCCATTTCTTCGGGACTTGGGGGCCCAAAATGTCTTATTTCATAAACGTTTAATATTTTATTCCCCATTCAATTATTAAAGATCTTGAAAAATATAGATAAATATATCCACAATGAAATTGATTGAAATAAACAGGCGTTTTGAACTTGACATCTTGCACTAAATGGGCCCTGGGGCCCTTAATGTCGTTTTTTGCTTTTATGAGCTATATAAAAATGAGTTTATGCGTTAACTACTGAGTAAATGAATGGATCTTAACCAAACTTGGTATATAAAAACTTGGTAGCCCATATTAAAATAACAAAGGGCACTGCACTTCTAATTTTTAATTGTTCAGGGCCGGGGGCCCCAAATGTATTTTTTCGTATGTGTTTGAGATATTATTTACCCATTCTATTTTAACGATCTTAAGAAATATATCAATGATGAGACTGAATTAAAATGAACAGCATTTTGAAATTTACATCTTACATCGAATGGGCCGGGGGCCCCAAATGTCTTTTTTTGTGTGTATACTCTAAGATATTATTTCCCACTCAGTTTTTAACGATCTTGAGAAATATATCCATGATTAAAATGAATTTAAATGAACATGTTTTCAAAATGTACATCTTGAATTGAACGGGCCTGGGAGCCCCTTAATGTAGTTTTCCTTATATCTACATATATATAAAAATTAGTTTAGGTGTTAGATAATGAGAAAATAAATGGATTTTGACCAAACGCGGTATATAAAAACTTAAAAGCCTATATTAAATTTCGATAGGGCACTGATCTCATAATGTCCATTTCATCGGGGCTAGGGGCCCTAAATGTGTTTTTACTAAATTTTTAATATTGTATTCCCCATTCAATTTTACACGATATTGAGAAATATAGATACATATATTTATATTTTTGTTATGAAATTGATTGAAATGAACAGATTTTCGAACTTCATATTTTAAACTGATGGGCCTGGTGACCCTTAATGTAATTTATTTTTTATCTATATATATTCCTTTTTACTGAGATCGTTGCAACGCACGACGGGTCTGCTAGTTATTTATATAATTTGAGGACATATAAGCACAACAACTTCATAAAACGTATAGTTTCAACTAATTATGCAGCTATGGGAACTCTTACAGTCAAATCGCTGAAAAAAGACAGAGGGAAAATAAAATGGCGGTAAATGGATCCAAAAAAAAAGATAAATCGGGAATTCCTTAGATTACGTTTGTATGATTCCTTCGGCGGGCAGCATGTGAACGTTTGTCGTGAGTTCAACTCACGAGCACATGTAACATGACTCAGCTTATGAAACCTATGTGTAACACTTCTTGTTTGACCTCACATCAGTTTCATTTCTCACAGATTTGTCTTCATAATTTGTGATCAGTTATGTTTTTCTTTTCTTATTAAAATATTCCGTAATGAATCGAAATATTTTCTCCGTTATCCGTGTGTATTATTCGTTCAAATAAATCTTTCACCCCATGTTACAAACTACTTATTCTTTATTTGTCATGTAATACACCCCCTTTCCACTCAATGTTACAAATTGTTATCAAATTGTGTCTTAGTCTTTAACTATCTCCCTAATGATCGAATACATTTGTCATTTATATGTGTATATATAACTCAAAAATTCGTCATTTAATAAAAAATATCATTCTCCTTAGAGTTGTTTACCTAGACAGTTTACGTTTCTCACAAAAGGTTTAAATTATTGAAGGACTTTGCTTATTTCTTTAGCTTAGCCTTAGAGTATACAGCCAAATATATCAGGTTATCTATATCTTAATTCAAAACTTTCACATTTCTTGAAATTAAATTGGTTATAACACAAACACACGTAATGATAGATAGAGTCCTTGTTAACATAGAAAATAAGAAATAGCTTACAAACATGTGCATGAATATATATTTTAAAAATGCATGGATATATAATAAAACGTTTAGCTAAAAAAGCATTTATCGAGTAACATACACTGTTTATTTGACAGAATCTAGTTCTACATATTCTAACCTGTGACCTCCCAAAAGAGTTTCCCTGAGTATAAAGTCAATAAATTGTGCTTGGTGTAATCTAGAATTTATCTCAAATTTAAAAGGGTTAAAGCGGATTTTGTCTCCGGCAAATCCGGAATCTGGTAATTTTTTACAAATCCGGCTCTGGCTTCGGCCGGATTTCAAAAATTTAAATCTTATACACCCACAGATTTAAATCAACCTCTAGCTAAGGAATTATTCTTAGGTAAATTTAAAGTTACCAACTGTTCATGTTGGAAAGAAATCTGTCATCTCAGTCAATATCAATCAGATGTTTTAAAGTGGAACTAATTATAACCATATGGTTTAAAATATCCTAATTGAATTAGGATATGAAAAGTATTTTTAACAATGTGATGACATATCCCATGTAAGTTTCCTAGTAGAATTTCATAAAATTAAACAAGTTTACCTTTACAATCTCGTTTTGACTTGACAAAATCTTGTTCCAAAATGAACCGCGCTCCTTGACATGCGAGGTTTTTTTATACCATTTCTACTCACGGTGTCCCGTATGTAGTTTCTGGAAATTCCAGAAAAGCATTTCGCGCCTTTTTTTCTTACGTGGATGTGTGATCTATTTATGGGAAGTCTAGTTCTTTATGCACAATGAATTAAATAAGAACAAATATTTTCTACAACATGACAATTTTTAAAATACTTTCCTAGAGATTTCAGACTTTTCGCAGATTTTTCCTAGCAAACAATCCTTTTTCTTGATTGTTTTACAAAGTTTTTTTGTCTTTTTAGTCATTTCATCGTCCTATGGATATTTTTTAACTGCACTCCTTTGTGTGGATTCGGGGTAGAGATTACGTGTGTAGTTTGTCAAGACAAAGAGTCATAGAATTTGCTTCAAGTTCCGCAGTAATCTCTGGCATTCCCGATTAAATCTAGAACTTGTAATCTTTAGTATAAACAATATAAAAGCCCAAGTCACAGGTTAGAAGTAAGGATCGGTAGCGCTATGACGTCATTTTTTGGGCTTATATTTAAGTATACATACAAGGCGCGCATCAGGAGGCAGGAGGTGTGCAAAATTCTATAAATTCTTAAAGATTCTAATAAAAATATTATATGACGTCATATTTTTAGCTTATATTTTGATTTTGGAAAAGAGAGCGATGTAAAAAGAGGATTTGAGGATTTATAATTATAAAATATTTTGTGTACATTTCAGGAAGTTTAATATTTCATATTTATCAAACAAGGATAAGTTACTTGGGCTTTTTAACTCAAAATAGTTGGCGCCGCAGGCACCCTAAAACTCTTAGTCTAGATATATAAAAAAAGAAAGTATGTGTCTTCGAATGTGTGTGTCTGTGTGCGCGTGCGTGAATATCCTTTATAGCTTACTACAACGTTCATCCGATTGCCATGAAACTTTTCGTGACTGTTTCGTACGCTAGCGGGATGGTAACTGGCAATGTTTTAAAAGGTTTTCGAGTTAACTTGTTCCAAGTTAAAAACGCATCTATTTTTTCATTACAATTGTCACACGATGAACGGTCGCAATTCTTTATTTTACGTGTGTGATTGAATTTGATAATTATGTTGGTTTTCAGTCATAAGTCAACGTTTAATGAAAATCGCATAATGAAATTAGTGAGTGAATTTTATGTAGAAAGCGATGACCCAAGTCGAACTAACTTACGCTCTAAGTAAAGTTGAAATTAGAAGTGTTTTCTTTTATTTGTAGCTGTTCTTGTTGTTGTTGTTGTTGTTGTTGTTGTGTGTGTGTGTGTGTGTGTGTGTGTGTGTGTGTGTGTGTGTGTGTGTGTGTGTGTGTTGTTACTGATATAGCTTTAATTTTTTAAAAATATATAATGAATGTATTTCTTTTCCTCAATGATAGCTAGTGAAGGGGACGAAACGGTTGCTTAGGATTACCCGAAACACAACGGGTGCCTTGGTTATCATTATTGACATATTATCTTATCCCATGCTTTGTCTAAGATTCGTAAAGTGACTGTATCATATATGACATTACTAGCAACTAATCGTTCGGACATCGGTGTTACCCGCCAGGATACTGAAAGTTTGGGTTTAAGGCCAGCTCCCTAACTGCACTCGTGTTCTGAACACGTAAAGGTCAACACTTCTCAGAATTAATACCTATTGAATTGTTTGTTTAGTAACCCTGTGCTCTTTGTCCTAATCAAAATTGTTTCGACATTAGAGAATAACATTTTTCATTCGAATATTTCTGACCAACTCAGCTCAAAATTTAGTTGTATTACAAAAGATATTTAACAAAAATTGTCGTACACAAAGAGATCCTTAACAAATAATTAGTAGCTTACTTTCAAGTACATAATAAAAGTATTAAGGGGGAGTGCTGATCTTTTACTAATATAATATAATAGTATTATACTAGTAATATTTGAATACATTTCATCTCAGCTTTATTATCTAACAACCAATATACATAATTCCCGTTGTCTGTATGTATGGATGTAACTAGGTGGCGCTGCGAAATTTGTAATGCTGTTAGATGGCGCTGCGATCGATTTTGTTTTATAGAGCTGCACCAAAAATAACACTTTTCGAACGTTCCGCATAAAATTGTTCAATATGATAATAAATGAAGCAAATAAAAATAAATAAAAGTTCTATATTACGTTATTTTTTAATCTGATGTGTATTTATTTTGAAAACTTCCGTCATTTTTGATGGGTGATAGCCTACACTAGTATGTATACTAATTCTCTAAAATCTTAACAAAAGGCTTAAACTTGAGCCCTTAATTGTCTTTCCAGTCTGATGGTTTGTGCATTTGCTTATCTATTACCGACGATCCTACGATACAATATATTGGTGCGTCCTTATAATCAACAACTCCTTTGGTTTAATGTGACGTATTTTTAAATTTTTTTTGCCTACTCTGGTAGTAATCAACAAAATGAGAGTTTAAACGATTAATTGACCCTTTGTTATTAATATCATCAAAAGCATGCCACAGATTCAAAATGAAAAAAAAGAAAGTATTTGGCATGTCAACTAAGATATACTTGATACAATATGGGTTAGTCAGCAATCATGTATTTAGATCAAACAAATGTGTTTTATTTAAACAGAACATGTTTAGCCCTGACAGAATGTTATGAAACAACCAACGTTTCGGCAAAAATCTTTCCTAAACGAACAAAGAGCTATTACTACTTCTAGTTTTGAATAACACTGTACCTTTTTGTGTTTTTTATTCGTTTGTTTTTTTTTGTTGTTTTTTTTTCTTTTTTATTTGAAAGTTTTCCTATCATTTTCTGTTGAGATTTTTCCTCAGACTTCCGGTGTGAAAGGGAATCAGCAACCTTGCATGATTTCGGTACATGGTCTAAGTAGAAAATGGAACACAACAGCTGTTTATACATTTAAATTGATTGGATGCTGATTCCACTTCTTTTCCAGACAACGTCATACAGTCTACCTAATTTTGTTCTATAAACTATTTGATGTATATCAAATATCGTTAGATTTTCATTAAAAAATCTCAACTATGGTTGAAGAAAAGTGTCATTTATGCCTCATTTCGTTTCTATTAAGTGATGTAATATTTATATTATTTGTTCTTTATGTTAGATGGATGCTACAACAATTGATATTTTATGACTTGCAATTTAGGATACGCTGAGAGGAAATTCAGTAATGGCAGAGGAGGTATATTAAAGTAATACGTATTGTGAGCTAAGATTATTAAGTAGGCGGTGCCAGACTTATCCTTGAACAAACCCCGAATTCCCGATTACGTAGGCTATTGAAACTGCGCCAAACCAGTTAAAAGTAGTACTCAGCAGTACAGAGGAGATGCAGTTTGTCCACGTAGAGCCGCGATTCCCAAAGTGGGCCTTACCGCCCCCATGTGGGCGCTGAAGCGATCCAGGGGGAGGTGAAGGCCACGGGTTATTTTGGAGGGCAGTGAATGACTGTAAGGGGCGGTGAAAGGATAAAAAAAAGCAAGAGGAGATTTTTTTAAAAAATGATTTGTGTATTCCGTTTATAAGGTTTATTTTTTCTTTAAACAACGTTTTGGACATTGGTTTGGTTAAAGCATACTTTCTCACTTGCAATAAGTTTTTTTAAAAATATGTGCAATAACGCAATTCCAGACTGCAAGAACATTTCAAATAAAAATAACGGGGATAAAAGAGATGAGGATTTATCTAATTTTCAAACACTAAAATACTAATGTATCAAACAACTGACTTTAACAATATTCTTTTCAACAGCAACCACACAAGATGGCAAAGGTTTGCTAGTTCCTTACAATATTGCGTTTAAATTATTGATTGCCAAATCTGTTAAACCTCATACTATTGGTGAAGAACAATATATACAATTAATACGGACTGTGACATAGGCATCTGATATTATCCACACAAAAAACTCGTTTAGCAATAATACAGTGCAAATATGAATTGATAAAAAGGCTCAAGGTGTTGAAGATTCATTCTGTGGCTATTTAAAAATATCTCTGTTTTCTATTCAACTTGATAAGTCAACTTGCCAGGAAATGAAGATTTACTTTTGTCATACGTGCGGTTCAGAGGAAGCACACATTTTCGAAAAATAATTATTTGATAATATTTGCAAACTGATTCGAAAAGGTAAATACAAATGATAAATTGAAATCTAAAATCAAAAGCGGCTACCACCAATTCTGGCTGAAAAAGGAAATCCTGAAGTATGGGCTGTAATTTAAAATTTCTTAATTACATTTCCTTTATCACATTCTATGGAAAGTAGATTCAGTGCGGTAATTAATTTATTAACCAACCAACACACAAACAAACAAACAAACAAACATAAACAACAAAGTGCAAGTAGTCAATCGCGGTTACTTTAGATTACTGCTGACGAAAATAGAGCCGATGATTACTAAATTGGTAGCAGCATACCAGGTTCATCTTTTCATTTATATGATTCAAAATCTTTTAATTAGTTTTTATTTTTTTTATTTTTTGTGTTGAAATATTCTTGAAATGTTGAACCAAGTTACAGGTTATGATTCGCATGAATGCATTCAAATTGCAGTCAGTCAATATCGATCTGTTCTTAGACTTATGTTTTTTCATTCAAGAAAACGCGTGCTTAAAGATGTATCGTATCTGGACCCAAACAGTAAAAAAATGTAGCAGTTTCATTTCTTACAGTGTGAAAATGCCACACCTAGGAAAAGCGGAAAAACTAACTTTAACTATTTTTTCAGGTCATAATCTGCTTTCAGGTTAAGCAGTTTTAACTGCATATCCTCTGGGGCTTTATCAGCTTCTGCACTAAATTACGAAATGAGGATATTGAAGAGTGGTTCCAGGTTCGTATACTATTGGAACCTCCTTTCAAATTCTATAGCTAAGGCATCCAACTTAGCCTTGTACTTGTCAGCCATTTTACCAGAAACGCTTTTTTGTTTCAGCATATAGAAATTGCAAAAACCTATTATCACCTGCTTGCATAGAGAACTGGAAGAGTTTTGCCTGAAATGATTTAACATAAATATAAATTTCATGTGCCAACAAACTATTGCCCTGAAGTTTGACATTCAGTTAATTCAACTTTTACATAATCTTCTTATCTTATCTATACAGACGCTCCTTCTATGCGGAAGATAGTTGCGTCCACAGACCATGACAGATGATCTGTTGGCAAGTGATGCAGCATTCACAGGCCACGGCTTTGTGGGTTCCACGCATTACCCAGCCGCCTAACACTAACACGTTAGGTACCCATTCGGAGCGGGGTGACTCAGGGACGCCCTAGGCCCCGGGAACAAGCCCTTGCCTTCACACGGATTCGAACCCGTGACCATCGGTACGACAGTCCAGTGCGCTGCCACTCGACCACCACGTCCCCACGTAATGTCAATGACAATCATGAAATCTTACAATCTTCATTGACTATGGTAGTAACAAAATCACAACAAAACATTTAATCTTCAGCAACATAACTATTTCTGCCTTGAGATCTCATACTTTTCTCAATAACTTGCCCAGGCTCAGCAAGCGGACACTGCTGTGGTAGATAATAGCATATACTCAAATCTTCAAGCAGTTTCTTTAACGCCTGTAGTTAAGCGCCCTGGCTGTTACAAAGCTTATCATACTGACAACTGCTGGAAATTCTACAGAGCCTTGCACAGCCTTTCCTGATAGTTGACACGGTGGAGAGGCAAGAGTGTATGGTCAGGAAGATATTCTTTACTTTTATTGTTCATACTACTTTTTCCAGTTAGAGCACGCGCTCCATCGGTTATTGCACTCTGCCATCTTGTTCCACACCAACCCAGTTATGTTAACAGCAGTTCTCAAACAGCACTGAATAAATCCTGGCCTGTAATTGTTTCTTTGAGTGGGTCAACACTAAGTAATACTTCGCTCAGCTCGAAATGAGAACTCATTCCCTGTATAAACACCAACAATTGTGCTGTTCCTCTACATTGGTACTTTGAATCCACTGTGAGAGTACTACAAAAAGTATTTGCTTGCATCTCGAAGTTTATACATCAAATTGTCACTTTATTTTTTTTCAAAAACGTCTGACTAAAGTTCCCTTGATAAAGAAATGGTGTCAAATTATGTTTTCTGTTCTGGACACATAATGATTGCTGCATCTGTCAAGCATTCCTTGATAAACTCACTGTCAGAAAAAGGCTTGTTCCGTTATACGACTATGGGATATCTCCAAACTGGCTTTGGTTGCAGCATCTTGTATTTAAGACTGTTTGGTGAAAATAGTTTGCTTCTTCTTTAAACTATTAACAAACTTCTTGCATTTCCCTTTTTTCTTGGTTCGTTAAATTGTGCCCGAAATACAAATGTTTTGTTTGGGTGGTATCTTTTTAAGTCGTACTCCTTAAAGACGCTCACACACTTACGGCACAGCAAGCAGGCTGCTTTCTCCCAACGCTCGTGAAGCAATATTTAACAGTTAATTCGTCATTTTAAAAAAGACATTCGTACTCAATCTTACACTCTCTGGTAGCACTCATTGTTAAATCAACGTTTATTTGCGTTTAAATTACAAATTTTCAAAACTATTTGAAATATCGAAATGTAACTCGGAATCAAAAGCCAATTCCGGTTGAGCTGAAATGTAATTTCGAATAGGTATGTTACCAATTAATGACTAGTGATTCTGGAGCCATTAAACCGATTATATATCTCTAGATTCGAATCAAATGCTCGAAATAAAATTTCAAAAATATATAAAAAATACCAAGCAAAAACATTCATTAACATGACATAAGATCGTCACGTGTACATGCCTAAGGGCCGCATAATATACTCTGGCTGGCCGCATGTGACCCGCGGCCATGGTTTGCCCATCTCTGTGTTAGAATAATAATTTTAAAAATTCGCGCTGAGTAATATTTTTTTTCTGGAAAGTGGGCGGTAGACCAAAAAAGTTTGGGAACCACTGACGTAGAGCATTTAAAATAAAATAAAACTTTAATATTAGAGAGCAACAAGACGAATCTTAAATATATTTTGTTAAAAACATATTATAACGTATTAATGAATGGCGTGTTTTCACGAAATTTATCAAGGTCTTAATTAACATGACAATGCTGTCATTTAACAATTATTTATGGTGCCCTTGTTTATTTGTATGCCTTCTCCTTATAAATAATGATATCCTCTCTATCATTTGTGATATAAAAATGATGATCTCACGTCAAATGAAAAAAAAATGTTGCTTTTTAAGGCTCCGTCAAAATTAAAACGTTATCTTTTTTGGTTTTTTCAAGTTCTTTTTTTTATTAAAGGAATGCTCTTCTTTTTATTTGTAAAAATAACAATGTTAAATGTTATCCTTATTAATTTTTAATTAGAAATCTCTTTCCTTTATTATAGCATCATATTTTATAGGGAAAGTTTGCCAAACTTTAGATTTTACCAGGGAGCGCAGAAACTCTCGCTACACCGCCACTGTACCTAGCCCATATTTCTATACAGCTTGCAAAAATTTTAGTAAAAATGGCCTTTCCCACGCTCCAAGCATGAGGTCATTCTAACCAACCACTCCTTCTATTTATCAGCCGGTGGCTACTGGCGATAAATGTAGCGAGGCAGCAGAGACTTTGTTTTTTAAAAAGCTAAAATACAAACAAATTTGAAAAAAAAGTAAAATATGAGAGTGAGGAGAGCTTGAAATATAAACAAATAATTACTGTCTACATGTTTTGTTTCACCTATTCTAACAATGGAATATTTACAATCATTGTTGCACTTTTTATAGCACCATTCTCTTCTTATGGTAAAACGATTTGCAATAAACACCTCTCTGTTGTCTTTCAAATAAACATAGTCCTAGGTACCGTCCATAAATGACGTCACACGATTTTGACCTATTTTTCACCCCCCCCCTCTCCCTCGTCACGCATCTTCACATAAAGTTAGCACCCCCCATCCCGAAATTACCTCACAAAGCTTTGACCCCCCTCCTCCCCCCCAAAAAAAACCAGAACATAAGTATATTTCAAATCAATTTTTTGTCATTTAAGTATTTATTTAGTGTAGGACTGCATTGTAATATCGTAACACACGTGAAGCTATGTAAAACGTCATTAAATAAATTATAATTGAAGCTAGTGCTTCTTAAACTTTTTCGTATGACCGACCGGCAGGAATTTTTCCATTTATATAATGTAACTTATTACAATGTAGTTTAAGTGGCGAGCGATTTTTACCTATTACACAAGTTCATTAAAAAAGTTATTCCATAAGTATTTATAATTTTTAATAATTCTTAAATAAAATTTGTGTCTTTCCTTAAATCCTTAAATTTTAAGCAATCCTTATCTGTGGTGATGATTTTTTGTCAGCACATTCAACTTATTTATGTACTTTTGCCTAAAATTCACTTTCAAGCTTATGCTAGTAAACTGTCACTGCTAAAATGTGTGGAAAAGCTAACCTTTTTAGGCGTTTGGCTAAAATGATTAGGGTTTACAAATGACGAGTAAGAAAATGAGTGAATTGAATTAGTTAACCCTGAGAAGCGCCCGCCCCACGTTTTTAGTTATATTACATCATAGTACTTGAGCATATAAGTTTGAAATTTTTATCAATCCAGAAAAAGATTTTTCCTTCACAATTCTGTGGAAAAAAAAATTCTTTTTAGTCCGCTTATAAAAACGTGGTTTTAAAATCTTTTTAAAAAATTATATTTATTAAATAAACACAATGATGATGCTGATGAAATCAGTGAATAACACACAGGTTGAGGACTATAGCTGCTAAAATTGTATTTGATAGAATAATTCTCTAGGGGGCAAGCACGCTCACCTAGCGTACCGACGGTCACGGGTTCGAATCAATGTGAAGGCAAGGATTTGTTCCCGGGGCCCAGGGCGGCCCTGAGTCCATCCAGCTCCGAATGGGTACCTCACAATAGTTAGGGAAATAAATGCGGCTTGGTAATGCGTGGAGCCCTCATAGCCGTGGCCTATAAACGCTGATTCACTTGCCAACATACTGGCCTGGTCTGTGGACGCAATTCTCTTCTGTATAGAAGGGGCGTCTATATAGATAAGACAAGATAAGACAATTATCAAAAGAAACGAGAAACAGTTAGAAATAAGGACGCTAACAATCAAGCTGAAAGAATAATTTTGCATGCAGTATGCAGCCTTAAGTATATTACTAATACTTCTACATCTCGCCCTGTCAGTCCGTCTTTTTCTTTGGAACCACAAAGACAGCATCAAAGCTTATTCATTATAAAAGTGCCACGCCACTTCTTTAGATTTACCTTGATATATATCCTTGGCCAGGCCCATAGATTCTACGACAAAGGAGGAGACAAGTTTGGAGCGAGTGACTTCGGACGGGGCTCGCCACACAGACTGTACAATGGTTTACCACATGTCCTCGGGCACTCGTGTCGGCCTACAATGTTACACAGTCTTTATTTGTCCTTCCGATCCCGGCCATAAAGTATCACCCGTAAAACCTGGGCACATTGCCACACATAAAAGTAACACTTTTTAATTAATTTATTTTTTGAAAAGTTTATTTAAGACGGGCATATAAATTTGATTGAATAAATGTGTGATTTCCAACTTAAGTTAGCTGTCCATTTGACTATTTTTAGTATGTTTGTATTTGTATGTTCTTGTAATTCTTCCAACAAGGAAAGTAAAACATAGAAATATAGACAGAGTTTCAAAGCTATTATTTCATTCTACAACCAACAAAGAATATCAGTTTTACCGTAGCCGTAACTTATTTTTTCCGTTTACGTGTTCCAAGGATTTTCCCGATTCGTGGATTAAAATAACAGCATCAGAGTAAAAGAAGTCTCTTGCTGTAAAACTTACATCGTACCTTTGTCCAGTATGACAGGCGCATAGCATTAGAAGCAGCACTCGTCAAAGTCACTCATTGTTTTGCCGCATTCTCTTTTTTAATAACTTATAAGGCATCTGGTTTTAAATTAGTTTGGGGCCGTCCATAAATAGTCACGCACCTAAGGGGGGGGGAGGGAGGGGGTCACACTTTTGTGACGGTGCGTGACGTGGGGGAGGGAGGGGGGTTGAAGAAATGTGACGTCACATCAAAAGGGTAAATGAAAATAAAACTTCCACTGAAATATTTTGTCACTTACAATTTATTTAAATGACTTTTTAATATTTTTTTTAAAATTAGTGTTCTCAAAGTACCGGTCGTTAGGCCATCAGACGTCGGTCGGCGTAAGTTATCAAGAAATGAAAATTAAATCTCATTATAATCCTTAAGTTTGAGAACTCTTGAGAATGTATGGAATTGTTACCCTGCGTCGTTTGATGTTGACATCAAAGCATTTGTGATGTCACAGCCGCTCCGTTTGGTTCTCTCACGGCTGTAGTCGACGAACGTTTTTGCCCGTTACCCCAAAATATACAAGTTGTTTCTGTGTGCGTTACCCCCCCCCCAGACTCGAGGTCCTGCTCACATGACTCGGGGATTTGGGGGAGCGTCGTTAGCATCAAGAAAATGCAACTGGTGAATTTTACAAGCATGACAAGTGTCTAAAAATGATCTGAATAGGATTATGTAAAGATATTTTAAGTCAAAACGACATGGAATATCATTTTTTTAATTTTAATTTTTTTTGGGAGGGGGGGGAACTATTTGATACAATTATAAACGTTTTAAGTTTGATATAATTGTTCGATTGGTTTTTGGTCAAACGCCAAGAGTTCCCTTTTTAACCCCAAATGAGATAATTTACCGCTGTTCACAGACCCCTCGGTTAAACCGCCCGATAGCGGTAGCCAAGTATTTTTCATTAGTTTATAAATTCGACAAGAGAATGCAACGATTTAAACACGCCTCCTCGTCAAAAAAAAACAACAAAAAACAAAAAAACAAAAAAAACTCTTGAGCTTTGGAGAAAAAAGTTATGATAATATTGGATATTTTATTAATGTCGTAGTATTTTTCAGTCTTCAACTTGCAGTATTACTGTATTTTGCGACGTACAAGATGACACCCTACTTTTCCGCACAAATGTGGGGTTCGTACAGAACTCGCCATATTCCTTTTCCAGCGCATACCAAATAATTTTTAGAAAACATGAGATTTGATATTAATGTGGTAATTTTAGATCAAATGCCTTTGATGTGCATATACATAGCAGTAAAACTGTCATTATAACATCAAAATCAGTTTGAGGAATCGTCTTGTATCTATATATTATTTGTGAAAAAAAATTTTTTTTTGGGGGGGGGTCAAAGCTTTGTGACGTATTTTTGGAGGGGGGGGTATAACTTTTTGTGACGACGCGTGACGATGGGGGGAGAAAAATCGCTCAAAATTGCGTGACGTCATTTATGGACGGCCCCTTTTCAAAAAAAATTTTTCTGAATGAATACATTTTTGTTTTAAACTTTGTGTAGGTTAAGGCTACATAGCCTGCCATGTTTTTATGAAATCCACAAAATGTTTTATACAGCAATGACGTTTCCAATCGAGAAGCTATTCTGTTGTACATACTGCCGTGACGTGAACGTTTTTGGATTTACAAAAATACTTAACCACATCAATCTTCTTAGCCACGGGTTTCCAAACTTTTTGCAAAGAGGGCAGTATCAAGAACGGAAATGGCATTCGTTTAGACTGAGCCAACGGCTTTTTAATGATAAGTTTGTCTTCTGTTAATAATTTTTAAGTGATACTTTGTGAGGAAAAAAACGGACAATACCATAGTGATTTTAGAAAAGTTATATATATTTATGCATAATAATATATAAACTGATATATGTATGTATGTATGTATGTATGTATGTATGTATATATGTATGTATGTATGTATGTATGTATGTATGTATGCATGTATGCATGTATGCATGTATGCATGTATGCATGCATGCATGTATGTATGTATGTATGTATGTATGTATGTATGTATGTATGTATGTATGTAGTAGTATGTATGTATGTATGTATGTATGTATGTATGTATGTATGTATGTATGTATGTATGTATGTATGTATGTATGTATGTATGTATGTATGTATGTATGTATGTATGTATGTATGTATGTATGTATGTATGTATGTATGTATGTATGTATGTATGTATGTATGTATGTATGTATGTATGTATGTATGTATGTATGTATGTATGTATGTATGTATGTATGTATGTATGTATGTATGTATGTATGTATGTATGTATGTATGTATGTATGTATGTATGTATGTATGTATGTATGTATGTATGTATGTATGTATGTATGTATGTATGTATGTATGTATGTATGTATGTATGTATGTATGTATGTATGTATGTATGTATGTATGTATGTATGTATGTATGTATGTATGAGTATGTATGTATGTATGTATGTATGTATGTATGTATGTATGTATGTATGTATGTATGTATGTATGTATGTATGTATGTATGTATGTATGTATGTATGTATGTATGTATGTATGTATGTATGTATGTATGTATGTATGTATGTATGTATGTATGTATGTATGTATGTATGTATGTATGTATGTATGTATGTATGTATGTATGTATGTATGTATGAATGTATGTATGTATGCATGTATGCATGTATGTATGTATGCATGTTATCTATGTTAGCAAAAACAGAGCTTTTGACTATAAATCCCACTGCGGATAACTTGGAAGAAATACTGCGCCAAAAATAAATCGTTTTGAACGTCCGCGTAAACGTGTTCAATATGATTGGCTGTAGGAGTCATATGTGTTTGAGGGACCAATCGCTATCGATGACTGCACGGAACATAGCCTTTTATTATATAGGATAAACATATATCATTTTTCACATAGAAAGTCATCGAATTTCGTACACTTTTTTAAATCAATATTCACGTAGATAAGCAGTACGATGAAATCATGTAATGTCATCGTCTTTGTACTGAATACGGCACATAATTTGGGCTTTTCTTATTCATGTAACGTTGTTACAGAAAAAAATCCATGTGTTAAATTCCAAATAGTTATTGAAAATGTGGAGGCAGGCTGGACTTAGAAGACCCCTGTGATCTTAGCCAATTACACTCACTAGAACAGAGGTTATTGTTGCGTTCCTGGTTCTGGATAATTAAGACTATTGTTCAAATGATATTCAATAAAGTCCAAGTCACATACACCAAAGATATCCAACAATTTTAATTAACTGAAAACACAGAATAATGCAGTCGTTAAGATCTACCTCACTCTCCCTCTTCCTTTCACTCCTTGTGAGTCTTGGTGTGACAAACAATAGTATGGTGCGCATTATTACACTACACTATACGTACAACAATATTACTACACTAGGTTGTGCTGCGGCGCCGTGGCGATTGCGGCGCCCACCTTTTTTGAAAAGCACAACTAACTTGTCCTTTTATGATATGTACACAAAGTATTTTATAATAGGGGTTGTAGGTGTCAACTTTTTTTGGGGGTCAAAAGCCCAAGTAACTTATCCTTGTATGATAAATACGAAATATTTATGAAATGTACACAAAGTATTTATATAATATTTTTTTACAGTGCTAATCACAACACGATTTTTAAACAAATTTTAGAAAGCAGCGCATCAAATTACTGCACCAAAAAATAACTCTTTGAGTTAGTCAGCACTGTTTACAACACAAATGATGACGTCAAAGGTTCGTTCGTCGATTGGTTAATGTTAATCTGGAAACCAAAATGATTATGATTTTTAATTCTATATTTTCAATTTTAAAAAAGCAGAGTGATATCCCTTAGCGTTACGCCAAAGTGAGTCAGTCATACATATTTGAGCGTGAATATATATGATGATTTAAGACCATATTCTCATATCTCGACATAGATTCTACTTTCGAGTAGAATCTCAAAATAACAACAAATTTATGGTATGGAATCACTGACCATTATACATACAATAATTTAATAAATCATGAATTATTAAACTACTCTAAGAAATGCATTAACTACAAAGCATTTTATACATTAAGTGGAAAAACAATTGGGGTCGTAATTTGTATACGAGTTCAAGACAACGCTACCTCATCCACAAGCAACAGCCAATCTTATTATTACCTTAACATATACACCCCTATATATCAATGCAAACAAAATATTTACCCATGTGAAGTCTTAACATGCATGTCGTTATCAATAGGGCAATAATAAAACCATCTTTTTAATTATACAATATACAACATCTGAGAAAAAACCAACAAAATAAAAAACTTCTAGCCCTTGTCAACATCATGGAACCTTTTACGGAGCAATCATTGTTCACTTATTAACTACTGTTTCGATCATGGGACCTGTGTATGGAGATCTCTAATCCATCCATAACCACAGTTCTATTTATTTGTATACAAAAACTGCCCATCGCTCCTGCCACACACGAAGTTGGTTAATTGTCTAACAAAAACTGCCCATCGCTCCTGACACAGCTTCTAATCTCCCCTGTCATACTGGACTGAAATAACCCACATACTCATTTACTACTCGTACATTATCATCATCATAATTGTCATGCTTGAAAATCATTGTTCTTATAAATAGGCAGGCCCAAGGATAGAAAGAATGCAAATTTAAAAAAATTTGCTTGTAATAGTCTAACGAATCTTTCAATACTTCCAATGTGGCGGAATTAGCCGGTCCAGACTGACAGATTAGTTTTAAAACAATTCGTTAAAAAACACATTGCTTGTCTGACCATTGGATCGTTTGTGAGACACATTTGTGTTCAATTGATTTAATGCTTGCAAGCAATGATACAATGTAAGATGACCTTCAGTATATCATCAAATAGTTCAAGAATTAAATGTAACCATTTTTAAAAAAAAATTCAACAAAGAAATATTTCTAAAATAGTAAACTTTCTTAAATCTACATCATAGGTCTTGTGTTGAAAGCATCTACATCTATATCGAGGTCCATACATCAGATGGACCAATCCATGTAAGAATGGTGTTAGTTGTGAGTTTGTAGAATGGTTTTAGTGGTGAGTCTGTAGAATGGTGTTAGTTGTGATTCGGTAAAATGGTGTTAGTTGTGATTCGGTCGAATGATGTTAGTTGTAAGTTGGTAGAAAGGTGTTAGTTGCGAGTCGGTAAATTGCTGTTAGTTGTGAGTCGGTAAATGGTGTTAGTTGTTAGTCAGTAGAATGGTGTTAGTTTGAAGTTGGTACAATGGTGCTAGTTGTGAGTTGGTGAATGGTGTTAGTTGTTAGTTGGTAGAATGGTGTTAGTTGTTAGTCGTTAAATGGTGTTAGTTGTTAGTCTGTAGAATGGTGTTAGTTTTAAGTTGGTAGAATGGTGTTAGTTGTTAGTCTGTAGAATGGTGTTAGTTTTAAGTTGGTAGAATGGTTTTAGTTGTGAGTCGGTGAATGGTGTTAGTTGTGAGTCGGTAAATGGTGTTAGTTGTGAGTCGGTAAATGGTGTTAGTCGGTAGAATGTTGTTAGTTTTAAGTTGGTAGAATGGTGTTAGTTTTAAGTTGGTAGAATGGTTTTAGTTGTGAGTCGGTGAATGGTGTTAGTCGGTAGAATGGTGTTAGTTGTTAGTCTGTAGAATGGTGTTAGTTTTAAGTTGGTAGAATGGTTTTAGTTGTGAGTCGGTGAATGGTGTTAGTTGTGAGTCGGTAAATGGTGTTAGTTGTGAGTCGGTAAATGGTGTTAGTCGGTAGAATGTTGTTAGTTTTAAGTTGGTAGAATGGTGTTAGTTGTGAGTCGGTGAATGGTGTTAGTTTTAAGTTGGTAGAATGGTGTTAGTTGTGAGTCGGTGAATGGTGTTAGTTTTAAGTTGGTAGAATGGTGTTAGTTTTGAGTCGGTAAATTGGTTAAGTGAAGAAGATTGTGTACATATTTCTATTGGTAGAGTACGGCTAAGCAGACTAGAGCACTAGGCATGCTGGAGCACCATTGATGGCGATGATGTAAGGTGTAAATGTTGAGCAATAAATCGGAAGGATTTTGACTTAGAGATTGTTTTGGATTATAAAAGAGTTGGTTTTTCTGTGTACAAATGTACATTAATAATCTTGAATAATTTATATGGATTGGTATTTTAAGATGTGTCAAATACGCTCTGAAGTAAGAAAACTTGATTAATGTTCACCAATCGTCTGAACATAAACTGGAAACAGTAGCGTAGATCTCAAGTAGCTTACATTTAAAAGACCAACAAACAAACAATTAAGAAGACTGTCAGGATTTTATTTTCAAATTAAGATAAATAATTAGAGAGGTTTTTAGTGTAATATTAAGTCTATTAATGCTATTTATATTTTAAACCGTTTTTTTTAGGATTTAAACTTTGTAAATTGTCACGTCCCCTCAGACCTGATATTACTACCGCTCACACAAGAAGTGACATGGGAAAGCTTCAGTCTTCTTACAAGCGTGGTCGAGCATGCACGCATATTTTCTGTCGTAGAACATACAGTTTTCCTTGTACCTTCCGTTTGGCTCTAATATTGTCCAGCATCTGTAAGGCACCGTTTGGTTGGTGGCCTGTACAACCCACACGCCTTCCTCTATCTCGTCACTTCCCGACACCAAGATGCACTGGACGCCGGGTCTGGACAGCGAGAGTTTCACGAAGTTCCCCTCCAAGACATTGTCGACCACCACCAGACTGCTGCAGATGCTTTGACACATGGCCTCTGCTTGCTTGTCATTCTCGAATGGATGTTTGGAGAGTTCGTACTTTGAACCTGAGAAAGTCATCGTGGTATGGAAGTGGTCGTTGAGGTTGGTCACGTTTGGAGAACACGCTGAAAGACAACAACAACAACAAAAAGTTGTATTAAACATTTTCAAATGTACACGGTAAAACATAGTTGTTAAGAATAATAATTGAAATATTTCAAGGGACCCGAACAACCGACATAGCACGCTTACATCTAACATCACCAACGCAGTTGATGCAAAAGAAGAAAATCTAAATATTTCACACTATCTTTTAAAATTAAAATAATTATTTTATATGAGTATTAAAACTTATTACGAAAAAAAAATAATTTAAAAATGTGTTTGGTTAAGACTTAGTGAAGCATATAATGACTTTGAATGTCAACCCTAAGTTTTGATGTGTATTTTTGTTTAAGATAAAACACGAACGACATTTGTAATATTTTACCTTAAAACCTTATGAGTATCAAGTGTAGGATAAGTCGTCCACAAGAATATTATTACCTGGTGTTGTAGATTCCGTAGTAGTCGTAGTCGTAGTTGTCGTGGTTGTCGTGGTAGTGGTTGTTGTTGTAGTGGGAGAAGGCCTCGTCTCTGGCAGCCGTTTTCTTTCTTTACAGTCAACAGCCTTGGACGGGAAACACTGCCATTTCTTTTAGAAGCAAAAAAACAAAAGATATAAATCACTTACGTTAGATGTTTAACAAAAAACAGATTTAAATCACTTAGGTTAGATGTTTTAAAAAAAATTAAATCTCACAGGTCAAATGTGATAGCGTGTGATATGATCGCAAACTAAATTGAAAAGTGAGTTTTAAGGTCCAAAATTATCATTTATTATTATTATTTTCGAATACATTTAATGACATCTACGTCTAAAAGAAGAATATTTCAAGTGTCATTCCTATATCCTGAATAAGTCATTAACACAGATAAGTAAACACCTACGTTATATAACTGGTCGTATGGACATTGCATCGACTTGACTGTGTTGGCTCCACAAATGTAGAACTTGCTACAGTCCTCTTTGCCTGGAAGTTTTTCCAAATCCTTTTCTTTTACATACATAGTTAATCTCTTCTGTGAGAAAAGGACGGGTTTCTTTATAGTAAATATTTGTATTAAGATTTCCTGTTTGGAAATAAATTTCAACACTGATAATATATGGTGCATAAATTTATTACTTACAAAAATTAAAATCTTGAACTATTTTTTAAAATTATTTATTATTTTTTAATATTAGAATTTTACATGGGGGCTTATCAATAAATGAAGATACAAAATTTAAAATACAGTATTTTTATAATATCTGAATCATTCTTCTTTTAGACATTTGATAAAATAATGCGGTAAGTAAATATTGATAATCATCTTTAAAGTTTATGTAAACGCTACAGTAATTTAAAACATCCTCATATATTTGAGCAATATTTTAATTTTTTAAAAACATGGCTATTACTATTATGTTGCTGGGTCTAATACTAATATATATTATGTAGACGTTTCCCCTTCTTCGCTGTGTGTTTTCTTGGAGTTGGGTTGTTTGTTTTTGTCTGTAGAATACAGATTATGCATGAGGTGTGTATCGCAACCATGTGCAAGTTTATGCAAGACTACTCCAGCAATGAACATAAGTGTCCTAGGTATTTTTGTGTTGCCATAAAATATCTAGTTATTTGTCTCTAGATATGGGTTGTATATACATTTTGAAAATCCTGCTGTTTATCTAAAAATGCAGTACTGCTATCATAGCAAGTCTTTCGAATGACGTCTAGTTTATTTTATTTTTACTTTCAACCACATTCCACATGGCTTACATAATAAGAATAATTATCAGTCCTCCACAAATTGTGTATGGTTATGTTGAATAGCACTACCCATTTAGATCATAGATAAATATACTACAACTCGCTATTCTTTTAAGCAGGTACATATTTCGTCTTAAAATTCTGCTCAAATGTTCCTGTTAAGAACAGCGCTCTGACAGCGTCTTTCAACTAAAATAATAAGAAATAAAATTTGCTGGACAATTTATTTCTGTAATCCCGCGAAACATGCAAAACAATTGTATTTAAATGGTAATAATTTCAGAAGTTTGACGATGGTGTGATACGAATTGATATTGGTGCTAGTTGTATGAATGTTTACTCTTTGGATAATTTTTCTCGTGCGATATTATATTAACTGAGTTTTCTTTATTTTCCATATTGTGGTCTGAAATATGTTGAGAGCAAACTATCCAGAATTTCAAGCAATAAATAGAGACAGGTATCATGCAGGCAATAAATAGAGACATTTATCATGCAGGCCATAAAATTGAGACAGGTATCATGCAGACGTTGTAGATTTTTAGTTTAGTTTTCCTGCTGAGTGTCGCCAAAGTCCAGATGTTTGCACAACAAAATAGTATTAAAATCGTATCTTATCTGTTACAGACGCTCCTTCTATACAGAAGATTATGGCTTCATACGCTTATCTATGGTTTGTATCTAGTCCTGCATTTTGAGTTTAAATTGTTGATAAAGTGTTGGTTTTCCTGGTTTCTTTAGGCAACACATTCCAACCCAAATTCCGGACGGGAAGTTAATGTAATAATAATAAAAAATTGATAATTTTTTATAGCACTGTATCCTCGCAAACGATCCGCGGGGAACTGATAAGGTTATACTAACTCAAATGATCTTTTCGCAAACAATATACCCATCCTATACTACTGATATGACATCATTCCGTCTTTGATGGATAATGTCTTTGTCTCCATCTATTTGCCCCCCTCCTCGCATTTCTCCTGACTGGTCTTTCTTAGCGCTTAGCTGTGAGTGTGGCTTATCACATAAGTTCATACAAAAGCAATGCATTTTTAAAATTTTCATTCATTTTACATGGTCTGTTTTATGTTGTTATTTTTTAAAATTCCTATTTAATATATAAAGAAGATATTGATCAGAAAAAAAAATGTTCAACAGTAATTATATTTTTTATGTTGCTTATCAGAGTTAGTCTTTTGTGTCTGTTGTAATCCTAAAGAGATTTGTTATTTTATACACTTGTACACATTTAAATATTGTTAAAGTTTTATTTCCTGAGGAAAGTATTTTGATTGAACTTACATGCGACTTTTAAGACAATGTAACATGCTACTAGTGACTTGTGTAATGCTAGTGTATGGCCAGTGCTTTTAAGTGTAAATGTTTATCATTTAGGGAGTTAATTTCATAGGGTTTAATTCATGTTTGTTACCGACTGTTATAAGTTAGAGCTCGTAGCTACTGTCCTGTATGACTTTTGCATCTTTACCCAAATTTCAACTTAAAGAGTGAGGATATGCAGCAGCTGAAATTACTTTTGTAAGGTTCTCTCCTGTATGATATAACTTGTGATTTTACATGAAACTAAAAAAATAAGTTATATTTTATATTGTAAATTTTGATTTTAATAAAAGAGATTATTTCTTTAAATAAAATCGTTCTTGACATTATCAAATGAATTGCGTTTGATTTTATTTTTTTATGTGTTTTATAATTTTAATAGCCAAAGGAGTTTAGTTTAAACATATAGTTTTAAAAATAAAGTTCTAGTCAAATGATGTGTTCGCTAATTCTCTGTATGTGCTTTTAAATCCAACTCAAAAGTGTAAATCATATTTTGTTGTGTACATCCAGCTTGTTCTCAACTCACAAAACTTCTCCTCTCTCTCTCTCTCTCTCTCTCTCTCTGTGTCTCTCTCTCCCTCTCTTTGTCTCTACTCTCTTTCTGTCTCTATCTATCACTCTGTCAAAAATGATTCATCAAACAAAATGGTTCAACAACGAATCGATATTTTAACCCACAATTATTTATCCCCCACACCACACACATGCTGTAACATCATCAAACACGGCCATGTAAATACATCTAAAAAAAAACAACAACAAACAAACAATAAACAAAAGCCAAACAATTCATTTCTACATTTTAATTTTATCTAATCATACAACCATGTTTTATTGTGGTCAGTGGTATACAACAAAAGGAAACTGCTTGAAATACAATGCTATTTTATACATTTTTAGTATTTAATATAAATTCAAATTCATTAATTTCAAAATAAAAACAAACAACAAAAAATGAATTAAAATATCGAACGAAATACTAATGTCTGTTACATTATATCACACTCAAGAAGATTTTTGAGGGGATTGCTTGAGGTGGGGGTGTCGATACGGAAGGTTAAGGTGTACATGAAACGTTGAATAGAGAATGTAGTAGAGGTTGATTACAATAATTGAAAGTTGATGTAAATGTATATAGTAAAACTTTCGACATGAACGTTTATTAATATCACAAGAACACAAAATTACGTGTTATTAATACATAACATAATTGTTGGCGTTAGCGGTGCCGAATTTTAAAGTGGGAGAGGAGATAGGGCGTTGGAAATTTTAGGAGATATCTAAAAAGTCACTGTTTATAAAAAATAACAATAATAATTGCGATATGTCGTATGAATATGATGAGAGCATAGCATTGGTTGAGGTGGGGTGTATTACTGGTATAGGGGCACAGATGGGGCGTGATAGAGGGCGTTTTACAAACATCAACTGTTTGAACAATTTCGTACACAGTAAAAATGTAAACAAATGTATTTTTTTTTACATTAACGTGTGATCAATACATGAGATAAATTTAAATAAAGGTGCCCACAGTGAATGTTATGTTGCCGACATTGCTGTTGAGGGTGTAAACGATTGTGTTGAGATGGTACTTGAGGCGTGGTGGAGGTCGTTCTTTATTACACTAATGATCATTTCATACCAGTTTGTGTCAAGTCAATATATAAAAAAATATAGAAGTTTTATAGTAATAAATAATATTTTATAATTACATGAGATGGGTATGTTGGAGGTCAGGTTCCGACACTGGTGGAGAGGGCGCACATAGGGCGTGGTGTTGTGATGAACGTGGGGCGTGGTAAAGGCTGTTGTCTATTGTTAATACAAGTTTATATAAAGTATATATTATTACAACGTTATATACTTTATCGATATTAGCTAACATCCAGACCAGTGCCACTAAAATTTCTTCCATCAGAGTTGACCCCACTGTGGACGTGGTGGTCATTTGACCAGCTAGCCTCATACCCCAGTGGGTGTACATGAGCCCCACTACTGCCTGGACATGTACATGTTGTGTACGTGTACACGGTCCTTATAAATTTAATATCATCACTCACCTTGAACCTGTCTATCCACTGTCCTACTAAGATCTGTTTAGGACACCCATGAGGATGTGATACTAAAAATGTCAACTTCCCTATAGATCTCTTGAATTTCTTGTTTACTTTCTTTCGTAGATCCAACCAGTGCCTCCACATCTTGTAAAGTTTGTCCAGTAAATCTACGTCACAAGTCACACATCTCAACCAACACCTGTCTTCCTGAATATTAGCACTAAACACCGTCCAGCCATCAAGAGTGAAAAGTAGACTATCTTGTCTATCAAAGAACAATCTACACTTGGTGTGTCTCGCCTCAGGGTCATCAAAAACCACGTGTCTGGCCGTGAACATCCTTACCTCACCCCACACTTCGCTGGGCGTGTCTGAGTGTTGGCACTTGTGACATTCACAACTTCCACTGTTGTATTTGTTTACATAACATACCATCCCAGTCCATAATCTCATGGCGTCAATTTCTCTCATGTCATAAAAAGCGTATGGCCGTTGGGTGTTCGGCCAAAATTCTGGTCTATATTTACTGGTCACCGTAACAGCTACCCTGACAGTGAGGTCAGCTGTAGCATTGATGAACTTAACTAGGTCATTGTCATGGTAACCTTCAGGCAGGTGATTGATGTTAAAATAGCTTGCAGGTACAAACTTTGTGTGATCTGGATTTTTCTCACAGCTGTTGTAATGTTTGTGTAGATCTGCTTCTCCTCCTTCTGACACCTGGGTTTCATGTGTACCTAACAAGGTCATCAAAGAAAGAAGATTTTAATTCAATGCGTTATATTTGTCACTCTTCTATTGTCTGGATTGAACTAGATTTCATTAAGACTGCCTAATGATCTCAAAATATTTAAAATATTTATTTCTGATATAAAATATGCGATAATAATACATGTCAGAAGGATTAGGCGTAAAGACTAAGATCTTAAGATTCAAATTAACAAGGCAGTAACTGGGAGATAGAATGTTGTATAAATCAATATAAAATATTTTTAAACCCTTGTATATTGTTGGGGGCAATAATCTTCTGTACAGAAGAAGCGTATGTAGATATAAGATTTAAACATAAAGAAAATTTATGTTAACTAATATTTAACAAAAAAAAAGAATTGATTTATCTTTCTTGTCACACCTGCAATCTTTGGCATCTGGTTGTCTGTCATATGTGTCAAATTTACCTTGGATGTGCTCTTGGCTATGTTCTGAATAGGAAAGTTATCAAATATATTTGTGAATTTAATATATTTACTCTTTGTTATCTAAATATCTCCGTCGGTATCTCTATCTTTCTCTCTCTCTCTCTCTCCCCCTCCCTCTCTCTCTCCCTCTCTCTCTCTCTCACACGCTTTCTGTGAACAAAAAAAAAGAACAAAAATCTATTTTAATATATTTTTAAAATTATTTGTAGCAACATTTTACCATTGTTTGCAAACCTATTCAGATTTCCTGTTACAAGGTCTGATTTATTGTCAGACTTCTGAAAAATATTTTTAAAACTGGTAACATAACTTCTTCTTCTTATTTGTTGTTTAAGCTTTACATAACGACAGTGTGAGAGTTGAACATAAGGCAAACATTCTAGTTTGTTTATATTTTATAGGATTTTCAGATTATTCTGGTGCATTTCCTCATCACAATGGAAACATAATATCTTAGATGTTCCTCTTAAAGTAAATATAACGTGGATTGGGAAAATACTTTTTATTTTGGTAAATATACTGGAGTAGCGATTCAATTGGATTTCACGAAAATATGTCGCCACTTGAAAATCATTGGGGCCATATTAACCCATTTCAGCTCAAATTATTTTGTGTCTGGCAATTTCATATTTCCTGATATTTTTGGTGTTTTAAACGCAATTTCCCTTATTATATATTTGAAATGTCCTGCCTGTTTTTTCGAGCTTTGAAAATACTTACCTCCATTTTAAAATTCTTGATATACAGTAATTCAAGGACTGTTTTATTAATTTTTTTTGTCAATGACAATTACCTGTTGATTTTACATGGAAAAAGTTAAAATTTTATCTTGATTTGTTTATAAGATTAAATAAGTTTGAAAAATAATATCTATATAATAATGTAAACACATTTACAATTACAATAGTAATACACTATAACAGTAATAGTTTTAAACAGCTATCTATATATCGTCAGTATACAAATTCTTAAAGTAATCTATTTTGAGAGAGGTAATATTCTTCTTTTCAGTAGCTTTCAGTCAACTTACATTCCTGTTAATTTAATATTTATTTTAATCAGTTTAAATTTGTTTTTAGTCATATAATATATATGTGTTAATGCAATATATATATTTTTAATATACGGTAAGTGTCTTATCCCGTTATACGTCTCTGTGTGACGAATATTATGAGACGACCAAATCTCTGGCTAAAATACGTGCGCTATGACCCGTAGCTTGAACTAAAGGGTGATAATTCTAGTCATAACCTCACCATTCCCCGGTTAGATCATATTGCGTAAGGGAAACGTCTAACTACGATAGCTTTAGGTTATGGGGACAACACAATGAATAACACGGTTCCAATGGAAATTAACTAGCAGCCTATCAGCAGGGCTTAGGGGTAAATAAGAGTAAAAAAACCAGAGCACAAGCATTTTCGCTCTCTTTCGCACCAGTCTGGAGTTGCGTTCCACTTGGGTACCCTTGTAAATAACACCCATCTACCAGAGGTTCATATCTGTTGACAGTACGGCTCACTTCCTGAGTACCAGACGCACGTCCAGCACGCCCGTAAAGCCACATTGCTGATTGAGAACTACGCCCATGCAGCAGACTGAGACAGTCACCACTTCACGTGTCTGCCATGGTCGTTTAGTTCCACGGAAGAGTTACCTCGCCCTGCCCTGTACTGTACACAGGAAGGAGTTGGAAAGTTATACGACTGCTTTCATTCACCAGGGAGAGGTCAGCGCCGCCCCTACCCAGGAAATCCCATGTGTTTTCTGATGCCATGAGTGCAGAATCCCTACATGACCACTCCTGGAGCGGGTACAAAGAATTGTATTTTCTTGCCCACAACGAAGAGATCTACACACCACGCCACAGCGAGAACTCCACGTAACGCTGGATCGAACCCCTCCCCTCTCAACAATTAACATGATACATAGAGATAAATATAATAATCTAAAAATTCAAAATTTAATTACAGTACATGCGATCGATCTGAAATTTTGATACATCATTGTTATCATCGTCACAAAATTGCCTGCAAAATTTCAGCTCGCTAACTTACGAGGAAATGGGTTAAAATCCAAAAGATTTTTCGGCAAACAATCAAGCAAGGGTTCAAACAGACACACAAGTTAATATAAAGGTTTTTAAAAAATAAGTATTTTCGGATAGAGACATATAGTTGTTCGGCAAGCATTGAGATTATAGTAGATGATAGAAGGGATTAAAATTGAATTGATTATGAATAGCATTTGTTTATTTTGCTAAAATCATTTACTGGTGTACAAACTGTTAATTAAAATTTTATTTTAACTCTTCAATAAGCATGTTCATTTCTGGCAACCTCTACTATGTCCCTACTGAGTGTTTGGATTGCTATAACTGTAATCTTCTCACCACAGTCTTCTCATCTTATAATTATAAACATGTTATCAGGATGTTAAAGTTAACCAAAAAAAAATATGAATTTTGAAAACACGACAATTGCTATTCTCTCTTTTATTCAAATATCTACAATATAGTGAAGTTTGACTTATTTATTTTTTCAAAGAACCTTCAAATACTTGCTACAATCGTCTCTAAATACATACTCTGTCTCATGCTCATTTATTAATTTCACAATTCAATTAAATTAAAGTATACACAATTTAATTGTAAGTAAATATAAACATACATTTTATTTTAAAGAAAACAAAGGGACCAGGAAAAAAATCGATTCGGTGTTTTCGACTTAGGGAAAAAGGCCTCTAGGGGAATATTAATGTTGATATTGAGAGGGGTGGGATGAAACAGTAATACTGGCTAGAACTTAGGGTTGCCAGATGTCCGGTTTTGTACCGGACTGTCCAGTATTATCGTTATTTGTCCAGTAGAAGGCTTGACAGTAAAGAGAGGCGAGGTCTAGTGTTTCACATCAAAGGAAACCAATTTGTTTTGACATCCCGACACAAGCCCGTGAGAGTAGACACCTTCCCTCTCAAACTTTACTCCCTCACAACACCGATATTTAATGATTGTACATGCAAAAAGCAACAATGACCAGCTCGCAAGCCGACTCTCCCCCCCCCTCATTTTCCCCTAGATTTTGTCCAAAAAAGATCGGCTTTAGAACGAGTATATACGGTATACATAATTAGATTTTAAAGTATTACATTTATTTGTGTTAACGATTGACTATATATTAGTTAATACATATTGGTATTCTGTTACAGGAATTTTAAGACTAAAATAAATAAATAAATTATTCTAGAAGACTCTCACCTCCTGTGCCAGGCCTTCTCTGTACCAGAATGTCTTTAACAAATTGTGAGAATGATTTTACAAGTAAATGTTGAAATAAAAAATATAACGTTCTGAAATACGACATAACAATATCCACCAATGAAATGAGGAATCAAACAGTTTAAAAAAGGAGCCCGTAGCGTTGCAAAGTATTTGAAACTTTAGACGAAAATCTTTTAAGGTTGCAAAGCTGAGCTCAAGTGATTCTCAAGTCTTTTAGGGAGACTCAAAAAGAATTTCATTATTAAAATGTTTATGATTTGACTTAAGATGTGAATCAAATGATTTTTAGCATTTATTATTATGGCATATTAATAAATGACAATAAAACGTGACATGACTAATAAAATAACTTAAACATATTTTTTTATAGCATAGTATAAAAAGAGTTTTAACAAAAAATATATTTTGATAAAAGACAGAAGGCAATAAAAACTTATACCCAGATATCCAGGAGGATATTTTTTAAAATCCTTTATATTAACTCGTGGCGTCTGCTTAATTGTTAGTTTGATTGTTTGCCGAAAAAAGTTCGATTTTTAACCCACTTCCCTGTATGCTAGCTAGCTGAAATTTTGCAGGTATACTCATGGCGATGATAAAAAATGATCTATCAAAATTTCATATCGATCGAATGTACTGTAATTAAATTAATGAATTTTTAGATTATCTCTATGTATCTCTATGTAGCATGTGCATTTTTGTGCTAGAGTGTCGCAGTGTGAATTATATTGACTCTAGTTTTTTTAATATATTCCCGATCTGTAAATATTTATGCTATCAGTCTCGCTGTGCGCATTATATTAAAAACTAGCGTACACCCGTCAAAAATGACGGAAGTTTTCAGCTGAAATCTATTTATTTTATTTTAAAAATGCACTTTTTAGGGCGCCTACGGCGCCGACCTTTTTCAAAAGCCCAACTAACTTGTCCTTGTTTGATAAATACGAAATATTAAAATTTCTGAAATGTACACAAAGTATTTTATAATATGGGTTGCAGGGCGCCTACGGCGCCCCGTTTCTTTTTTGATTTTATAATTAACCATCATCAAATCCTCATTTTACATTGATCCCTTTTCCAAAATTAAAATATGAGCGAAAACAATGACGCCATATAATATATTTTTACAACGCATATTTAATTTGCACACCTTTTGATGCTTTGGTGCAGTAATTTGGTTTTCCCTGCTTTCTAAGATTAGTAGCGCCAGGACAGACTGACTGACTTGCGTGACAATTGCAAATTATATAGTTTTATGTTTTTATAACACTTTCCCGTGATCAAATCGAGCTGCAATTCAGCAGGCAGACTGTAGTTTGAATTTTTACTATAAATCCTTATATATATTTGATACATAACTAACATTTTGGATTTTTGGATTGTCGTGCGTTGCGTATTATATTATTAATCTTTAGTTATTCCAAATTAGAAATATTTCTTTTGAAATTAACCGTATATAGAAATATTTCCTTTGCAGTTATCCCTACAAAGAAAAATTTCATCTGCAGTTATCCCCACATAGAAATATTTAATCTGCAGTTATCTTCATTGACGCAAATTAAAGGTAAGTTAAATGTAGGTAATTACAATACAGTTGTCATCAAATCTGAATGACGTCACACAGACTCGGGTTATGTTGATGTCATAGTCAACAAGTTTGAGATTCACATGATTCACTGTAGATGAAACACTGTAATTAGTTGCTATAAATAAACTGTTCAACGGCACAAGATAAATATAATTTATACGAGAGAATTAGTGCTTGAGAACACATGTCAGATGATAAAATAGTTTGTCATTATATCACTACTTGCACCACGGCTCAAATAACTTTATTTAAGGACATCAGTAGTGTACATTTAGTAGTGCATGTGTAACAAATTATTACACTGAGACGATAGAAGAAATCAAAGTTTCTCAAGTCTATTCACAATCTATTGTATGATGTGCCATATTAATAAATTGAGAAATTAGAAGGACTTAAACTTGATCAAGAATAATTAATATAATGTACTGATCTTCTGTCGTGACATGTTTGTTGTGTGGAAGAATTATACGTTGTTTACTAAATATGGTCAAACAAATTATAAACTAATTATAATCGTAGCTGGGATGTAAAACTAACTACTCTATAAACATCAATACAAACATTTAAAATGGAAACATACACAAAGAAAATGATACTGAATTAATTTCATTAAAAAATGTCACTTAAATATTTCTAAAGCCACACCGACCAAGCCATAACCCGTAAAAACGCGGAGCACAACATTCAAAACTTTTCCCAAAACACAGGAAAAACAGCACTGGTTTTTTTTTATAAATGCAGTAGAAGATGATTAGCTAATCCATTTCAACAAATAGCCGATGCAAATAGATGTCGACTCATATGCTTGAGGTTTGCTCTCTCTGAATATGTTTCTGTACCCCTACTTAGTGAAATTATACCTTTTTAGGCGCACTTCATTCACCTTTTCATAAATCAATACGTCCAGAATACACCTAAAATTTAAGTATGCATCCAGCTGGCCGACCCCATGTATGGATTGTGGAGGCTTGGGCTGCCTGGGCCTGTTAACGGTCCCATGTGTATTTCCTCCATTGGCAGCTTCTAATTTCTTCACCTCTAGCCTTCGCAACACTGTGACTCGCATAATTGAAGAAATTTCTTTTGACTGTAAGAGACAATTAGAAAAAAGCCCTTTTTTGATAGCCGGTGATAAAAGCCCTGATGCATATGACACAGCCCAACTTTTCTTTAGAGGAGATACTGATGACATGTGTGTGAGTGAAGAAGAGATTACGTTTGCCTGCGTTTACTGTCAATGAAATTAAACTACGGTGGGGGAAAAAATGGAATTATAACTGCCATGATTTGTGAACATAGTGGACTAGCAGCACATGTCTGTAACTATGTCAGCAAAGAGGTTGACAAAAGCTTTTAAACTTCACTGCATAATTCATTAAAAAGTTCTTTGAACCAAACATCTTACATGTGATAATTTCGTGAAACCAATGACAAAAGCTGTAAACTCTATTCTCTCTAAAGCAATGTTTCATCACCAGTTTCAGCAGTTTCTCCTTAATATCCAGGAAGAATACGCAGATATTGTGTATCACAATGATTTAAGATGGCTCACTCGGATGACATCACTTAAGCGGTTCTACCCACTTAAAAAATAAATTGGGCAATTCATGGAAGATAAGGAACAGCCAATTCCAGAACATTCTGATACTGCTTGGCCGGCAGATTTGGCAGTTTAGTTGATATGACAAGATATCTAAACGTTCTGAACAGAAATCGTCAAGTACACAATGCTGTGGTAAGCCAATTGTTATCACATATCAAGGCCTTTGGGAACAGGCTGCAACTTTTACAAAGGCAAAAATCTCAAATGCAGCCTAATACCACACATTTCCCCTCACCACAGAAAACCATGACACGTTTTCCAGAATGAATCTTACATGAGCATATGCAGGGGTATGATGCAGATGTTGCTTGCGTGGCTGAAGAATTTGAAAGACGCTTTCAGGACTTTGAAACTATTGAAAATTAATCATGTGTTTTTTTTCTACACTTAAATATTTTGACCCTGATAAGGCTCCAGACAATTTACATCTGACACTCATTGAGTTTCAGAATTATGCTGAATTTCGCAGCAGACAACATCTTTCTCTCAATGACTTTTACCGTCAGCTGGATATAGACAGATTACAAGAGATTCAAACATTTGCAAGGAAAATGCTCAGATTGTTTGGCTCAACATACTTGTGTGAGCAGACATTTTAATTTATGAATTTAACAAAAACAGTGTGAGGACGAGAATTAGTGATTCTCACCAGCGTGATATCTTGCGTTTCAAAACCAGTGTCATTGAGCCTGCCCTACCAATTTACTGCATACAACATCTCATTATCATACTTCACATACAAATTTTGCAATAAAAACTTCTTAACATATGTAATAATTATTGTTGTTTATTATTTTAATCCCTCCCCCGAATATCTTTACTTCCAGAAATATATCCCGCAGTGCAAAACGTTTGGACGCACCCGGTGTAAAGCCTTCATGGTAATTACAACAGCAGCAGAAATGTGACTTTTGTAGGCTTTTCTCCTTTATGATATACCTTATGACTTTATATGAAACTTGTAAAAGAAGTTATATTCTTTATTGTAACTTTTTATTTTAATAAAATAATATTTAAATATGTTTGTTATAATAATAAGCAAATATTTGAAAAACAAATATTTCTTGTCATCATTACATTAACTGTGGTTTGATTTGATGTCTTATTTATTTTAAAACTAGTGTATTACCCGTCAAAAATGACGGAAGTTTTCAAATAAATACATTTCAGCTGAAATCTATTTATTTTGAAAAAATACACATCATAATAAAAAATAATGTAATACAGAACTTTCATTTATTATATTTATTTTTATTTTATTCATTTACAAAATCGATCGCAGCGCCACCTAACAGCACTATAAAAAAACAAAATCGATCGCAGCGCCACCTAACAGCATTACATTCATACAGACAACTGGAATTATGTATATTGATTTGATTAGCCAAAGGTGTTTAGTTTATACATGTAGTTGCCAAATAAATTCTAGCCTATCAATTTATTCGCTTATTCTCTGTTCATTCTTTAAATCAAATTGAAAAGTTTATTTTAAAGTTCATTTCTAAAAATTGTAAATCCAGCTTCTTCTCAGCTCACAACGCTTCCCCCCTCTCTCTCTCTTTCTCTTTTTGTGTGTTTCTCTCTCTCTCTCTCTCACTTTCTCTCTCACTTTCTCTCCTCTTTCTATCTTTATCAATCTCCACAAAAATAATAAATCGGACAACTGGTTCAAAAACAGATAGGCATTTTACATCAAAATAATGCGCCCCCACACCACCCACATGTTGTTACAGTAACAAACATGGCCGTGTATGTAAATGCTTCGATCAATAAACTTAAACAGAATCCAAACAATTCATTTCTACATGTTTATTTTATGTAATAAAATTTTACAAATGGCTTTTATTGTGGTATACAAAATAATTTAATAAAATAAAAACATATTTTTTATGTTTATAAAATTTTATATAATTATAACTTTAAATTCTACTATTTCAAAATGTATTACGAAAAAAAACTATTACACGAAATACAAAATTTAAAAATTACTTATAATATATACATATTACAAGCTTTTAAAAGGGAGTTCTGGAGGGTGGAGATGCCGATATGGGAGGTGACGGTGTACATAAGGTGTGTTTTTGGGCTGTATCTTGGGCGTTGAAAAAGAGATAATAATTGGTAATAATAGAGCAAATATCCAAAATTGTTGTAAAATACAAAATATACAAACAAATTGTGTAATGAAAACAATACATTTGATCTCTATTTTTAAACTAACACGACAGTAGACGTTTCGTCTAATGCCTTGAACATGTTTTTTTAGTCCCATAACCTCTTTTTGTAGTCGTAGGGGGTACTAATGTTTCCATTGGAGCATTCTCAGGCTTGGTAGACACTGGCGGCGCCCATCCCTCTCCAGGAGGACTTTCTTAGCGTTATTCATTTATAGTGGCTTTAACGTGGGCTCGATGCCACGCCCCTCAGCTTGTGAGGCGAGTTCACTATTGACTTCGCTAACCAGCCTTCATCATTACAGTAAACAAATGATATTGCTTACATAAGTAATATTTAACTTCTTAAAAGATACTATATCATAAAATATTTATGTAAAATAAAAGGAAAGGACAAATAACAACAAACAATGACACAGGATATAGGAAAAAGGAGGACGTATCTAAAGTTACAGTGAAAACTTCAACAACGGGAAAAAGATTCTGCAGTTAGGTAAAGTTATAAATTTGGTTAATTCCATATTGAGCCAAAGTATCAAAACGTATAATAAGTCTATTTTCATTTAGATCCTATCATGGGTATTGCTTGCATATAAAATACCCATAACTGCAATATCTGAAATGCCATCATGGTAAATACTGTTAAAATGTTTAGACACAGGACATTGAGCCTTTTTATTTATATTATACAGGTGTTCTCTAAACCGATCTCCAAGACGACGACCTGTAAGTTTATATAGCCACAATTTCAACAAGAACTTTTTTAATATAACAAGAAATAACAAGAACGTGATATTAATTACATAGGATAAATTGTTGGCGGTAGGAGTACAGAATTGTAAAGATGGAGAGCAGATGGGGCGTTAAACATTCCGATATAAATTACAAAAATCTATATTTGTCAGAAGTTATCTAAGAAGTCACGGTTTCAAAAAAATTAATAAAATAATTGCATCAGAGAATGTTGAACGTACATGAGATCATGGCAAAGTTTGAGGTCGGGTGTAACACTGTTACCGGGGGCACAGATGGGGCGTGATAAAGGGTGTTTTGCAAAGACAAACTGTGGATAGTATTCGGTCAAGGTGGAAGCGTATTCTAAAAGAAAATATTGCAACATTTTATATCCATATGAGATGAGATAATTGTACTTAAGTGTGCCCACTTGCGATGGAGGGTGCTGACACTGGTGGTATACATGTGTAGTGATAGAGGTTGTCCTTTATTACAATAATGATCATTTGATACCAGTGTGTATCAAGTCAATATGTAATCAATTTAAGTACATGATATGGAAATGTTGGATGTAGGGTGCCGACACTGGTTATGGGGACGCATATGGTGCGTGGTGTTGTGGCGTACATGGGGTGTGGTAGATGGTGTTGTCTATTACAACAATCATCAGTAGATACACGTTTGTATAAAGCATAAAAAATATTATTACCTTGTTTTATATTATCGATTTTACTACCAAACCCGACCAACGCCACTAAAATTTATTCCCTCAGAGTTGACACCGCTGTGGATATTGCAGTAATACAATAAGCCACCATAACCCCAGTGGCTGGACATGAGCCCCACTACTACCTGGACATGTACATGCTGTGTACGTGTACTTGGACCCATCGTCACTCTCCTCGTACCTGTCTATCCAGTGTCCTACGGATATCTGTTTAGAACATCCATGTGGATGTGATACTATCCATGTAAACTTGTCTCTAGGTTCCTTGTATTTGTCGTTTACTTTCATCCGTAGGTCAAACCAGTGCGACCAGATCTTGTTCAGTTTGTCCAGTAGATCTCCGTCGCACGTCACACATTTCAACCAACACCTGTTTCCCTCAATGCTTGCATCAGCCACCGTCCAGCCATCAAGAGTGACCAGTGGACTATCTTGTCTATCATAGAACAATCTACATGAGGTGTGTCTCGTCTCAAGGTCATCAAACACCACGTGTGTGGCCGTGAACAACCATACCTCCCTCCACACTTTGCTGGGTGTGTCCGAGTGTTGACACTTGTTACACGGACAAGTTCCCTTGTTGTATTCAATGTCTACACCCCTCACCAACCCACTCCCAAATCTCCCGTCTTTACTTCCTCTCTTGTCATAAAACGCATATGGTTCTTTGGTGTTTGGCCAAAACTCGGGTCTTTCTGTACTGGTTATTTGAACAGCTACCCTGACAGTGAGGTCAGCTGTAGCTTTGATGTAATCAACTAGCTCGTTGTCATGGTAACCTCCAGGGAGGTGGTTGATGTTAAAATCGTAGACAGGTACAAACTGTTTGTGACCTGGATTCTTCTCACAGCTGTTATAATGCTTGTGTAGATCTGCTTCTCCTCCTTCTGACATCTGAGTTTCATGTGCACCTGACAAGGTCATCAAAGAAGGTACATTAATCCATGTGTTACACCTGTCTCTATTCTATTATCTCTATTGAACTAGAAGTTTGAACTTTCAATCCAATAGATTCAAAGATTAATTTCTGAGATGAATTATGAGACAATAGTTTATTTAAGAAATATAATTTGTAAAAGTATAAAATCTTAAAATAAACATTTACATGGCAGAAATTTGGACATATATTGTTGCATACAACAATAATAGCCGTTTAAATTTAGCTGTTGTATGGTGATACATAAATAAGAACTATATTAAAATTGTTTTACCACAGAAAATGTCTGATAAATGTTTCTTTTTATATTTGACATTTGGGTCATCCTCCTGACTGCCGTCTGTTTCGTCTCCCTGACTCTCATCTGCGTCATATTCCTGTCTGTCATCTGTGTCATATTCCTGTCGGTCATCTGATTTATTTTCTTCGTGGCTGTGTTCTATAAGATTTTCTGCTTAAGAAATATAAGCATTTATGTTATCATATATATATTTACGCTCAATTATGTAGCGGAACGCTGAGGGACATCACTCTGCTTTTTAAAAAAAAATTGGATAATCATTTTGGTTTCCAGATTAACATTAAACACCCTCCACACTATTTATTAATTAAAAAATTGAACAATTTCATGCGGACGTTCGATAAGAGTTATTTTTGGTGCAGTAATTTGGTGCGCTGCTTTCTAAAATTTCTCGCCGTAAAAAGATATTATATGACGTCATTGATTTAGCTCATGTTTTTAAATTTGGAAAAGGGAACGATGTAAAAAGAGGATTTAAAGATTGTTAATTATAAAATACTTTGAGTACATTTCAGGAAATCCCTATATATATTGCGCCTAAGCGCGTCCGAAGCCGTGTGTGTGCGTGGGTGCTCGCTATGCGGGGTAACTCCCGAAAATAAAATACATGATTGAATATTAAATAATAAACATTTTGGTGTCGAGATTAACAAGACGGCGTTTCTCGCTATAAAATATTGTGACTTGACGTAATAGTTCAAGCTCATATTAATTTGTAAAATGGAAACAAAGTAAAAAGAGCCGCGGTTATTTCAATGAAATGTGATTTTTTTAATGGTACCATCTGTTTGTGTGTTCATGTTTGTGTGTATAAGTGTGTTAATAAAGTGAGCGTGTGTGTGTTTATGTTGTGAACTAAATGTGATGAAACGGTTTATTTTTATGTCTGATAATGTTGCGCCTCTAACAAGAATACGTATAATTTTTTTTTAAAAAATTACAGAATTAATATTTGTTTGCAAATTACATCTTTACACTGTTTCCTTTATGTATTTTCGAGATGTATTTTATTCAGCCGTTCGAAAAATTTATTTGCTTTGGTCTTTCTCCAGATGTGTACATTTATCTTCAACGTTAATCTGCCTAACATTTTTGTTTACAAACCATAGTCATTGTTTTTTAGCGCAATATTTTAACAATATTTATATACTATTATTTTCTATTATTTTCTTTATTATCAAATACACGGTATCATTTTACCACTTTTCTTTACCTCTTTTATATGTTTAATTTAAATACTTAATGTATTTGACATTTTACAAGTTAGTTCTAAATAATCAAATACTAATCAAATACTAACAATGTATTCAATGCATCAGAGAAAGAAAGCACATGAGTGAAACCAGATACCAAACACTATAGCTTAGCCACTGTTAATATTCTTTTTGCATAAATTAAGTCAAACATGCTAGGTAAGTTATATTTATCAATGATTCTTAGGTGGGATATTTATTTTCCTTCGGTGCTTAAATAGTTTACACGATTTTTTTTTCTGGAACGATTGCTCCAGAAACTGCCCCGAGGAAATAGAACGAATGAAAAAAAAATCGGTACTGTTATAGACGAAAATTGATTATATATAGGATTTATATGCACGGACCAATGAGTGTGGTTATTAAGTGGAACAGCTATTTTTATTTTGAGTACAACTTTATGACCTTTTGAAATGTACCATTTATTGGTGGGGTAAGAGTCAATAATATCGCCCAACCCTGGATGACATAAACACTATAGCTTAGCAACTGTTTTTATACTTTTTGCATAGATTAAACTAAATCAGCAGGGTAAATTTTAAGCCCAGACCTTGCGATTAAAAATGATTCTTTAAAACAAATAAAACCCATGCACACCTTACATAAGCATCAAAATTCACATAAATAATATGCTTTTCCCATTAAAAAAATCATTAGGCTACTTTAAAGGTATTTAAGAGCTTACAAAACTAAACCATTCATTAAAAAAATAGTTACATTTCTAGAACAATGAGTTGCGTGGCACACACTTCAGGTATAAACTGTACGGTTCTTTAAGGTATAAATATATTTAGTGTAAAGACATATCGCGGGTATTACGACTCATATAAGGGTTCTAGCTTCAGAAAGTGCGTGCTCAAGCGAAAAAATACACTAACAGCAACTGATATTTAGACATAACAGCTTGATTTTATTTGAGCAATATTATGCAACGAGGATAAATTTTTGTATAAAGACTGATTTCAAAGGCAGATCATGTTGTTTACTAAATGGCAGTTTTCTATTAAGCTGTATACACTTTCTTAAAATATTTCTTTTTAAATTATTCTGATTTAATATCAAAACCTACAAATATATGTTATATATTAAGACCATTACCAAATATGTCATTTTATAAGCTAAAAATGCTACAACGAAAAAAGGCTTAAATACAAATACAACGAAAAGTAATCCTTTATTTTAGTGGAACAAGTATCTGCCAACTTATTGCTTTGTTAATGCTAGAAGAAAAGAGTGGAAAGTCCTTTCAAAATGACGCAATTTATTAGAAAATCAATCTCTAGGAATTTAAAAAAAACAAACATTGTTTTTATGTTAATATTCGTGTGAAAAGAAAATAAGAACCATACACCCGTAAACCATATTTCCACCCTCAACTAAGCATACATATTCAAATAAATATTATCTGGCTCAAATAGTAACTGATTCGTCTTTAACTAATTTCATGCTTAAACTATACAATGGAATTAGTGTTTTGCAGAGCATTTTCCTAGAACCAAAGGAATCATATAGAAATATATTTTAATTTTTTTTTATTCATGTGAAAATAAATTGAGCCTTGCCGATTAGATTTTTATAACTCTTAAGTACCTTTCATATTCTGTAGGAGTATATTATATAGAGAAAAGCATGCGTTATTAAAGCAGACATACCGAAATTGATGGTTAATATTTAAATTCATCATACTTTCTATATTCTTGACACACATATCGTGAATTTTATAAGACGTGGTTTGATTTATCACTACCCTAATTTCATGATGCATTTACATTCAATTTTAAGGGAAATTTGAGACCCAAAACAAAATAAAGTTATTTTTTAATTGTGCCTACCCCTGTTCTGGCAAAAAATACACTAAGAGCAACTGATATTGTGACATAACAACTTGATTTTTTTGGAGCAATATTATACAACGATGATAAAATTTTGTATACAGACTGATTTTTTAAAAACTATTCTGTTTTAAAATCAAATGCCTACATAATATATTATGTTATATATTAAGCCCTAACTTATATGTCATTTTATAAACTAAAAAAACTACAATGAAAAAAGGCTTGAATATAAATACAAAGAAAAATAATCCGTTATTTAAGTGAAACAAGTATCTGCCAATTTATTATCTTATCTTATCTATACAGACGCTCCTTCTATACAGAAGATAGTTGCGTCCACAGACCATGACAGATGATCTGTTGGCAAGTGATGCAGCATTCACAGGCCACGGCTTTGTGGGTTCCACGCATTACCCAGCCGCCTAACTACATGCAGTGTTAGGTAACCATTCGGAGCGGGGTGACTCAGGGACGCCCTATGCCCCGGGAACAAACCCTTGCCTTCACACGGATTCGAACCCGTGACCATCGGTACGACAGTCCAGTGCGCTGCCACTCGACCACCGCGTCCCAAAAAAAATATCCTATTCGTCTTGAACTAATTTCATACTTAGCTTATAATATGGAGTGGGTGATTTTAAGAGCTTTTCCTTTGAACCAAAGGAATCAAAGATATTGTTTTAATTTTTTTTATTTATGGAAAAAGAAATTTAGCCTTGCCCATTAGATTTTTGTAACTGTTAAGGACCTTTGTTATTCTGGTAAAGTATATCGAGAAAAGCGTGCGTTATTAAAGCAGAAATACCAAAATTGATGGGAAATATTTAAATTCATCATACTTTCTATTTTCTAGACACACATATCGTGATTTTTATAAAGAAGGGGTTTGATTTATCACTACCTTAATTTCCTGATACGTTTACACTCATTATTAAGGGGAATGTGAAACTCAAATCCAAATAAACCTATTTCCATTGTGCCTACCCGTAGCATCGCACGGGCATTGCTCTCGTTTAATATATCGTATTTAGTTAGCTGGCACCCCAGCACAAAACCCTCAATTATCACTGACTCACTCATTCAGTAACGCTCAAAGCACACTATGATTAAATAAACTAGCGCTGGCAGCACTGTTTACAACACAAATGCTGACGTCAAAGGTTCGTGCGTTGTTTTGTTAATGTTAATCTGGAAACCAAAATGATTAAGATTTTTTTAAAAAGCATAGTGATGTCACAGTCCTTAACGTTTACTGTTATTTTAAGGTTATCTTTCACAATCTGAAACATACACATCATTGAAATTCTGCATATATATTAATTGATTTCAAATATCCTCTTAAATATCTTCGTAAGTACCAGAACAATAATTAACTTTTATATATATTTAACTATTTTCGTATTCATTGTTTTGGACTGTAGAAACACTATGGAAGTGGGCGAAGATCCAATGGAAAGGAAGCACAGGTTAGCAGGAGAACGTCAAGCAAGATGGCGGGCTAAACAATCTCAGGAAACCCTCGCTAAAATTAATGCTGAAAAATCGAATTGCACTTCAAACCGATGAGGAGGCAGCTACATGTCGAAAAGCTCATTCCGACTGTGCTGAATAAGTACCATGGTAGTGAATGAACATTATGTGTTAAAATGAAACATTTAAATATGTGTTAAGCTGAAAAAAAATTGGCAAACGGGACACAATCGTAGTTACCATTTAATTATTTTCAATATTGATTCAAAGTTTCTGACAATTATTTTGATTTTTTTCAATTATTTAAAAAAATAGTGATTTTAATCACTCATATTGTGAGTAGAATTCTGAGTAGAAGTAAAATAAAGTGACATTCGAAAGAAAAACGTTGAAATTTATTGATATTTTATTTTAGATCAACATCAATTACTTATCAAATTCAATGACATTTTCATTTGTTATATAACCAAAGACATAAAAGTTTCAAAGTAAATATGTTGATATAGTTGGAAACAGTCAGTTTTTTGACTGCCTCTCAGTGTGAAATAACTAAATTACGCGGGAGCTTTCGTAAAATTTTCCAATACCCAGTCCTTAACTTTTACTGTTATTTTAAAGGTTATCTTTCACAATCTGAAACATTGAAATTCTGCATATATATTAATTGATTTCAAATATCCTCTACAATGTCTTCGTAAGTACCAGAACAATAATTACCTTTTATATATATTTAACTATTTTCGTATTCATTATTTTGGACAGTAGAAACACTATAGATGTGGGCGAAGATCCAATGGAAAGGAAGCGCAGGCTGGCAAGAGAACGTAAAGCAAGATGGCGGGCTAAACAATCTCAGGAAACCCTCGCTAAAATTAATGCTGAAAAACGACGAAAATTAGAGCTGGAAACTGAAGAGCACGCAGCTGCACGTCAAGAAGCAAATGCAGCTTCACAACGTAATCGAATTGCGCTTGAAACTCCATCACAAAAGCAAGCACGTCTAACAGCAAACTCATCATCATATCAGGCAGCTCAAAAACGCATTAGTCAAGCAATTCAAGATGTTGCAAGTAACTTTGATGAGGCAAATGTTGATCAACATCACTGCGGACCTTTTGATGCAATGTGTCAATTTTGTGCCTCTCGAAATTTTGCTGCGGAACGTCCGGCAGACAAGAAATTCACAAGCTGTTGCAGGAAGGGTCGCGTCAAATTGCCAAAGCCTACTAATGTTGGCGGAACTGTACTGCCATATCCTACGTTTCTACAACAGCTTCTCTCTGATCCAACTCATCCAAAATATAGACATTTTCGCGATAACATCCGCTCATACAACAATGCCATCTCTTTCGCATCAATGGGTGCAAAAATCATCGATTTTCCAGGACGCGGTCCTTACGTCTTCAAAATTCACGGCCAGACATGTCACCAAACATCCCATATTCTGCCAGTCAACGATCAAGCACCACAATATGCTCAATTGTATGTGCTTGATACTACAACTCAAGCAACTGACGTTCGTCAGCAGCATCAAGCAAACGAGGATTGCCGACAGGAAATTATGTATCAGCTTGATCGCTTTTTCCGCGACAACAATCGGCTCGCACAATGTTACCAGCTAATGCACGAGATCGTGTCGCGAGAAGCACAGAATGCCGCTCAATTAGGACTTACCATTCCTACTGTTTCGATGGCCTTTTATCGCGATCGACAGTCTGATCAGAGGCGATACAATGCACCGACATCCAATGAGATCGCCATAGTCTTTGTGAATGAGGACGGAGAACCTCCCTTCGAGAGAGACATACACATCTATCCAAAAAATCCTCAAGATCCCAAACAAGCCTTCATCAAATTACACATTTTAAGCCCTAATATGGACCCCATGACTTACGCGATCATGTTTCCTTACGGCGAGGCAGGGTGGCAGCCATATTGGCAATGCGAGTCATACGAAGGTGCAACGCTCGCAGAAAAGCGTAGGAATGTCAGCATGTTGCAGTTCAAAGCTGCTCTCACAGCAATTCGCGATGACTTCAGCCCGATTATGAGCGCTGGAAAGCTCACGCAACAGTGGTTGGTAGATTCTTACCTTCAAGTAGAAGCCAACAATCTCAACTACACCAGGCAGAATCAGAAGCGAATACGAACAGAGCAATATCAAGGACTGGCTGATCATATGGCTAACTTAGTGGAGAATCAGAATGTTGCAGCGGGCGTGTCTATCATCCTTCCATCGTCATTCGAAGGCTCACCGCGTAACATGAGAGAGAGATGCTGCGACGCAATGTCAATTTTTGCAAAGTGGGGAGCACCTGACGTCTTCATCACATTTACGGCAAATCCAAGCTGGCCAGAAATCGTCGCCAACCTGCGACCTGGAGAACAAACATGCGATCGTCCCGATTTGGTAGCAAGAGTGTTCAAACTGTAGCTTGATTCGTTGATGGAGGACATTACAAAGCATGGAATCTTCGGACAATGTCTCGCTTTCGTGTACAGCATTGAGTTCCAGAAACGTGGCCTCCCACACGCTCACATCTTGGTAACATTGAGAGTGGAGGATAAATTCACCATGGCGCACAGAATTGATCAATACGTAAGCGCTGAAATTCCCCCAGAATCAAGTCCGCGACTTCGGGAAATAGTCACGCTATGTATGATGCACGGTCCGTGTGGCATCTGCCAACTTACAAGCACCATGTATGGTCAATGGAAGTTGCAGTAAAAATTTCCCAAAGAATTCAATGCAAAAACAATTCCAAACGCAAGTGGTTATCCGGTATATCGTCGTCGAAACAATGAGCGCGCAACAGTCAGAGGCATGCAAATGGACAGTCGCAATGTCGTTCCCTACAACCCCTATTTGACTCTCAAATATAACGCACACATTAACGTCAAGGTCTGCACATCACTTCATGCCATCAAGTACATCTACAAGTACATTTTCAAAGGCTTTGATTGCGCCAACATATCCATCAGATCAGATGGAAATCCAGAATTGCCGATACGATGATCTTTCCAATTATATAAGTTGTCGGTACGTTAGCACTCCGGAAGCGATGTGGAGATTGCGAGAGTCACCAATGCATGATCGCAGTCATGCCTGATGCGTCTCAACGTTCACTTGCCAAATCAACAAACTGGTCGTATTCGAAGCTGGGCACGAAGAGGAGGCGCTCTTAGCGGCACAAACTGGCAAAACTAAACTCGAGCGATGGTTTAGTCTCAACGAGAATGATGAGGAAGCAAGACAGTGGCTTTACACGGATATACCCTAACCATTACACTTTCACAAAAGGTCATTGGCAACAACGCAAGAGGGGGAGGGAACAATGTGGTATCGCGTATGTATACGGTGGGAATTAAGGACGAAGAGCGATTCTATTTACGAATGCTTCTTCTCCACGTGCGTGGAGCTACCAGCTTTGACTTTTTGCGAACGGTTGATGCTGTTGTTTATGAGACATTCAAGGCAGCAGCATCAGCACGAGGATTACTTGAGTCTGACGACGAATGGGCAAATTGTTTGAGAGATGGAGCCACATACCTTATGCCAAAGCAATTACGCGAGATGTTCGCTTATATCTGCGTATTTGTATCCCTGCTGATGCTCCGAAATTGTGGGAAGATCATCTACCGGGACATGATTCTTGACTACGCTCGACGTGACCCAGAGCCCATAGCTATCAACAAAGCGCTCCACAACATCATGCCATCTTCAAGCAGCACGGCAAATCATGTAGCAAATTTCAAGCTACCAGAGCCCACTGGAAATTTTACTGACGACACTCCGGCGTACGATGCCGTCGAAGAGGCGCGAGAGGGAGCAGAGTGAATTGTGCACTTCTCAACGTACCAACAGCTCAGTGCATTTAATCAAATAATTGCAGCAGTGGACGATGTGAATGCCACACAGCGATGTTTTTACATTGATGGACCGGGCGGCTCCGGTAAAACATTTCTTTACACGACGCTCATGTCATTCATTCGCGGTCGAAATCAATCTGTCTTGCCATTCGCGACAACCGGAATTGCTGCAACGCTTTTGAAGGGTGGAAGGGCAGTCCACAGTGGATTCAAGTTGCCAGTTCCTTTGCTCGATACTTCAGTCTCATTAATGCGCTTAACATCCACAGAAGCTCAAATATTGCAGGAAGCATCTCTCATTCTCATGGACGAGATCACAATGTTGCCAAAACATGGCTTGCGTTGCATCGATAAGCTTCTTCGCGAGATTATGGATGTTAAACTTGCCATTTGGAGGAAAGGTTCTGGTGATTGGAGGAGATTTTTGTCAAACCTTACCTGTTGTTCCGCGTGGGTACTGCGCACAGACATCATCGAGTGTTGCATCAAAACAAGTAGATTATGGAGACATTTCAAGCAATTGACATTGGTAACAAATATGAGAAGCGAGGGACAAAACGCTCATAACGCTGTTACAAGTGGGATCCGGAAATTTAGAGCCAGTGTCGGGACTTTTTGATGAAGATGCAATTCAAATACCGCAGCAAATGGTTTCAACACACGATCTCATTGAGAAAATATTCGCAAATGTTCAACAGATGCCACTCGAAAGAGCTTTCAAAGGCAGTGTGATTGTTGCACCGACGACAAATGCCTCAGACACTCGCAATGAATCGTAAAATCATTGAGATGTTGGCTGGAGATCCTATGATTTATTACTCAGCAGATTCACTCAGCAGCGAAGACCCCAGCGACAATCTCAATTTTCCAACAGAATTCTTGAATGAGTTGACCCCATCGGATATGCCACCACATCTTCTTTTATTAAAAAAGGTCACCATCATCATGCTTCTACGTAACTTGAACCCGAAGAAGGGTATGTGTAATGGACAAGACTCATTGTGGAAGAGCTTCGGCACGAAACTTTATAAAAGCAAGGATTATATCAGAATGCAATGCGTGGTGACTTTGGTATTAATTCCTCGCATCGATCTGCACCGACGGATACTGTGTTACCTTTCACCTTCAAACGACGTCAATTTCCGATTATAGCTGCATATACCATCACTATCAATAAGAGTCAGGGTCCAGACATTCGATCACGTAGGTGTAAATCTTCAGAGACAGACTGTTTTCTCGCACGGAATGCTATATGTCGCTCTGTCAAGATCTCGCGATGCTCGAAATATCAAAGTACACGTGAATCCAACTCATATCAAGGTCAACTACTTAATGATCTGAGAGTTTTTTACGAGAAATGTCGTCTTCAAAGAGATTCTTTAAACCAAAAATATTGTCACATAACATTAACAATGACGTCATTGTTTTAGCTCATATTTTAATTTTGGAAAAAGGAACGATGTAAAAAGAGGATTTGAGGATTTTAATATAATATATGACAAGATCCTGCCCGTCGTCACCATCGCCCAGGGATGTGTCCTGCCAAACATCCAGGCCCAAAAAGTCAATGAAGGCCACCGGTGTCAAGCGCTAAACATCATCAACAACAACAGAACCACCCGGCCATTTTGTTTTTTCGCCATACTGTCCTTTTCAGGACAACCCCAATTACTCCCAATTAGCTTGGTCTTGGTGCCGCCCACGAACAAACGAGTTTTCCTTCCAATGTTTACTTTCTGTCGACTACAATTAGTATTAGTCCCACCCTAACTAGATCTCTCT